>CM065806.1:3566000-4058500 GCA_033398695.1 Orobanche coerulescens | reverse complement strand
ATTTCTGGTGGAATGATATGAAGGAGGAGGTCGCGCAGTTTGTAGCAAGGTGTTTGACTTTCCAGCAAGTCAAAATCAAGCACCGGGAGGTACTGCTTTGCGATCACTTCCGTTAGGAATGGAAATGGGAAGATATATCGATGGATTTCATTACGAGTTTGCCGAGATCGAGGTCGGGCATGAATATGGTATGGGTGATTGTTGATCGTCTGACCAAGTCGGCACATTTTCTGGGCATCAAGGACACTTGGGGTCCGGAGAAGTTAGCTCGTGTGTTTATCGTGCAGATTGTGAGGCTTCACGGTACTCCGAAGTCTATCGTTTCGGATCGTGATGGCCGTTTTGTATCACACTTTTAGCAGGCGGTGCATAAGGCGTTGGGTACTTGTTTGCGTTTGAGTACCTCTTTTCATCCCCAGTCAGATGGACAGTCGGAACGCACTATCCAGACGTTCGAGGATTTGTTGCGTGCCTGTGCTCTCGATTGGAGTAGTGACTGGGAGGAACATTTGCCATTGATCGAATTCACGTACAACAACAGTTGGCACGCGTCGATTCAGATGGCACCGTATGAGGCACTTTATGGGCGGCGATGCCGATCACTGATTTGTTGGAATGAGGCGTCCGATTTGGTCGGGACCGAGCCGGATGTCGTTTTAGAGAAGAGGCGGAAGATAGAATTAATTCGGGAACGGATGTTGACTGCCCAGAGTCGACAGAAGTCGTATGCCGACGTCCGTCGTCGACCTTTGGAATTCGAGGTGGGAGACAACGTTTTGCTAAAGGTGTCGCCGACGAAGGGAGTTTTTCGTTTCGGGAAGAAAGGGAAGTTGAGTCCGAGATTTATCGGCCCCTTTGAGATCCTCGAGCGAGTCGGTGGGTTGGCATACCGTTTGGCGTTACCTCCGACCTTGAGTCATGTTCATAGCGTTTTTCATGTTTCCCAGCTGAGGAAATATGTCCCGGATCCTAGCCACGTCATCGATTATGGCGAGATTGATATCGCTGAAGATATTACTTTTGAGGAGCGCCCTTTGAAGATTTTGGAGCATCGTGAGAAACGACTGAGGCATAAGACCATCCCTTTGCTCAAAGTGCAGTGGTCGAGACACGGTGTCGAGGAGGGAACTTGAGAAACCGAGGATAGCATGCGTGCTAGGTATCCTGAGTTGTTTGTTTCTTAAGTTTCGGGACGAAACTTATTTTTAGAGGGGTAGAATGTAATATCCGCATTTTTCTTTCCCTTGTATTTTTATTTCCGGTGTATTTTCTTCGACTGTAGTAACCCTCGTGTACCTTTCAGTGTATTTTTCCTGTCATCTATCGATCTGATTCTCGTTATTGTTGTGCGGAACCGCCGTTTTGGGGTTGCCATGGGTTCATCTCGTGTTATTGTTTCCCCGATGTTGATTCCTATCGCTTTTATTCTCTTTCCGGATCATTTTTTATCTCTTTGGGACCAACAGGGGGTGTGAGCCGCGGCACAAGGTGTGTGCGCCGTGGCACACACATTTCTCCAGTTGTTGGTCGAGCGAACTGTACTGTATGCCGCGGCACACCCATCCGGTGCCCGCGGCACAGTGCCGAGTCAGTGTCGCGGCACACTCGTCCGGTGCCGCGGCACACTCGTGTGACATCTGCGACCAAAACCCGACTGTACCGGGTGCCGCGGCACACGCAGGCCGTGCCGCGGCACACTGCCGAACTCTGGGAGTAAATTTTTGGCCTGTGCCGCGGCACACCAAGCGGTCAACTGTATAATCTCGTTCTTATTAGACGTGATCAGCCATTTTCCTTCATTCTTCACCTGCACGAGAGAGAGAGAGAGAGGACTAAGGGGGAGAACTTCTCAAGCATTCATCAATTGGGGGTTGATTTTCATCATTTTCCTTCGGTTGTGAGGCCCGGATAATCAATCTAACACGTGTTCTACGGATCTTGGTACTTGAATCTCCAAAGGTAATATCTCTAGAACCCTATTTTCGAATAATTTGGGGTTTTGGGATTTTCTTACGATTCGTTCCGTTTTGTTGGTGGATTCATGATGAATACGATTAATATTGTTAGTATCTTTAGCTTTCCTACGGATTCATGGATATTTTGTGGATTTTTACGGAATCGAGAGGGTTTGGTTGTGGTCCGCCCTCGTTGTTATTTTTGGTACGAATATACATGAATCGTAGGCGGGTTTCCGGGTGTATTCCATTTCCGTAATCGTCTAGAGTTGGTTGTGATTGTGTTATTCGAATCGTTAGGTTCATTTCCGCCGGTTCCTCGCGGTCGTGTTCGATTCTTCCTTTCCGTTCGTATCACCGTCTATTAACCGAGGCAAGTACCCTTATGAACTTACAATCTTAATGTATTAGTATTGCATGAGAATTGTGTGTGTGTGTGTGTATGCTCACTATGGGTTAGACCCGATGGGGTCTCGGTAGGGGTCCACGTAGGGGTGGATCCGCGAGCTTGCTTTTAACCACTATGGGTTAGATCCGACGGGGTCTCGGTAGGGGTCCACGGAGGGGTGGATCCACGGTTAATTGTGGTGCATTTTTACAAATGTGACTTGATTATGGCATTTCCGGAAATGAGTGATTTGGAACTATGTTTTCTTGAATTGCATGCATTACTATATGTGTAAGATGTAAGTCGTTCATTTGGTTACTTGTACTAGCGTAATTGCTAACCCCTCTGGGGACCCGTTTTGGGGAAATTCGTTTTATGAATTTCAGGTCAGGTTCATCGAGACGAGCGGGTGATGGACCAGTATGCGGATGATGGTCGTGCGTGATGATTGTGCACGAGTGGTGTCTTATTGCTTTCTATCTTTTTTTTATTTATTTTTGTGGTTTTTAAACTAGTAGAAGTACTCGAGTACTTAAGAACTTTTACTCGTCGGGATTGTATTGTTGTTTATTATGTTTGTGTCGGATTATGGTGTTATGTTAGACCGGTTGAACTGGGTGGATTATTTTGTTGGACGTCTTTATGACGAGGTATTTTTCTGTTGCTTCTGTGAGTCGATGAGTATGATGCTTGATCAGCCTGGTGGGTCCCATATAGGGATTCACGGCGCTGTAATATACCTCGGATATCCTGGGGGTGTTACATTAGGAGTCCTTCCCTAATCCTCCTTAAGATCCCTAGTAATAGTCCAAGAGCCTATAAATAGAGATCTATGGGGTTGGCCGATTTTAATCTTTACCAAGGCTTGTGAGATTAATTTTTCTTCTTGTGTTTAATTGTAGATCTAGACTTGTGTCTTTCATTCTACAATTTAGATAACACATCAATTTTCTAAGAGTGATTACACAATAGTAGAAAATAAAGAAAAATCGAGTGGCTCTCAAGAAAGGAGGTTCGGCCGATCCCATTGTTGTACAAGCATGATCCGGTAGCTCGTTGCCCATGCAACGTCCGAGTTAAGGTGGATCATACTCTAGAATGTCAAAAGGTAGAAATACAAGGTGATCAAGACGAAAGCAACCACTACGCTTCAAAGGTAATATCTTATGGTCTTTTAGATCTAGATTAGGATATTCGAATTACCAACATATTTATTTAGTAAATAATAAATAATATTTAAATTGCTTATTAATCTTAGTAATTAATTAATTAGCATGCCTAGATAGATCTTATGTTCGTGGATGCGTAAAATGCACTTATCAAACTTTCCCAAACTTCGCTTCCGCTGCGTTTTATATTCCAACAGAAACTGTACTTTGAAAAAAACAAGTAACAGAGAAATTTATGTCTGTCACGATAGCGACTCCTATGTGATGATCGTGACACAAGCAAAAAACCAACGAAGTCTTGGTAAGAGTGAAGCTTAACCAAAGCAACATAAAGGCAAACATAAGTTGTTGTGTATGATGATTTAAACATCATCAAGACTCCTGAAGAGATCTCACATATAATTGAATACTCGAGGAAAGAATTTGAGATGAAAGACATTGGCCAGACAAAAAATTTGATTGCAAATTGAGCACCTAAAGGATGGCATCCTTGTGCACTAGATAACATATATGAAAACAGGTGTTAAAGAAGTTTTCCTTTGATTAAGCTCATTCATTGAGTAGCCCTGTGCTTGTAAGATCCGCTGAAGTGGATAAAGACCCATTCCGTCATAAAGAAAGCAATAAAGAAACTCTTGGTCCTAAAGTACCATGTCTGAGTACATTTGGAGCATTGATGTACCTTGCTAGTCAATGATTAGCGACATCCATTGTTTTCTTTATGTGGTTGGCTTGCCGCCCTGCTCTACGACGGGGTCCTCGACGACAGACCTCCGGCGGGCCGCCAACGACTGTCAACAGACTTTCGGTGATCGGACAACTTTTTTCTGTCGACCGCCTGCGGGCCTGTGATGCGGTGGAACTCCGACGACGATAAATATTTTTTCTTTTTTTTTTACGCCACATGTCGAAGTACGGAGTAGTCTTTTTTTTTTTTTTTGCACCTGCATGTCCGCATATTCTCCACGAGTCGCTGGACCTCCGGTGATAGGTTAGGTGACATGTCATTTTTTTGGTAGCCATTTTCCGGACTGTTTTCCGTCGGATTCCCTAAGGACCGCACAACGGACCTCCGGTGACTAATTTTTTTTGTCGCCTACCAATCCATTTTCTTTATCTTCGACGAGCAATACATTTTTCTCCTATCAAAATAATATTTTTAATTTAATTATACTATTATTGTCGTGCCATTATGGCATAAAAAGCGAATTTAGTATTTAAATAGAAGAATGATATATCAACACACCCAACATCCACACTCCACCAACACCTGCTTTGCAGAGTTGTACTGAGTACTTTACATGTAATATAATTTTAAATAATGTTAATTAATATTATAATAAAAAATATATGAAACACATGGTACAACTCCTGTAAAGCAGGGTGTTGACGGCGTATTGATGGTGGAGTGTTGATGTATCATTTATCATCTAAATAAGATCATACTTGTCTTTCTTTGTCGATGGTCGAAAAAGTAAAAAGATAAATTAAACATTTACTTTTACGATAAATTAAACATTTACTTTGTCGATTGAGGAAAACATTACTTGCTAGCTCAAAAAAGCTCAAACAATGAAAAAGTTTCAAGTATCTTTTGTTTATCTTCTTTGGAGAAAACCTCTCAAAGGCTCAAATTATCGTTTCAGATTTTACGGAAAAGACGATCAATTATTTGGTCGTATTTTTGATTGATTAAACTGCTTGAGACCACACATATCATTCTATTTCAAACTAAAAAACACTAGATAAGATAATATTGATTCAAAATTTAATAGTACTACTATGATTTTTTTCTAATCTTCAAATCCGTGAAATTTTGAATAAAATAATACGAAAAGTTAAAACCAAATTATGTATTCCAAAAACTATCTACGAAACAATAAAAATACGTGTATTTACATTTTTTTTACCACAAATATTAGATTGTAAGAGAAATTATTTACCGTAACTTGTCTTTCTCTAAAATGGTCGTATAACAGATCAGTTTTCACGGAATATGCTATTTACAACCAAACAAATTTAATTAGAAAGTTTTCCAAATCAACTCAACCGTGGTGGGCATTTGAGAATTAATTCGAATTTCGGTCCTCTTTCCACGGGTATATTGGAGTTTTCGCAGCAGAAACGCTAACCTTAATGAGAAACAACACCTCAAGAATTTAGACAAGGAGAGAGAGAAACCGAAACACTATTTCTTAAAATTCCCTTCTCTAATCTTTATCAAGATCGTCTAGCCGTAAACAAAAATCAAGAACTCAGAATAGAGCTTGGAAAACACGATATTCAGGATGACAAGAGGTATTTTCAATCATCTTTAGTTTAATCCTATATCGTGATCTTCATGGGGTTCCATAATCTTACGTTTAGTTCCCGAGTTTAATTTAATGAGAGAAAATAAGGGAAATGTATGGAAATAAGAAGAAAGAAAAAATAGTTGGTGTTCCTAAGTTTTTTAATGAAAAGAAACGGAAAGAAATGGAAGGAAAACTTTTCCTCCTAACTTTCCTTCCGATTTGGAAGGATTTGGAGAGAAAAGAACAAAATGGTTAATTTTCCTTTCACTTCCTTCCAACTCGAAAACACAAAATATAATTTTCTTTCACTTTTCTTTCTCTTCTTTTCTCTCCTAACTTTCTTTCTCTTTCTTTTCTTTTCTTTATTAAAACTCGGGAACTAATCGTTAAAGATTAAGTAAATAATGATTCTATATGGATATGAATATATATAGATAAAATAATAATAATAACATAATTGTTCTTAGAAATCAGAATACCATAAAATTTCTTCGAACTTACAAATTTATTCAGAAATCAAGAAAGTACAACAGTGCCTCAGACAACCTAAAATTCAGAAAACAGCAGCATCACACAACTTCACACAACGGAAATCTTATTCAGACATATCATCAAACACACACCAGGCACTATTATTGAGGAAGCTCGTCAAATTAACTGGACGACGTGGATTCTGCTGTGGTGGTCGCCGGCGCCTCAATAATCTTGATACCACCAATGGTGACTCCGGGGCCCTTGTGCCTCGGCACCAGGGTCACAACAACGGTGTCATCATCGGCAATGTCCATGTCCTCGTAAAGTTCCGTCAGCTTCAGACTGATCGAACTAGTCGAGGTCTTGTCTCCAGCCCTGTTGTGCGGCACCTGCGCATACGTCCCCGCATACGACGCCTTGTCGAGCTCCTGTGGGTTGTCATCTTCATCATTCACAAACACGTCGAATTTCAGAAACTTGGTCATGTCGACAGTAATGTTCTCAATCACCAGAAGCTCGTCGGCTTTCCCTTTCTTCGTTTTGTCGACCTGGAACCTCACTGTCTGCTCCAGTTTCAGCGGGAACAAAGCCGATGCCTTTGGTGCCGTCGTGCCAGTCCTGATTATCCGTGCCTTGGCGCTCTGCCGCGGAGGCCTGTAATATCGACAATCATTAAGGTGTAGTGCATGTAAGCAGTGGCGGATGAGTTTGAGGATGGTATAAAATATGTCATTTTTAAAATTCATTGGGGGCACCTCCCCCTCTACTCTCTACGTAAAAATCCAGACGTAAAAATACGATATTTTTTAAGGTGTAACGTAAAAATACGATATTTTTTAAACTTATTTAAAAATCATGTTTGACACGTCATAAACTAGTTTATAAGCTAACTTATTGAGATAATCCAGACTCACGGTAGTATCTCATAAAATTAGTTAGCTTATAAGCTTAGACCGCCATACATGCCTAATTAGTTTAATTATTATTGGAGCATTTATTGATGCTAAAAGTTTGAAATTCGAGATGGTTTTATAAAAGTGCTTTTTAGAAATAATATTAGAGTGTGATTTTGTTCACCCTCCTAAAAAGAGGGTGAACTTACCCTCCATAATTGGAGGGTAATTTTGAGATATAAAAATTAAATTTTTTAATTTTTGTTTTTTCTATGTTATTTGTAGTTTTTTAATTTTTTTTATTTTGAGTGACACTCAAAATAAAAAAAATTAAAAAACTACAAAATTATGTATCAAAATTATACTCAAATTAAAGATCTCGACAAATAAAATAACATAGAAAAAACAAAAATTAAAAAATTTAATTTTTATATCTCAAAATTACCCTCCAATTATGGAGGGTAAGTTCACCCTCTTTTTAGGAGGGTGAACAAATTCACACTCATAATATTACCATCAATTTGTTTCACGGGTCAAATTTATTTTCAATAAAAATAATTTATGCATATATTATTTTAAAAATAAATAAATAAATATATTTGAAAAATTAAGCCCTTGCCTGTAGTCCAGCCATGGTAGATCAATCCGTTCGAAATCGTAACCCATCTGGAAATTATCAAGAGTATCTTTCACCGTGACACGAACAAGCTCCGCATTTTCGTCGTAAAATAGAAAACTTGCGTTCAGGAAATCAGTGTCCGTGATCTTCTTGTCAGGGACCTTGTTGCTCGGCAGGTAATACTGCCAGAGCGTCCACATACGGTCGACGTTGGCATGATGACAGTAGAAAAGCGGGTCCCGACCCGCAGAGTAGAAATTACCCAAATCCTCACCAGCGGGCTCCCTCGGGTCGCCGATCGCAACGTGCACGGCAGTGTGGGAACCCCGTTCGGAGGATCCAGGACCCGTATCCGCCTCACTGTTACCTTCACGGTAAGGTTTTCCCATGAAATCGTAGATGTCGTTGTTACCACGGATCATCTCCGTGTACATAATGGTGAGATTGTTGGTCACCACCTGAACAGTAGGAAACATGAAAATTGAGAAGAAGAAGAAAAAGTAAAAACCATAAAACAGTTTAAAACCCTAAATCAATACGGAGTGACAAGTAGGGGTTTAAGTGAGCTGAATCGACCCGCGAGGTACTCAAAACTTGGATCGGAAAAAATTCGATGAGGCTCGACTTTTAGGCTGCGGAGCCGGTATCAATTTTAATGATACTCGACCAGTAAGTTCACAAGCCAATTTGGTAGAGCTTATGCCGAATCTATATATATGATACTTATATGTATCTTTTTGATTTATTTATTTGAAAAAAAATCCAATAAATAAACTAGATTAAAAAATTATATAATTAGTGATATTTTAAATTTTATATCAATATTACATATTAATTAATTATTAAAGGAATATTTATAATTTTAATTAATTTTTATTGAGTTTCTTTAGACGCGATTAAGCTCGTTGCATGAGACTCGTGGGGCAATCCTGAATTTGTTAAAACTCGACTCGAGCTCCACTAATACTATGCGAGTCAATCTTGAGTTTATGGAGTATGTGTTCGGCTCGAGTCGAGTTTTAACACGAGACTGTTGTGGTACAAGAAGTAATTGGATAACACGCTTGAAGAGTATCAGACTATACATAGTTCCATCACTGACCTGAAGAGGGTCGGTGTTGCCCGTCATGCCAAGATCTATCACGGCCGATGGCTTCACGTTATCTTGGTTCCGCTTCGAGTTATAAAGTGCGGATTTAGTATCATTGAACATTGGCGGCACCGTCATGCCTTTGGGATTGTCCCAGTTCCAGAAAGGCAATGCAAAAGTTGGGTCGCCGATCAACTTCCCCAGAATCCTCTCATAGAAATAGAGGTACCATCTGTGGAACGGGAAGAAAAGCCAGGAGTTATGGACCTGGAGGTCCAAACTGCCCTGCCCGGGCTGATCGTAGCCGCCATTGCAGTAGGCGCAGTGGATGTTGGCCTGCTGTGTGAAGTTACGCGGGTCGTCGGCCGGCAGCCGCTTCATTCGGTCGATGGCGAGGTTGTACTTGAATATGTACTCTGGGGAGACCCGGTGAGCCGACGGCCGGATTTTCATCTGTAGGACCGATGGGAGCTTGTAGTCGACGACCTTCTGTCCGGTCGGCGGGCAGCATAAGACTTCCTTCTTCTCGCCGGCGGTGGTGTCGTAGCTGGAAAGGCCGCACTTGTCGAGCTCCGGGGCCTGGATGGGATTGGCTGACGCCTCCAGTGAGGAGACCAGGCTGGCGGCGCCGTACAGTCCGCCGAGACCGAGGAGCATGTTGCGCCGGTCGACTTTCCCGGCGGGAGTGTCGGGGTTCTCGGCGGCGGAGCAGGAGACCTGGAGGCGGTGAGTGCCGGCCTTTGCATGGGTGAGGAAATGTGATGGCTTGGGGAAGAGCGGACGAGGAGAGGGTCGCGGCTGGGGGGCGGTGGTGGTTGCGGCCGCGGCGGCGAAGCAGGAAAGATGAAGAGATGGTGATACCATGGCGAATGGCTTTTTTGGTGTGTTTTCTACGTTAGAAGTGCTCCCTAATTTATAGAGGAATACTTGAGTCGGTGGCGGAAGCAGAACATTTACTCAGGAGGGTTCGAATCTATAAAAATTATAGGAGGTCGGACAACTATATATAGTTTTCCCTATTTTATAAGGGAATTTTCATCCGCCGGGGGGTCTGTGGACCCTCTTGGACCCCTCCCTCCGACCCTGACTGGAGTTGGGTACACTGAAATTATTTTCTTTTACATTTTAATTAAAAGCATAAATAAAAATACTTATAATAATATGGTTGGAAATCTTAAATTTGTTTGATTTTGTCATGCACATGGCTGGATATCTTAATCAGTACTCGTTCCGTTCAAAATTTTATACTTCTTTTAGAATTATAATTTTTCCACAATTAGATCAATCAATTATTTTTTTATTTTTTTATTTTTGTCGTACATTATTATCAATACGTTTTACTTTTTAATATTGGCCACATATTTTTCATCATTACTTATATCAGTCGTTACTTAAAATACATCAAATTTACATCATATGTCAACATTTAACTGGGACAGAGAAAGTATTATTTTTAATCAATTTGTTTATTACTTCATTTTTCTTCTTTATGTCTCCTCTCATGAGTCTAAAAGAATTAAAATAAAAGAATTAAAATAATAAAATAAAAAATGAATCTAAAAAACTACTAAAAAATAACCTAAATATAGAAGAAGAAAAGATAATAAAAAGAACTTTAAAATTCATCACTCAATGAAGGACCTGGATCTTCTGCACAATTACTGACGCCGTCTTTGTGCAACTGGCGTGCTATTAATGCCACGCACACACACATCTCTGGTGTGTGTAATCAAGCATTTGTCTGCGCACGTGCAGTCTTGTGCACGTGAGAGGATCCAAGTCCCTCAATAAAACACTACGAGACTAGAGCTAATCATGAGGTAAGTTGGGTCGAGCCCGCGTCGACTCATGGACAAGCCTAGTCAATGGAAGAATTGGACCAAACTCGACTTGTACAAATACGAGTCGAGCAAATTCAATATTGAATCGTGTTCGCCTTGCGTAAGATAACTCAAAACAAACCGACCACAAGCTAGACGAGCCGACTCGTTCATTTATAAAAATTTATCGAAAAATAATTTTTTACTGAAAATAAAACAATTGATTTTATCCATTATATAAATGAAGAAGACTAAGTTCTTTGATTTTTTTACTTGGAAATAGAAGAATAATTCGAAGTACATGTTCCAAATCTACTTTACTATTAAAAGAGAGTTGTATAAGACACATGTCTTCATGTGGATTTTTTAGATTAATTATCTTTTTTTCTAAAAAATACACTAACTCCTACACATTTGAATGAGAGTTAATGGGAATCAATTTTTTTTTCTTTTTTCCTTTTATTTTTCTCACAATGTTAAGAAGTTAATAGTTTATCGTCTCAACTCTATTTTTTATTATTAATATTTTAAATTAATCTTCTTTTTAAGATATTTGATTTAACATTCATTAGGCATATATAATTAAAATATTCCTTTTTGAATATAAGTTGTTTTTGTATAATTATTACAAGATATCTTGATTTTAAATTATTTATATATAAAATACAAAAATCAGATAATTTTCAAATAATTTCTTTGAAGTAAATTTATCCTTTTACAATTAAGATTTTTACTTCAATTTCACTTTCTTATAATAATTTTAGATTATTGAGTAATTTTATTTTAAAAATATTTGGAAAAAGAATTATAGACATGTTAGACTTACAATTCCCAGTAGAAAGATATATTATTAGTTAAAATAATTTCTTGATTGATTCTTTTTTTGTGAAAAGAAAAATTATATAAATAAATAGAATAAGTTGATTATATTTTTATTTAAATACGTCACAATAATATACTTTATCACCCTATACCTAATGAGTTAATATCATTGTGGATCTCATGGTATATTATTAAGTATAAAATATGTGACTTTAATCTAAATATTTATCAAAAGTATATGACGTTCTTTCGCTATACTGATATGTAATTATATTAGTATATTAATATAAATATTACAAATATACAATGATCATATAGATTACTGTCATGTTTATATATTTTATATCGAACTTTTATATATCTATACTTAATATTAAAAGAAAGTCGCAAAATAATTTAAGGAAACATGTGTCATCTCCACGTTAATCCTCTTTTTAAAAATCTTAAAAAAAGGGATATTAATTTGGGAGGGGTTAGGGGATTATGTCATTATATACTATCTACCAATTAAAAACTTTCTCTCATTTTATTCCTTTTATTTTTAAGCTAATATTTTAAACAATTATAACTTTTATGTATAAATTTTAATTTTGAAAAATATATCAAATTAATTCTTACTTCGTGCTCTTTAATTTGACATCCATATAGTATATATAAAGTAATATAAATATAATTATAATATATTTAGATGATTAAAATTTTTCAATATAAAAATATAAGAATATTGAAGAAAAATATATTTTTAATTTATTTTCGTAGCTTTTTAACAATTATTTTGATTTTTAAGAATTATTTTGTTTTGATTATAAAATAGTAAAATATATTACATTAATGTCAAATCATATAAAAAAATTATATTAGTAAGAATATCGGTTGTATACTTTTAATAAAAGTTGATAATACAACAACAACAATATCGATGTCTTAGTCAAAAATGTTTTGGGGTGGTATAATGAAAGTTGGTAACAATAAACATAATTTAATTTCTTATTTATAAAATTAGATATAAGACTCATATTGTCTATATGAAAAAATAAATGCCGGTCTTTTAATTAATTTACGGTTTTCCTATCATATGCCCTTAGATCACATGATAAGAGTTTATAAATTAAATTAAATTAAATAATAATATATGTATATGTGTGTATACTGACTCACATATATTTTAATAATTTTATAATATTATTGAAATTTGATCACATATTATTAATATAATAAAATATTTTAAATTTTACGCCGTGCATCGCACGGGAGGACATCTAATAAAACTAAAAATCAAACGTATCTCATTACAGAAGGTAAAAATAGAGAATCAAAATAAAAAGATCACAATTATAATATTAAATTATTCAATCAAATTGCCAAAAAAAATCTCATTTACAAAATATGACATAAAATGGGGAATCAACATATGACTCGAGACGAGCTGCTCACGACTCGCGTGTCAAGAATTAAATTGATGAGCCGATTCGACTCGATATACAGGATTGGACGAGACAATTCAACGAGTTATTAAATTTTGAACTAGACTTGTGACTTCCATCAAGCCGAGTCTGATTCGAGCCAAATCATAGAATGATCCAATTCACAACAAACTACAAACCAGTTGAATCAACCCGAGTGGAGCCTGAGACGGTCTCATCGGTCAGGTCTACGTGAGACCATTAAAGTGGTGACCAATTACTTATCTTTTTTCACTTGTTACTTGTGAATAATTTGGCACCAAACGAGAGAGGATAATATTGGACTAAAATGTTATTTCCTTTCTCTTTATAAATGCAACATTTAAATTTCCATGTGTGCCACCAATGCATAGGATGTAGACGGGCACAACAGAATACGGGTATGTCATTTTTATACCATATCTTAATACAAATTATCATTCCTATACTCTATCATATTACTCTATTTTTTATCGCAGGTAGGGTACATGTAACACCCGTCGGGTACGTGGGTCACAGGTAAACAGCTAACCCGTTCAAGTTTAGTTTTTCAGGGTAAATCCACCCTACCCGATCCTACATGACCATACCGTTCCTGACCGACCCTACCCTGTCCTGTCCTGCTCTATCCCGGAATTCTCATAAAATATATTTTTTCTTCTTTTTTCTACAAAAATATATTTCATCAACAATAAAATATTAACAATTAAATAACATTCTGTAATAGGAACAAAAAAGTGCAATAAATTTAAGTAAGACCCACAATGTAAAATATAATTACTAATTAATTAGAAATATAGATTTTATTTACCCGCTATTCAATTTTTCAGGGCACTACCCTACCAATTTGTTCATTTACCCGCGGGTACCCGATCCTGCGGGTAAAAGTGAATCCCACGTATTCATAATTTTTATGTTGGAATTGTTAATGATTTTAATTTTATTTTATAAAATTAAATATCATATGATCGATCTACGTTCCGAGTAGATGATCGTGGTATATTCACTTTCTCTAAATCGATTCCCGGTGAGTGAGAAATAGTGAATTAAAATTTGTCACTTAATTGTGAATTAATAAGGGATGGTATCCCACATTGAATAATGAACCATCATTATTCTAGTATATAAGGAGTTACCTTTATGCATGTAATAATTAATGGCACATGTGTATGGGCTTAAAGCCCACACGCGCGCACACGCGCACGCCGCCGTCGCCGCCCGCCCGCCTCGGCCGCGAGCTGCGTGCCGTGGATCTTGGCAATTGGTCTTTGGGTGGTCTTTGGGTGGTCGTGGGCTAGGCCTTGGGCTGCCAAAAGAATTTTTTGGACAAGCTCAACAACGTAGTTGGGCTCGTATGTGCACATAAGGATGTCCAGGTACATCCGTCAAGTGGTTAAAGAGCTGAATACAGTCCAGGTACATCCTGGTTGTTCAAATTAAGCTAATACAGTCTGTAACCTCCCAGAGTAATGAGAAGGAGTTAATGGCAGGTTTGAATTTCATAACCCCTGCCATTTGTTTGAAATTCGTAACTCCTGAGCATAATGCAGCATAAATGACTACATTATGACAGTCATAAGGGTTGTGTTTAAATCCCCTACAGGTGAGATGGCATATAAATAGGCATGCATCTCATTTGCATCTGACATGCAATTTTCGAACCGAGTATAATCAAATAGTTTTCAGCATTCTCTACATATCATAAGTCGGAGCTTTGTCCTCGCCTCTTCCAGTTCGTCTGAACTCTCCAGTTTTCCGTGTTGCTACTGTAGAGACGTAAATTCGTTGACCTTTGGGGACGAGCCGCCAATCCGTGAACACTACCGGGGCGTTTCTCGTCTTGCGGGCAGAACGTATCTTCGGGTGACTTCTACCACAGTCTGGTTTCGTTTATTGTTTTTTTATTGTTTCGATTATCTTCTTGTATTTCTAATTTGGTTCTGGTTAGTGCAGATTCAATTTCATTTTTCATTGTATTTTCAATTCCTCCCCGAGTCTTGTATATTCAGTTTTCGAGTTGTATAGTTTCCAGTTGTAATTTAATTTTTGACCAACAAGTTTCTAAAGTCGAACTATCCAACAAGCGCAAGACGAGAAAACTTTACTTGGTGTTGTTACTAAATCACACAACTTGAGATGTCGACTACCGTTGCTGCCAGCGACTCCGCCACCACCGCTACCACTGCCTCTGCGACCGTCGCCTCGATCATGGCGAACTCCATTGGCTCAACCACATCATCAACTATCGGCATGACGGTGTTCAACACGAATGCTTCAACGATGTCAATAACAACTGGTTGGGTTTTTAACAACCCATTTTTTACTACCGGTGGATCCACCTCGAGTGGCACCGTTGGTTGCATTTTTAGTGGTACCGTGGGATCCATGTTAGGATCTAGTGTTAGAACCTACGGGATCAACACAAGTGGTTCCTTTTTTGGAACAACTTCGGGGCCTAGGATGATGCCTACCGTCGAGAAACCGCCAAAGTTTGGTGGTGCCGACTTTAAAAGGTGGCAACAAAAGATGTTGTTCTATCTGACAACATTGGGGTTTGCTAACTTCCTTAAGGAAGATGCGCCACCGGTACCAAGTGCTCAAGAGACTAGTTTTACGATCAGAAATTTTATGACAAGCGCACAATGGAGACTATCTTTGTAAAAACTTTATTCTGAATTCCTTAGAAGATAGTTTGTACAATGTTTGTTCTGTTGTAAACACATCAAAAGAGATGTGGGAAGCACTTGGAAAGAAGTACCATAGTGATGATGCAGGTACAAATAAGTTTGTAGTCGCCAAGTATCGGGACTACAAGATGGTTGACTCAAGGCCAATCATGGAATAAGTACAAGAGTTCCAACTCATCATTTATGATGTCAATGCCGAAGGAATGGTTCTGCCAGACGCCTTCACTGTAGCAACTGTGATCGAAAAGTTGCCCCCCAGTTGAAAAGACTTCAAGAGCTATCTCAAACACAATAGAAAGGAGATGACTCTTGAAGACTTGATTGTGAAACTGCGCATCGAGTCAGACGTGCGCAAAAATGACAACAAACCAAAAGGCCTGATTGATGCTAAAGCCAATCTGTTGGAACATGGCGGTCCCTCCAATAAATGAGC
The DNA here is from genome assembly GCA_033398695.1 of Orobanche coerulescens. Lineage (NCBI taxonomy): Eukaryota > Viridiplantae > Streptophyta > Magnoliopsida > Lamiales > Orobanchaceae > Orobanche > Orobanche coerulescens. The sequence goes on along the minus strand of CM065806.1, from coordinate 4,042,414 downwards.
TCGCCCCAGTGCTCAAAACAAGTAGAAAGGGAAACAACCGATCAAGAAATTTGATGGTGATTGCTTCAACTATGGCAAACATGGACATGCGGCGAAAGACTGCAAAAAGCCGAAGGCCAACAAGAAGAAGAAACATGTTGCCAATATCGCCGAGGCTAACGGCGGATGGAAAGAGGATGACCTTGCTGCTGTGGTCACCAAAGAAGTCAACCACGTTGAGAACCAAGATGGTTGGTACGTCGAAACCGGTGCGACCGCCAACGTTGGTGCCGATAGGAGCCAGTTTAAGAACTATCAAGCTGTTGAGTGGAGGAAGCTCAACATGGGGAATCCAGCTTCATCTGAGATTATCGGAGTTGGAGAAGTGGACCTCAAACTTACGTCCGGACAGATACTCACCTTGAAGAATGTGCTTCATGTTCCGAATATGAGGAATAACTTGATCTCGGGCTCTATACTGGTTTGTTGCTACCCAAAATATTATCCGGAGATAGATATTGCTGGAATGGATGGATAGCAAACAAATACAAGAGCACTTCCGTGAGAAAGATAAATAACACAAGATTTGCCGGGGTTGTTAGTCCCGGGCTTGAATGCTCTCGCGAGATATTATTAATACTAATATTCAGGGATACAAGTACTAATGTAAGAATACAATTACAATGAGTGTAAAGATTCTTGTTATCTTAGCTAGTGAGCGTGTAGATTGCCGGAAGAACCAGATTTGATGCTCTGTGAGTTCTTGTAACAAAGGAGATGAACAGTCGCGGCGGTGAGAGATCGACAGTCTCTCACGGCGAGTATTTAGCTGGATGCTTGGGCTCCTGGGCTTATGAATATCTTGGAATCTGTCTAGTGGAGACTTGATGCCTCTGCCGATCGTCTTCTGGACGAGAGATTCGGAGAGAGAAGTCCTGAGATGGATTCCGGCGAGAAAGCAGGGAGCTTGATGGTATGTGTGTTCTACTGTATTTCCGTGAATGAAGTCGGAATATAAGTGGATGAGTTCTGAACGTAAGTAAATGAGTTCTAGACAATTCGGAACCGTAGGTCAAATGAATTGTGAACCTTTTTCCAGTAGGAAGAGGCTCTCTATTTATAGGACTTGGATATGCCGGGCGATCGCCTTTTCTGTATTATAATAATCGGGCGATCGTCTTTTAGCACATGGGCTTGTCTCCTTAAAGTCTGCAGGAGTTGCTGGCAGTCAACCGCGCGGTCCAATGAGAAGCCTGCACGCGTCCTGAGTTGCTGTCACGGGTGGTCCCACTGACAACTTTCGGCGCGCCTGCCGGTAGGTGAGGTAGGTGACAGGCTGTGGTCAAAGGTCTTGTCTGTCAGCAAAAGATCTTGTCTGTCAGTGAAGATCTTGTCTGTCAGCGCCTTTTGTGGATCTGCACGTGGGTGCTGTTCTGAGATCCAGTCCTCGATGACTTTGACGGGCGATCATCTCTGCTCGGGGCGTAGGTCGACCGTCCTTAGCCGGACACTAGAGTCGATCGCCAGATGCCAAAGGGCGATCGCCTTGGGAGTCGATCGCTAGGTACCTGATGGTGGTCTGATATCTTCGATTAGGCGAGCTAGCCATAGTTTGACTGGTGTTGACTTGGTCGCTCGGCCTTATAGTCGATCGCCTGTCGGGATGGATAAATCTTGACACAACAATTGCCCCCCAGCTCGCTCATATGTTGGAAACGTGGGGTGAGGTGGTTCTCTTGGCGATCGCTGAACTTTTGACGAGTGACTCTGTGTTTAACTGAGCTGGCGATCGTCATTGAGCTGATATATTCTGGGTTCGGACGACCTGGTTAGCCGCTAAACTGCGCGGGAAAAGGCAGTGGGCGTGGAAAAGTCTCCGCGCACCTGCTGGGTTTCTATTGGAGGATACCAACGGTCATTAATGACTCCTCGGCTGACGCGTCCTTGAAAAGATGCGTACGCGGGTCTCGAGGGAGTCAATAAATGTGTCGTTTGAGATCCGACCCCTGAGATTTTCCCTTATTGCAAACGAGTCCCTGCCTTCTCCTATAAAAGGGCGCAGTGCTGCAGTCTTCGTCCTCACGCGCACTTACTGGAGAAAGAAGGACTTGCTGTCGATTTTTCTAAAGATCTTAGTGCCGATCGTCGTTCGATTTCACCTTCGGGTAAGAAAAAATCCTTTTCTCCTTTTCTGTCTTTGAGAATGGCCGGCACGTCATCATCACATGGAGTGGGTACCAGTTCCGCCGCCGGGACATCGACTGTCCGGGGAGGACTTTCTTCCGACTTCCACCTAGAGACGGCCGCTGAGGCTATTCGGGACGGAATCGACCCTTCTGAAATCGAGGCTTTATTTAATGAAGCCGATGTTGCTAAGGAGGCGGCTGCTGAAGAAAGACGATCGCAGATAGAGAGAGATCTGGCGATTAGGGCCTACTGGGAGCAGCATAGTGCTTTCGGCCGGGCCTATAAGGCTTTTGCTGAGATAATGGAGAAGTTGGCCGGTCCGACTCCGAGATTCGATTTCCGGGGATACTCGGTCGCCTACCCTTATCAGCTTCCCAAACGATCGCAGTACCGGGTTGCGCAGCGATCCTTGTGGTCGCTTGGCCAAATACGGAGTTCGACGACCAGGAAAGATCTGGCCGTCTGGAGGACGAGGTTCCATGTTCCTTCAGATGTGGACATGTTCGCGCCGGCGGAGAATGAGCGAGCCGATCAGCCTTAGATGGGTATGGTTGCCGTGAATGAGGCGATTATGGAGGCCGGGCTGCGCTTCCCACTATCTTTTGTTGTTTCCCACCTGCTGGCCGCTTGGAACGTGGCGCCACTTCAGCTGACGCCGAACGCCTGGCTCCAAATTATCTGCACTCTCACTCTTTTCGGCGGTCACCGCCTGTACCGCCTCCCGTCGCCATTGGAGATGAACCATTTGTTCAAGCTGACGGCTCAGAAAGGGTTGGTCAGCGGTTACCATATTCAGGGCCGATCTGGTTGGGTATTCATGGAGTCCCGAATAAGATGCGGGGCGATCAGACGAAGTGGTTCTGGGTCGCCGGCAAGTGGAGGGCTTCTGCGAGCGACAATCCTTCGGGCGAGCTGGAGATCCCTACTGAGTTTCGGGAGAGGAATCCCGGTAAGGGTTTAGACTCTCCCTTCGTTCGGATGTGTTTTGGACTGATCTAATTTGATTTCGGTTTTGCAGGTTTTCACATTCCGGCGGTCGAGGAGCTGCCTTTTGACTTCCTCGTTGTCTGGGAGCGGATAAGGAGCTTGTCGGACGACGACCTTGACGCTAACCGGATCAATAAGGAGAGTCGTTGGTTGTCGGCTCGGCTATTCCGTTTCCCGAGACATCTCTCGGTGCCAGGTATGAGTTTCTGCGACCTTCACTTTTTAGGCGATCGCCTTACTTAAGGAAAGTATCTAACTTTTGATCGACCGTCTTAACTGTAGAGGTTCGCTTTCCTCGCTTTTTGGAGCCTCCGCCGGAGATCGCCATGTCGAATCCTGGAGTTCTAGGCCGTCTCCGCCACAAGAGGTCGTCTCGGGCCCCACCTGTTGCGTTGCCAATTGTTCCGGAGGCACAACCTCGCGTGGAGCCGATCGTGGCTGAGGAGGGAGCTCCGGAGGAGGGGCTTCGAACGAATCGCAAGAGGCCGAGGCCGGAAGAAACTCCGGTTCCTGCCCCTGTCAATGAGGTGCCGATCGTTGCGCCTCCGATCACCGTTCTCGCTCAGGAGAATGAGCCGCCCTCTGCGGCTTTCATGCGGGAGATGGCGATCGCGGACGCTGAGACTCCTCGAGGGAAACCGTATTTCGGTCGGGACCCCGAGAAGGCTGAGAGGTAGATTGCGTTTTTGTGTTGAAACTTGCAATTGCGTAGGAGTTGTGTTAACTTTGTTGTTTTGATGCAGGATCCGTCGCACAGATCCGTCTTGCCCGCCGATGGTCGTGGATTTCCTAGCGAGCCGATCTCCTCGCCAGTCTTGCGACATTCCTCCACACGTCAGCAAGGCTGCTTCTGCTCTGCCGAAGGCCTGGACGACCGATCTGGATGTGATCACTCGTCAGCGATCGGGGAGTTCGATGCAGGCTGTTGTCGCCCTTTCTCTCCAGACGGCGACCATGGCTGTCCAGGCTGCTCAGGAGTTCGAGGGGCGACCTTCCACTATTCGCCTGCAGGCAGATCTCGAGGCGGCTCGGAAAGAGAACGCCGAGTTTGCTGATAAGATCGTGGCGATGGAGAAGGACTCTCTGGAGGCGTCCAAGCGGACGAGCCATGAGCTTGAGCTGGCGAAGAAGGAAACCGAGTTGTCTCATCTGGCGGTTGACCGATTTTGGGACCAGATGCTGAATGCCGCCCGGGCGCAGAAGGTTGCTGAAGAGGAGGCCGATCGCCAGAAGGTGACGATCGCTCGGTTGACCAGCGAGCTGGCGGAGTCGAAGGAGAAGGTTGCTGCGAGGGAGGCCGAGCTCCAGGGGTCGCAACAGGCGATGGCGGAGCTGAAAAGAGAGGTAGAGGCGACCAAGGCTGACCCATTTCAAAACTTGGAGTTTGTCAGCGAGTTCGCCTATTATTTGGCATTCGCCGACTCGATCCGAGCAGCTAAGAAAGGAGGTTTGGAGGTCGGGCCTCTTGCTGAGAACTTCAAGGCGTATGCGTTGGAGGATCCTCTCCATTCAGCTTTCTCCTTGCCGATCTTGGATCTTGCGGACATCGGCGTGGATTTGAGCTGGTATCCATCTCCGGCCAATCTTGCTCATCCCGACGCTCCGGAAGATGAGGGGACCGCACCGGATTCTGATGGCGAAGGCCAGGCAGGGGCCTGAGGCACTTCATTTTTGATGTTTTAGCTTATTTCCTTGTAGTTTTGTAGCTTTCTTTTGTAGCATTTAGGCCTTCGGGCGACCATGTACTCTGATCTTTTCAAGTAATGGAATGAACGTTTGAATTTCTGACTTATCACTTGAATGATTGTTATTTTTGAGTCTTTGTTTGACTTTGTACAAATGTGTGAGGAGAGATCGTTGCGAGGGTAGTTTCAAATGAATTGATAAACTCGTAAAGATAAATTTAACAACAAATTCGATCGCTGCACAACATCTGAAAATTGACGACCTCCGTATGTGGTTGAATAGGGACGATCGTCGTATAGGTAGTTCGCACTCTTCCCCCTTGTTTTTATTCACTTAGTGAAAGTAAGGGGATGAAAATAATTCGTTGAGTGAGCGGTCTTCAACTTTGTCGAATCCTCGAGGATGGTCGTCCGTCTTGAGGAACCGTGCACGATCGCGGAGTTCGATGGACCGACCCCTTGATCATGTCTTGATGCGCGAAGACATTGAGTGTCTCGTGACTCACTTTATTATGAGGGTCCTCTGTTAGGCTGCGCCTCGCCTCGTATTTAAACGAAGGGCGTGCGGTCTCGGTCTAGAGGAGTCCTTGCGCGGGGCAGCGTCGGATGATTCAACTCCACGCCCGCGGCTTGTTTAGCTCTGCTTCCACCTCGTCCCACCATGAAGATGGCGAACCTCAACGGTGTATGTTGAGACGGGGGTTGTGGCACGTCGCATTGTCCGGGTTCACCATGTTAGATGATGAACCTTTGAGGGCGAGCGATCGTGTCCAGTGATTAATTTTGGAGGGCCCTCAGACTACGCCGTCCTCGTATTTAAACGAAGGGCGGGCGATCTTGGCCCAAAGGGACCTTGCATGGCCTAAGCAGTCGGTTCCATCGACCACCAGGACCATGGCTGCACTCTTCCACCTTGGATCGTCATGTAAATGCCGACCTTCGACGTTGTACGTTGTGCGGGGAGGCGATCTCGTGCCTTAGTCCATCATGTTAGATGGTGAACTGTAGATGGCGATCGAGTCCTCCAGTTTCCAAAATAAGGATGGAGATCGGGGAGACTTCCGAGGTTCCCTTCTCTTGATTAAAGCATGTAGAGACGGTCGCCGAGGTTGATCCAGGGGTTGGCTCGTATGAGCTTTCCAGCCTTTTTTGTGTTCGACTCGGACGATCGTGTATAGAGATTGGTAGGGGCCTAGGCTAAGCCAATAAGCTGTCCAACTTGCCCTCCTCGAACAATCTCCAGAGTTGTTTGAGGAGGTCGCGGCATTGGTTGGTGCTGTGGCCGGGACTCTTATGGTAGGCACAATATTGATTGTTGTCCAGGTGACCGTGGTCCCTTATCGCCTTTGGCTTTTTGAGCTTTTCGTGCCCCTTGATGGCATAGAAAATATGTGCCGGAGTTCGGTTGAACGTATGGAGGAGATGGTCTTCCATGTCCTTGAAGGCCTTGAGATCTCCGGGTGGCTTGGCGATCGCCTTCTTTGCTTTGGCGATCGCTATCTTCTGGACAGGAGGTGGCGTTTCCTCGCCTAGGTGGAGGGTGAGTAGCCTTTGCCTGGCCAGAAAGTTGGCAGCTTTAGCGCGGAAGATCGCGTAGGTTGGGGGAATATCCTTGGTGAGATGTCTAAACATGAGTGAATGACCATAGAATCCCCCCATGACCGAATAGAGAGCGAGCTCGTCACTGATGGGTTCGCCGGTGAGGATGATTTCGTCTACTCGGTCGATGTAATCTGCATCGGTTTCGTCTTTCCCCTGCCTGATTTTCATCATGCGGTGGTGGCCTTCTGGTCTGGCGACCTTGCTGGCGAAGTATGACGTGAAGTCATTCGCCAGTTTCTTAAAGGAGGTGATTGATCGCGGTGGTAGTGAGGCGTACCACCTATGGGCCAGCTCGCCCAATGTTAACGGGAAGATCCGGCACTTGGTTGCATCAGATGCCCCACACCCCGCCATGTAGATTCGGAATTTACTCAGGTGGGTTTCGGGGTCCGATCTCCCCTCATACAGAGGTGTTTTGGGAGGATCGATCGTTGGTTGTATGAGGGCAAGCTCGATGTGGACCGCGAGTGGCTCGGTCGGCCCGGTGATATTTTTGCTGGCGCTTGCCCCAGTGTCCAAGAGTGCTTTCATCTCGTCGAGCTGGCGTTGTATGGCGGCCATCGTCGTGGCCTGACTGCTTGCGGCTCGGCGCTCGGAACGGGAGCCGAGGCGATTGAGTACTGATCCCTTGGCGATCGGGGCGGGAGTCAGATGGCTGACCTGCGTTCGGCTGTGAGGTGGGTAGGCCGAACTCCTGGTGACGGATTCGGATTCCGTCTTTTCGTGGTTGGAAACAGAATGCCCCGGTCGCCAGGTTGGGTCGCGCCTCAAGCGATTGAATACGGATCCGTCCGGTCGTGCGAGAGCCTTTTCTCGCGAATCGGGGCTCTCTGACGATCGCTCGCTCAGTAGCCCGTTGAATTTCCATTTTCCCATGCGGCGGACGATCGTGGGAGTTATTGCAGGCAACGCGCATGCTCTCCGTCGCTCATCTAGGATGGCAATAGCCTCCTCGATCTGTTCCTCGGTTTGGAACTGGTCGAGTGAGAGGTTGGGGCCATCCCTCAGGTGCGGGATCGAGAGTCTCGCATTGCCGCGGCTTCCCCCGGTCGTCGGCTGGGGATCGGATTGAGCCGGGATATGGTGTCCGGCGGTTCGGAGAGCGGCTCTCATCGATGTACCGGCTGATGTCATGATTCTGAATGTTTTCTTTGAAGCGCAGTGAGTGTCACTTCAAGTATATGCCCCGAGAACAGTGAGTGTTCTTCGGGACGGTAGGAATAAAAATTTGAGGGTTAGAGCCCTCCTTCTAGCGCCAATTGTTGCTACCCAAAATATTATCCGGAGATAGATATTGCTGGAATGGATGGATAGCAAACAAATGCAAGAGCACTTCCGTGAGAAAGATAAATAACACAAGATTTGCCGGGGTTGTTAGTCCCGGGCTTGAATGCTCTCGCGAGATATTATTAATACTAATATTCGGGGATACAAGTACTAATGTAAGAATACAATTACAATGAGTGTAAAGATTCTTGTTATCTTAGCTAGTGAGCGTGTAGATTGCCGGAAGAACCAGATTTGATGCTCTGTGAGTTCTTGTAACAAAGGAGATGAACAGTCGCGGCGGTGAGAGATCGACAGTCTCTCACGGCGAGTATTTAGCTGGATGCTTGGGCTTCTGGGCTTATGAATATCTTGGAATCTGTCTAGTGGAGACTTGCTGCCTCTGCCGATCGTCTTCTGGACGAGAGATTCGGAGAGAGAAGTCCTGAGATGGATTCCGGCGAGAAAGCAGGGAGCTTGATGGTATGTGTGTTCTACTGTATTTCCGTGAATGAAGTCGGAATATAAGTGGATGAGTTCTGAACGTAAGTAAATGAGTTCTGAACAATTCGGAACTGTAGGTCAAATGAATTGTGAACCTTTTTCCAGTAGGAGGAGGCTCTCTATTTATAGGACTTGGATATGCCGGGCGATCGCCTTTTCTGTATTATAATAATCGGGCGATCGTCTTTTAGCACATGGGCTTGTCTCCTTAAAGTCTGCAGGAGTTGCTGGCAGTCAACCGCGCGGTCCAATGAGAAGCCTGCACGCGTCCTGAGTTCTTTGCCACGGGTGGTCCCACCGACAACTTTCGGCGCCACGGTAGGTGAGGTAGGTGACAGCCGTGGTCAAAGGTCTTGTCTCGGAAAAGATCTTGTCTGTCAGTGAAGATCTTGTCTGTCAGCGCCTTTTGTGGATCTGCACGTGGGTGCTGTTCTGAGATCCAGTCCTCGATGACTTTGACGGGCGATCATCTCTGCTCGGGGCGTAGGTCGACCGTCCTTAGCCGGACACTAGAGTCGATCGCCAAATGCCAAAGGGCGATCGCCTTGGGAGTCGATCGCTAGGTACCTGATGGTGGTCTGATATCTTCGATTAGGCGAGCTAGCCATAGTTTGACTGGTGTTGACTTGGTCGCTCGGCCTTATAGTCGATCGCCTGTCGGGATGGATAAATCTTGACACAACATGGTTAAAAAGGGGTTTAAACTAGTGTTTGAGTCAGATAGAATTATCATAAAAAATTTTATAGGTTTCTTGGTAAAGGTTACCTCACGGAGTGACTCTTTAAACTTAATGCTTTGGCCATGCCCAATGTAACCAAGTCCAGTAATGCTAATGAAAATGCTATTGCTTCCTCTTACTTGACTTAGTGTTCTGATTTATGGCATTGTAGATTAGGTCATGTGAATCTAAATGCTATAAAAAGATTAGTAAACTTAGATTTACTAAAATTAAATGAAGTCAATAGTCAAAACAAATGTGAGATTTGTGTTGAAGCAAAAATGACGAAACTTCCGTTTCATTCGGTAAAACGAAACACACAACCCCTTGAATTAATTCAACAGATGTGTGTGATTTAAAGTTTGTGCAAACTAGAGATGGCAAGAAGTACTTTATCACTTTTATTGATGACTGCACAAGATATTGTTATCTTTATCTTTTGAGAAGTAAAGATGAGGCTATTGAAGCTTTTAAGAACTTCAAGAATGAAGCCGAAAATCAATTAGGATGTCGTATCAAGATGGTTCGAAGCGATAGAGGTGGCAAATATGTAGCCCCATTTGAGGAATTATGCAACGAAAGCGGTATAATTCATCAAACAACAGCTCCATATGCACCACAATCTAATGGCGTTGTTGAACATAAGAATCGAACACTTAAATATATGATGAATGCCTTATTGATTAGTTCAAGGTTGCCCCAGAACATGTGGGGGGAAGCTGTCTTGACAGCCAACTACATATTGAACAAGATTTCACGCAAAGGTAAGGATATTACCCCTTATGAGTTGTGGAAAGGTAGAAAACCTTCATACAAATATCTCAAAGTGTGGGGGTGTTTTGCTAAGGTTGAGGTACCTCTACCTAAATAAGTTAAAATCGGACCTAAGATGGTCGATTGTATTTTTATTGGGTATGCACTGAACAGTAGTGCCTATCGGTTTGTTATCCACAAGTCAGAAGTTCCTGAAATGACTGTGGGAACAACAATTGAATCAAGGAATGTTGTATTCTTTGAAAACATATATCCTTGTAAGGATAATGATAAAGTTGAGAACAATTCTAGCAATAGAGTTGAATATGAAGGAACAAGTTCAAAATCGAGATGTGATAGTAGATCCAAAGTCATATAATCGATCGAGATCTAATCTGGAAGATGTAGAACCGAGACGTGGTAGTAGGGTTAGGACACAAAAGACATTTGGACCTGACTACATAGCATTCATGTTGGATGAAGAACCAACATCAATCAAAGTAGCTTATGCCAGACCAGACTGTAATATCCGCAATTTCGGATTTCCGGTAATTTTCTTTTTTCGGTGGAGGTCTGTTTAGACGACTCTATTGGGACCATCTCGTCATTATGAGAATGATTAATTCTACACTTTTTGTCATCCGAGTTTGTTTCGGTATTGTTTTGTTGAGTTCCGTGTTTATTAACGACTTTTCCGCACTCGAGTTCGATTCTCGTGAATCTCGTTCGAAATTACTGTTTTGAGTTTTCCGTAAGTCCGTTTAACTTTGTTAGACGTGTTGTGAACTTCGGTTTGGTTATTCGATCACGTATCGTGATTTTCGGACGTTTTGGGCCATTTTCGTAATTTCCCAAAGTTTAGGGTAATTACCTTCCGTTGTCGAATTTCGAGCCTTAGGGTTGTCAGAATCGTATGTTCTACTATCTCTTAGATTCGCCTTTGTGAGTACTTCGTGACCGTATCTTCGATTCGTATTTCGGTTCGGGTTTCGATGTCATTTTCGTGAGTTCAGTATTATTAAACGACTTTTCCACGTATGAGTTCGACTTTGTTAGATCACCATTAATTTTTTGGAACTCCAAAAATTCTGAATCTTTTCAATATTATAAAGCATCGAGTTAGATTTCCAATGGTTCAAACAGTGAGTCAATTGGATTCCGTACGAGGGAGTTATGGTCGAAATAGCTAAGTCACTCACATGTTCCAGTTTTGGCCGAGCAGCCTGCCGGAAGGGCCGCGGCACACTTAGCCGAGCCGCGGCACACACACATTTCAATCTTCGGCCGACCCGTCTGTACCGCGTGCCGCGGCACATTCCGGCAGGGCCGCGGCACACTGCCGAGTCACTGCCGGCAGATTTGGCCCTATGCCGCGGCACACTTCGGCTGGGCCGCGGCACACTGTGTCAGCCTATTTAAGGCCCAGCAGTCGTTTTTTTCGCCATTTTTCTCCTTCTTCTCCTTCTCTTCCGCGGCTGGGGTTGTTCCTATCATGGAGAGATGTTGTTGGTCAATAAATACATGAAGTCTTGGAGTTCATATCATCAATCATCCATCTTATAACATCTTTTGATCGAGCGAATCAGGTCAGATTTTCTAGAAATCTAATTTTGGGGATTTTGGGTATTTTGTTCGATTTCGTCCGTTTAATCCGATTTAACTTAGGATTGTGATGGATTGATGATTATTTAGATGTATTGTATCATTTCCCTTGTTATCCCATGGTTGGATCGTATCGATTCGTTGTTTTGGTCGAGTTCTTGACCGACGCCTTGAAGGTGTCCGGTAAAATGTCATAAAGGGGTTTTCGGGCGTTCTACGATTATTCTTCCTCGTATGATCGATGATTTATTGATTTTATGTTGTTAGGGTCGAATTCTTGTGAAGAACTCGAGTCGGAACCCTTCCGTTCATTGTCTTCTTCGGGGTCCGAGCTTCCCGGTCGAACCGTGTTCTTCGGAGCGTTTGGTAGCGTTTATTAAGGCAAGTATCTTACTATACGACTTGTATCTTGCGACTAGTAATTACGTATGAGATGTGTGATGATTTTGCTTGCCTTCGTAATTATGTTCCGTTTGAGTTGGTTGGGTTTTCCGTAATTTGAAGGCTGTGCGATAATATTGTTATATTAGTATACGTGTTAGGCGTTGTGCCATTTGTGCAGGATTGCGCCGTACATATGGGATGGTTGTACACTTGGTTGTGCAATGTATTGTGTACCGAACGTGTGTTATGTTGGATATGTGTGGTTGATTGACGATAGTTGTTGCGAGTGTTGAGATTGTGTTATGTGCGGGTGATGTACGATTTTGTGGTGATCAATGTGATTGATCAATTTTGCTCATTGTTGTATGTAATGTCAATGTGAATATGAGTATGTGTGTGACCGCAAAGTTCACTCGTGTTGGTTCGACGGAACCTACGAGGATTCGTGGCAGTGGACTACGGGGTCAGAACTTAGTGAGGTACTGAGGTCCAATCGTGCTGGTCTGACGAGGCCTACGATAACGCATGGAAGTGGACCATGAGTTTCGGACACAGTACGTCCAACCGGGTGATCTCGACGGGGCTTACGGTGACACGTGGCAGTGGACTACGGTGTCAGGACTGTGTATGTGATTGTTGAGATTGATATAGTCCGTGCGGGTTGTTAAGCCTACGGAGACACGTGACAGTGGATCACGGTGTCGGAATTGGTTATGTCTGGTTAATAGTCCGTGTGGGTTGTTGAACCTACGGAGACACGTGACAGTGGATCACGGTGTCGGAATTGATTATGTTTGTTAAATTGTGCGTGGTGTAGTCCGTGCGGGTTGTTGAACCTACGGAGACACGTGACAGTGGATCACGGTGTCATGAGCATGATTATTTTCAAATCAAAGTTTTGAAAAGAAGGTTTTAAGAAAGGAATGTTGGGCCTTGCCCCACGAGATTTATGAAATGTTTTCGTACTGTAAATTGTTGAAATACAATTTGATATTTGGGTTAAGACTCTAAGATTTTCGAAAGGTTTTGAAATTCTAAAAAAAATTCCCGAGATGATAATCTTATTTTCGAATGCTTCATAGCTTATCTTTCCTTGTGAAAACCTCTCGGGGATATTTGTTACTTGATTATTATATTTGATTCACGATTATTAATTGCTTGTTACATTTCGTATGATTTGATACTTGCACTAGTAAAACAATGGAGTTTTACTAACCCCCGAGTAATCAGGGGGTGGATGTCTGTTTTGCGTCCAGGTACATGCAGATTCAGGGGAGCAGTCACAGGGTTGGCACAAGAGGATGACGAGCTGCGATACTAATCATGAGTCAAGAGTTGTTCTGATTTTTGTTGTGCAGTCAGAGTTGATTTCAGTCTTCCGCTGTATTGTATTTCGACCCCTGTGTGGGTAATGTCGTTTAAGTAAGTTTTGTTGATTGGGTTGTGTGACCTCATCGGTCTGTGTATTCACGTGTAAGTGACCATAACGGTCTGTATTATTATATTGTTTGACCCTGGACGGGCAAGCATTTGGTTGTTTATGGATGTTTAGCCTGGTAGATCCTTGAGGAAAGGGCCTACGACGTGTAATATTCCCATACGGTTTTGGGGGTGTTACACAGACGGGTTGCTCTGGAAAGAAGCTGTTCAGAGTGAAATTGACTCAATTTTACAAAACCAAACTTAGGTTTTGGTTGATTTACCTAAAGGTTGTAAGCCCTTAGGAAGCAAATGGATCCTTAAAAGAAAGTACAAGGCTGATGGGTCAATTGACAAGTATAAAGCTCGTTTATAGTCAAAGGTTTCAAACATAATGAAGGGTACGATTTTTTCGATACCTATTCACCTGTAACAAGAAGTACATCTATTCGAGTGCTTCTCGCGATTGCTGCTTTGCACAATCTTGAGATTCATCAAATGGATAGTAAGACTGCTTTTCTGAACGGTAATCTGGATGAAGAGATCTATATGGAACAACCTGAAGGGTCCGTAGTACCTGGACAAGAGAAAAAGTTATGCAAACTGGTTAAGTCTCTATATGGATTGAAACAAGCTCCGCTACAGTGGCACTTGAAATTTGATAATGTAATGTTATCAAATGGTTTTAAAATAAAAGAGTGTGATAAATGTGTTTATATTAAGAACACTAATAACGGTTATGTTATTGTGTGTCTTTATATAGATGACATGTTAATCATGGGTAATAATATACAAGTGACTAACGATACTAAGAACATGTTAAAAAAAATTTTGACATGAAAGATATGGGGCTAGCCGATGTGATTCTTGGAATGAAAATTTTGAGAAAATCAGATGGAATCATCTTGACACAATATCACTATGCCGAGAAAGTTTTCAAGAAGTTTAATGCTTTTGATAGCTTGTCGGCTAACACCCCAATAGATTTAAATGATCACTTGAGAAAAAATCGACGGGAGCCCGTTGCACAAGAAGAATATGCACGAGTCATTGAGTGTTTAATGTATCTTACAAATTGCACTCGACCCGATTTAGCTTGCGCTGTGAACAAATTAAGTCGTTATACGAGAAATCCAAGCAAAGAGCATTAGAAAGCTCTCGCTAGAGTTTTGAGGTACTTAAGTATACTCAAAACCTTGGGCTACACTATTCGAGATACCCCCGGTACTTGAAGGGTACTGTGATGCGAATTGGATATCCGATAGGAAAAGTTTATTTTCTACAAGTGGTCACGTGTTTACCATTGGGGTGGAACTATCTCGTGGAACTCTGCGAAACAAACGTGTATAGCCCGATCCACCATGGAATCATAATTCATAGCTTTGGACAAAGCTGGTGAAGAAGCCGAATGACTCAGAAACTTTCTAGAAGATATTCCATGTTGGTCAAAGCCATTACCAGCAGTGATGATACACTGCGATAGCCAAGCTGCTATTGGTAGGGCAAGAAGTAATGTGTATAATGGAAAGTCTCGACATATTCATCGACAACATAATACCGTGAGACATTTGATCAAAAGTGGGGTTATTTCTATTGACTATGTGAGGTCATTGGATAATATAGTGGATCCGCTAACTAAAGGGTTAAACCGTGATCAAATGAATAAATTGCTAGAGGGAATGGGTTTAAAATCCACAAATTGAGAATTATCATAGTGGTAACCCAACCAAGATGACTAGAGATCCCAATAACTTGGTTCAATGGGAGAACTAAGCTATGAGAGTTCGTGTGAAACACTCATCTAAGTTTATTCCCTATAGATCAATTGAATGTTGAAAGCTTGCCTAGTGGTGAGGTTAAGTCTATGACTTTTAATGATTCCTAAAGACCTCTAGGAGGTTGAGTATGGCAAGATACTCGATAAAGAATCACCTATATAAGTGAGAAGTGAGGGCCGCTTCATGAAAATCACTTATGAATCCAAAGGGGTGTCCAAGGCCCGCAAAGGACACAAAACGTGAGAACGGATGAGATTGAGGTGTTCAAGTGTTAGCAACATTGTCTCGGTGTACGCCGTGGGGGAATAGTTCAAAGCATCAAGCCACTAATCCGCCTGTGTACCCGATGATGTTAACTATGGAAGGTTCAAAGTCACGAACTACCTATCCTTATACTTTAACGCCTCTTGAGGACTGAGCTTGAGTGTGTACATTGCATTTGGGTTATTTTCACTCATGTGGGGGATTGCTGGAATCGTTAATGATTTTAATTTTATTTTGTAAAATTAAATATCATAGGATCGATCTACATTCCGAGTAGATGATCGTGGTGTATTCACTTTCTCTAAACCGATTCCCAGTGAGTGAGAAATAGTGAATTAAAGTTTGTCACTTAATTGTGAATTAATAAGGGATGGTATCCCACATTAAATAATGAACCATCATTATTCTAGTATATAAGGAGTTACCTTTATGCATGTAATAATTAATGGCACATGTGTATGGCTTAAAGCCCACACACGCGCGCCGCCGCCGCCGTCCGCCTCGACCTCGGCTGCGAGCCGCGTGCCGTGGGCCGTGGACCGTGGACCTTGGTCTTGGCCTTGGCCTTGATCTTGATCTTAATCTTGGACTTGGATCTTGGTAATTGGTCTTTGGGTGGTCTTTGGGCCTGGTCGTGGGCTAGGTCGTGGGCTTGGTCGTGGGTAGGGCTGTTCTCTGTCAGGCTCGGTCTGGGTATTGTCTTCCCAGGTCTGGACCGTTAAAGTATCGAGTATTATCGGTTTCGGTCCTTACTGGTTTCGGGTCCCAACTTCAATACTTGTATCCGGACCGCTAACGTTTCGGGTGAGTATCGGTCCCAGGTATTTCGGGCGGGTTTTAGGGTATGTTGGATCATTGAAAGCCATAATCACCAAAACCTCATAATCAAAACAAGAATTGAGGGTTTTTTTAAATGTATGGTAAGGAAATTAAGAGATAAAGGTCCTTTAAACTTAGTTTTTCTATATTTACTAATACGTTATACAATATTTTGTACAATGTAAGTTTATGAAAAAATACCGGGTTTTTTTACCGGGTTATCGGTTTCGGTCCTTGTCTGTTTCAGTTATAACTTTGGTACCAGTATCCGGACCGCTAATGTTTTGGGTGAGTATCGGACCCGGGTATTATCGAACGGTTCTCGGGCGGTTCTCGAGTATACTTGGACCGCTAACAGCCCTAGTCGTGGGCTAGGCCTTGGGCTGCCTAAAGAATTTTTTGGACAAGCTCAACAACGTAGTTGGGCTCGTATGTGCACATAAGGATGTCCGGGCACATCCGTCAAGTGGTTAAAGAGCTGAATACAGTCCAGGTACATCCTGGTTGTTCAAATTCAGCCAATACAGTCTGTGTCTCCCAGAGTAATGAGGAGGAGTTAATGGCAGGTTTGAATTTCGTAACCCCTGCCATTTGTTTGAAATTCATAACTCCTAAGCATAATGCAGCATAAATGACTGCATTATGACAGCCATAAGGGCTGTGTTTAAATCCCCTGCAGGTGAGATGGCCTATAAATAGGCATGCATCTCATTTGCATCTGACATGCAATTTTCAAACTGCGTATAATCAAACAGTTTTCAGCATTCTCTACATATCATAAGTCGGAGCTTTGTCCTCACATCTTCCAGTACGTCGGAGCTCTTCAGTTTGCGGTGTTGCTACTGTAGAGACGTAAAGTCGTTGACCTTTGGGGACGAGCCGCCAATCCGTGAACACTACCGGGGCATTTCTCGTCTTGCGGGCAGAAAGCATCTTCGGGCGACTTCTACCACAGTCTGGTTCCGTTTATTGTTTTTTGTTGTTTCGATTATCTTCTTGTATTTTTCTAATTTGGTTCTGGTTAGTGCAGATTCAATTTCATTTTTTATTGTATTTTCAATTCCGCCTCGAGTCCTGTATTTTCAGTTTTCGAGTTGTAATTGTAGTTTCCAATTGTAATTTAATTTTCGCCCAGCAAGTTTCTAAAGCAGAACTATCCAACATTTTATTGATAATACTGTTGAAGCATTAATCCTACATGTGAAAAATGTTAACATTGCTTTCAATATATAAAGTTCATGAGCTTCTTTTCTCCTTTTCAATTAATTTTGAGGTGGAATCCAAATTGTAACTTAGTATTGAAGCGGGTCGATTCAACCTCCTCTTTTTTTAATGATGGGCAACCTGCATCCGCTACTCTTCGGGTGCGTACTGGATAGACCTTCGGGGTGGACGTAATAGCCTGAAAACTATGCCAATCAGATAAACCACACTAGGCAAGTCCTGTGTGACGAGCCCAATCAAGAAAGTGTTGGTAGAGAAAATCAAACTCGTGACATTTCAGTCTCACACTCACCTACTCCACCAATTTGGATATCCTTACGGGTATCCAGATTCCTCTTCTATTGTTGCTTATACTTGTATCTATCTCCACAAAAACGTCCACATGTTCAGCCCTCTTCTCAATTAGGACCTACGACATGTCGATCTCATCAGGTTGCATGTGAGGCGGCATATTAGAACCGCTATTCGACATCTATTGTATAAATACATATTGTCTAGTATATCGATTTGAGTAGCTACTCCTCCTATCCTATCAACAATTAATTTTGGGATGGAACCTTCGATATAGTCCATACATAATTTGGGCCACACCCACGTCCACATGTGTCTGTCTCCTCTAAGACTATGGCCCCACTCGAGCTTCTCTCTACTTCTATTATTCTCTAACATGATATCAGATGAAACCCCAAATTTTAATATGGTATCAAGGCATGCTCTCTACATGTGCGAGCCCAACGAATCAAGATGCTCAATTTCCGCGACCACTGAGTTAAAGAGTTTATGTTGTAAGCCTTTAGTCCGGTATGCATATAGGGCATGTTGATGCATTAGTTTCTCATTCAAAAAATATTAGCATCGTCTTCGGTATATAAATATTTGGTTGCTCTTTCCATTCTCAAATGGTTTTGAGATGGAATCTCGAACTTTATTAAATACACTGAATTAATTTTTAATACAAAACATAAAAAAATAGTTTTTGAATGTATATATAAAACAAATATAACAAGATATGCATGTTATATTTTTTTGTGATGAATCAAAAAAATTGTCGAAATGAAACTGTGTAAATAGTATACAAGTTTAAATTATTATGATTATATCAAAACGGATGAAGTATTTGAACTAACGTAGCCGACATTTTAATTGAGTCACATCAATGATTCTGCTTCTTCTACCCAATTCGACTGAACAATTAATGTTAGAATATATAAAAAAATGAAATAATAATAATTTTAGTGGCTCATCTAACTTTTAAAAACAATATCTAGCTAGACTATTTCAAATTAGAATATGATTGGAGCACTACAGGTCTGAGTTGGATTTTGTTGTCCGAAGAGGATAGAACTGACACGTCATTACCTGATGTTGACGACTGATTTGGTCAACGTCACGTGTGTTGATCTGGACGAATGGATCGAAGACACGTAGAAAATGATAAATAAAAGGGAAGATATTTGATCACTAAATTTTATTAATGATCTCTCAATAGCATAGAGCCGGGCGGAATAATGCATACCGGTCTATTCAGTTTGCTTGTTAATTACAAGTCTTTTTGCTCTTTTCCAGTATATCTTAAATCTCTTTTTTCTCTCTCTTTCTATATATTTCTTATTTTCCAAAATCCCCCCCCCCCCCGTATTCTGGACATTTCTCCTATATATAGACAATGTCAGCCATTCATGGGGTGACAGTAGGAAGATTCAGATGAATATGCTGATGACATTTGTCACTAAGAAAGTGACTCCTTTGACATGTGTCACCTTCTTAAGTGTGCTTTGGGAAGGGGCATGACAACTCCCTCTTACTGTCCTGTCTGCCTGTTCTTTGGGCTTTTGATATTTATCCGTTATGACCGACAATGAGGTCGGCCCTCGAGCTTTCTGCTACTCTGGTCGGCCTTATTCGAGATTATGGAGCGTATTCGTATAGTGGTGCTCGGTCTTTTAAGTCCGATTAAGTCGGCTCTAAGGTCTCTGCCCGGTCCGGTTTTTTGTGCGAACCCGAGAGACGGTCAAGTTTATGACCGGTTCGGCTCCTGGATCTGCTCGGTCGTTCGATTGCTCGAAGCGCTTAGGTGGATGCCAAGGTGGATCGACTACCAACAAGGGCCCCCGAGTCCAGGGTCGTGCCGGGTTGGCCGGTGCTGGAATCGTTTCAGACTGAGGTCGATCCGATTTGGGGGTGGATAAGATCTCTTGAGGGGACATATCTTTGAGAGTCGCATCGATTTGACTTCGGGATCTCCAAGAGTCATAGTGAGGGGGACGCGTGGCGGGATGTAATTCGTCGCGGTGTTTCACGCGTTCTTAATCTTCGTGATAATTATGAATCGCCGCTTTAGTATTTAATGCCCCTGTCTCATCCTATAAATATAGAGGATCTTCTTCTTCATTGCTTCCTTCGCCATTTTTATTGCAGAGAGAGATCTTTTCTGGCAACTTTTCTCCTTTTCTGGTAAGCTTGCTCTTCCTCCTCTTTTTTCTTATTTTACGATGTCGGAGCGGAGGAATACGGCGGAGGAGTCGGCTGTGTCCCCAGACCGTACGGGCGTGGCGGATTTGTCGATAGGTGACGCTCCCGTTGACTGGAGCGATGAGAATGGAGGCGAGGTCGCAAGATCGCCGGATTATGGAGATGCAGATTCTGGAGACGTGGAGGTGGCGACGTCGTTGACGGCGCTTGGCGAGACTAGGGCCTGGGTTCGGCCTCGGCCGTCTCCTTTTGTTGAGGCGGAATGGGATTCGGCCTCGATACGCAGCACGGTCACTGATGAGCAGTTGGAGGCTTGGCGGGGGCGATTTAAGATACCCGTAGTGGTGCGGATGTTTGTTCCGAACCCAGAGGAGAGGCCCCACACCCCTCCTGTCGGATGCACGGCGGTGTATTACCGCTCTTTGTTGTCTGGGCTAAGGTTTCCTCTGCCGTTGGTTCTTTCCCGATGGTTGAGGCAGTGGGGCCTTTGTATTGCCCAAATTCATCCGAATTCTTGGGCCCGGATGGTGGGTCTTCTAATTCTTTTTAGCCAGCATGGATGGACCGAGCCCAGTTTTGAAGAGATTAACAGTCTCTTTTTATGGAGGTCGGTCGGCCGATCTGGTTCTGGCTGGTTTTATTTGACAGCCCGGCACGCGATGTATAAGGAATTGGTGGATGTGCCGGAGACCATACATAGCTGGAAAGAACAGTGGTTCTATGTAGGGGGGCCGTGGCTGTGCTCGGTTGATGAGTGGGAACCTGGCGTGATGGACGCCGAGCTTCGGGTCCCCGAAGACTTTGTTGCCAAAATGAGTAAGTGTCGTATTTTTTCTTCATTGTTCCTTTTTGTCTAACGCTCATAATCATTGTTTGTGCGAACGTATCCGGCTTGAGAGACCTCTTCTTTGTTCGACGGCCGGTTGAGCGACTTTGGATCTTCCCGTTGATCGGAGGAAGTCATACCTTCTGATTACTGAGGACAATCTTTGGGCCGCGGGACTTCGATCCACTAATCCGAGTAGAATGTCTTCGTCAGGTAGCCACGCCCCCTTTTTTTTTTTTTTTGACACATCTTCTTCATCCAGGCTCCACGGGTAGGAGTTCGTCTGGACGGACAGAGACGCCTGCGCAGCGGGTGGCGAGGCTGGCTGCAGAGGCCGCCGAGCGTAGGGAGCGCGCGGGCAAGCGAAAGAGAGTAGAGGCCGGGCCTGAGGATAATGTGACCAGGACCGAGGGCTTCCCCCTTCCTGAGACTGTCGTGCCCTCCGTGAGCCCCGTACGGACGGGCCGGGCGAAGGGTAAGGAGCCCTTGATTGATCTGGAGGGCCACTATCTCCCTGTGAATAAGGATCGGGAAGAACCTTGTGCCCGGATGAAAGGGCGGAGACCGCGCTGGTTCCTCGACTATGTCCGAGCAGCCAGTCCAACCGCCGAGCTGCTCGATCGGGTCCCCCCATCGGTGGTTGAGTCCAGCTATGTCCCCATTTTGGGCTGGACGCCGAAGATGGAGATGGTGACCAACGACATGGATCCGGCCGAGCAGATCCATTTTGGAAACACTATTTTGGGCCGGGCGTTTGTGCACCTATGTGAAGGCCGCTGGGGAGCTGACCGCCTCAGCGGGGAAGCATAAGAAGGCAGAGGCCGATCTCAAGGCCTTACAGGAGGAACATTATCTCTGCCCTTCGCTTATCAAATCTTTGGAGGAGGAGATGGCTTCTCTGAAGGGCAAGATGGAGCTTCTGGAGAGCCAGGCCTTTGAGGCCAATGTATGGAAAGGGAAGACTGACGAGATGGCCACGACGGCTGAGAAGGCGGAAAAACAGTGCCTGGAGATCAGGGCCGAGTACGAGGCCCATTTGCAAAGTGCTAAGGCCCAGCTTGAGCAATTGACCGAGCGGGTTCAGACTTGTGAATCTGCGGGTTATGACAGGGGCCCTACTGACGGGGCGGATGCTTTTCAGAAGACACCCGAATACGAGGAATTGATCAACCTTAACTACGTCTCCACTTGCTATGAGATATTGGATCTCATGAAGGAAGGGAAGACCGTTGAGGAGGTCCAGGCCTACATAAAGTCTCAGGCAGCCGACCTAAAGGTTGAAGCTCTCGGAGATGATGAGCCGAAGGCCGCCGAAGCTGTCGAAGATCCTGCGGAGACCGTGTCTGGTGAAGGTGGAGGGCAGTCTTCTCAGACAGCCGATCAGGGGGACCACGCCGTGTAGATTTTTTTGTTTTATTCCATGTATGGCCTGCGTGCCACTCTTTCTTGATTTCTTTTGCATTCCAACATGGAGCTTATTATGAATAAAATCTTTTTATGGCCTTTGTTGCTTTTTTATGTTTGGGCCCGGTTGGTCAGACCGCCGTTTTTTCTGCTTACCCTTTGTTGATTGTGCCGGATGGACCGGTCTTTTGAGGCGCCGAGGCGAGCTCGGACTTTCAGTGCCGGGTGGACCGGTCTTGTAAGGTGCCGAGGCGAGCTCGGACTTTCAGTGCCGGGTGGACCGGTCTTGTAAGGTGCCGAGGCGAGCTCGGACTTTCAGTGCCGGGTGGACCGGTCTTGTAAGGTGCCGAGGCGAGCTCGGACTTTCATCTTGGTGGACCGGTCTTGTAAGGTGCCGAGGCGAGCTCGGACTTTCAAGCCAGGTGGACCGGTCTTGTAAGGTGCCGAGGCGAGCTCGGACTTTCAGTGCCCGGTTGACCGGACTTGTAAGGTGCCCAGGCGAGCTCGGACTTTGATCACCAGGTGGACCGGTCTTGTAAGGTGCCGAGGCGAGCTCGGACTTCAGTCTTGGTGGACCGGTCTTGTAAGGTGCCGAGGCGAGCTCGGACTTTCAGTGCCGGGTGGACCGGTCTTGTAAGGTGCCGAGGCGAGCTCGGACTTTCAGTGCCGGGTGGACCGGTCTTGTAAGGTGCCGAGGCGAGCTCGGACTTTCAGTGCCGGGTGGACCGGTCTTGTAAGGTGCCGAGGCGAGCTCGGACTTTCAGTGCCGGAGGAGCCGGTCATTCGAGGTGCCGAGACGAACTCGGTCTTACAGTGCCGGAGGAGCCGGTCATTCGAGGTGCCGAGAAGAACTCGGTCTTACAGTGCCGGAGGAGACGGTCATTCGAGTTGCCGAGACGAACTCGGTCTTACAGTGCCGGAGGAGCCGGTCATTCGAGTTGCCGAGACGAACTCGGTCTTACAGTGCCGGAGGAGCCGGTCATTCGAGTTGCCGAGACGAACTCGGTCTTACAGTGCCGGAGGAGCCGGTCATTCGAGTTGCCGAGACGAACTCGGCCTTACAGTGCCAGAGGAGCCGGTCATTCGAGTTGCCGAGACGAACTTGGCCTTATAGTGCATTTGATTCCAAGATGAGAATAGAGTCGAATTTTATTGATTGTACCTTCATGGTATTCAACAAATGAACCAATCCTTGGTCATTTACATATTCTAGCTAACAACCTCCGTTCTGACGGGCTTTGTTGTTTGGATTCTGGAGGTCCCGTGTCGGGCCCCAGTGCTCGTTTAATAATGAGATCATTGGCCTGGAGATTGATGATCCTCAGATGTTTCGTAGAAGACGGTCCGCCTTTTTGGGCGATGAGGTCCAGGTTCTTGGGGTCACCTTGACCTTGCTTTTTGAAACGAATTCTCCTGCGGGTGTCCCAATTTCGACCGGGGTCACCGTGGAACGCCTGAGATTCTTCTTGGGTCGGCCGTTGCAGGATTGTTAGTGACTCGGTCGGCCGGGCCCCTCTTTTCTTATAGAGATTATTCCTTCTCGGCTCATTTTAGTTTTACTGGTATTTTCCACTTTCCGCGGCTTTTTCATCACTTTGAGCTTTGAGTTTCGTCGGTGGCAGCCTAACGACCGCTGGTCGGGTGATTATGGGGAAAACCCCTTTACAGATTACTTTTACTTCGACCTCCATTTCCCTTGTAAGGGCCGCCGTTGCTTTTCTGACACATGGCTCAATACTTGGAGATGTCTTCGGTAGCTGGCCCATTGCCGTCCGGATCGCCCGGACCTTCGCGGGTGCGGATGGGAATTCCGAAGGAGTTTTCAGATGTTGCAGTATATGTTGACTGCAACTTTAATTTGAAGGATACGAGGACTCTTTGAGACCTTCTCTAGAATTTTGAGCGACGCTCAATATCCTTCAAATTATGACCTCTAAGAGGTCAGCCGAGTCGAGCAGGAACCCGCGATTGCAATGGCTCCTGTGCTTTCAACTTCATATTACGATGATTCCTATGCTTTCGACCCGTAGTTACGATGATTCCTATGCTTTCATCTTATCATCCCTTGGTGGGTGTGGTCATTTCCGGATGAACGCAAGGTGTGCCAAAGTGCCCCGCCAGCAGATTGCCTTTCAAAACATCTGCGTGCTGATTGTAGTTTGGCTCAAAGTCGTGTCCGTCATGTGCGCACTAAGAATGGTCCGATACGTCCATGCATGATAAAGAACTCCTTAGCGTGTACACCTCATAATGGTGTCCTCTATTGTATAGCGGGCTCTTTGGACGGGCCTGGTGGTAATTCGCCACTTGTGGTTAGAGATGGAGAATCCTATGCTTAACAAGAAATATTTTAAAGGAAAGCATAGGATTGGCTTGCAATATGAACGAGAAAAGCATAGGTTGTGGCGGTTAACCACAAGATCGCTTGCAATATGAACGAGAAAAGCATAGGTTGTGGCGGTTAACCACAAGATCGCTTGCAATATGAACGAGAAAAGCATAGGTTGTGGCTATTAACCACAAGGTCGAAGGTTCGGCCCTCCTTCTAGCGCCAATCTGTTGACAACTGATTTGGTCAACGTCACGTGTGTTGATCTGGACGAATGGATCGAAGACACGTAGAAAATGATAAATAAAAGGGAAGATATTTGATCACTAAATTTTATTAATGATCTCTCAATAGCATAGAGCCGGGCGGAATAATGCATACCGGTCTATTCAGTTTGCTTGTTAATTACAAGTCTTTTTGCTCTTTTCCAGTATATCTTAAATCTCTTTTTTCTCTCTCTTTCTATATATTTCTTATTTTCCAAAATCCCCCCCCCCCGTATTCTGGACATTTCTCCTATATATAGACAATGTCAGCCATTCATGGGGTGACAGTAGGAAGATTCAGATGAATATGCTGATGACATTTGTCACTAAGAAAGTGACTCCTTTGACATGTGTCACCTTCTTAAGTGTGCTTTGGGAAGGGGCATGACAACTCCCTCTTACTGTCCTGTCTGCCTGTTCTTTGGGCTTTTGATATTTATCCGTTATGACCGACAATGAGGTCGGCCCTCGAGCTTTCTGCTACTCTGGTCGGCCTTATTCGAGATTATGGAGCGTATTCGTATAGGGTCTGCTCGGTCTTTTCTGGTCCGGATTCCGGGTCGGCTCTAAGGTCTCTGCCCGGTCCGGTTTTTTGTGCGAACCCGAGAGACGGTCAAGTTTATGACCGGTTCGGCTCCTGGATCTGCTCGGCCGTTCGGTTGCTCGAAGCGCTTAGGTGGATGCCAAGGTGGATCGACTACCAACACCTGAGGAACAATTTTGCACTGTTTTAATTCTGAACACCTGTTTTAGAAACTATTTATACGTGACATATTTAGACTCTATTATTTGGAATGGAGTTAAAATTGAACTGAATTAAATTAAATTAAATTAAACTAAAATTACTCAATAATAATGATAATAATGATAATTAGTAATGACAATAAGGGTATTTTATGTAATTCGCCCTAATAATAGTATTGATACTACAAAAAATTATACATAATACTATTGATGATATTGATATCAATAATAATAATAGTTAATAATGAAATTAGATGGTAGTATATACAATAATAATAATAATTGATATAACAACACCAATAATAATAATAATCTTATTTTAATTATAATAATTATATATCTAGAACATTAAATAAAAACAATAAAACTATACTCCTCCGTTCATAATTAACTGCAACATCCGATACTTTTATAAAATGTAATGCACACTTTGGATTACTAATCTTTTTAATTATATATTATGAAATAGTACAAAAAATATTAACTTTTCAAAAATCTATATTAAAAAAATAAAATTTTATATGTTAATATTTTTTATATTAATAAAAAATTACGATTATAAAAAATGGAGGATTTTATAATAAGTTATACTTCATCCGTCCATGAAAATTATGGTCTCAGTTCCTCTTTGGACCGTAAACGAAAAGTGTGGTCTTTTCATAAATAAAAATGACCACATTTAAAATATTATAATTCCCCACCCAAAATTACATATTTTCTCTATTTCTTCTACTAAAAAATAAATCTCTTCTCTATTTTCTTAAAATTCGTGTCAGTTGTCACTTCATATGAACCACAATTTTCGTGAATATATAAACGAATGATTGCAGTTAAAAGTTATACAGTAGAAGGTTTATTTGTTAGCTATCTGACAAATGTTTAAAATTGAGAGAAATGCATAGGAATTTTATCATGTCCTTCCTTGCACATGATTTTTGAATTTTTCTCATAAAATCACCAAATTTCGATTATTTTTATTTTCTCTCTAATACGAAATTTTCGACCAAATCTCCTATATTGTTGAACCATAACTTTATAGATCATGATGACATCATGCAAACATGAAGAATTTTGCTTTATTTCGCCATAAAATTATCATAGGTTCCGCAAATTCACATGAGAGGAAAATTCGGAAGAATATAATTAAGTTATCAAACGACGTCATACAGAACTTTAAAAAATAATCTCGTTAAATTTAGCGGACATAAGAGGTCGGTATATGTCCGGTTGCCACATAAGCGCCAATTATTAAGATTCAATTTAGGCGGGATTTAAATTAGGAAAAAATTAAACAAAATTGAAAGCTCTGTGTTTTTATGAAAAAAATTTAAAAGTCACGTGCAAAATGAAAACAGAGCAAAGTTGATGTATTTTTATGCATTTTTTCTTTTAAATTTTATTGAAACTTTTATATTTGTTTAAAAAAAAAAAAGAAGAAGAAGAAGAAGAGTGCGACCCCACCTCACTTTATCCTGCTGCCTGGTCACGCATTAGATGAATTGTGGTGAAGTACACCACCATCTTTTCTATTGGTGCATTATTGATTCTTACGGTCCGTACATCACATTGATTTGTGGGTTGTGGTATGTTATTATGACAAACCTACCCTCACCTATACACTTGAAAAAGGATCTCTTTTTTCTTATTTAAATTGCATTATTCAAGTACTACAGTATAGTCCGTCGAAACTCGACGGATAATCATTTTATATTATAATTTATAAGTAAAATCCTAAAAATAATTTAATACTTTGTTAGGGTTCAGCCACTTACAATCGTACCGCAGCGGAACACACCAATAAACAGAAATAATGAGGATAAAATTCAGCCATCCAAACTCATTTAGAATTTATGTACTTATACTCGTCCTAAACCCGATTGTAAGATAATTTTACTACTTATTCCAGTTCAGAACTCATATAGTAACACATGAAACAACGAATGTATGCTACAAATAAAGCTGCAAATGGGTCGGACTCGAGTCGGGTATGCTCGAACTCGGGTCGAGTTTTGTTTTTTCTGAAATCGAGTCGAGTTGTCCTGGGTCGAGTCGAGTATCGACTGAACCTGCCGGATTCGGTTCGGACGGGTACACCCGGGTCATTCGAGTCGATTCGGGTATACAACACTAAAAATTAAAATTAACCCCAAAGTTCCAATTATTTAGACAAAAAATATTTTTTGGGGAAAAAATAAATAACCTCGTCGGGTATACCAGTCGAGTCGAGTCGAGTCGAATTCAGGCCAGACATTCGAACCCTCATCGGGTAATACGAGTCGAGTCGAGTAGACTCGACTACTAAAACGAGTTTATTTTTGTAGTCGAACTCGACCTGGTCGATGGAGTCGAGTCGAGTCGAGCGTGCTGAAAATGGGTCGAACCCGAGTTGAACCCGAGTCGAACCCGAGTCGAGTCGACCAGACTTGCAGCCCTAGCTACAAACATTCAGACTTGTTTAAAATTTTTATACTCATATTCATCAAACTCGATTAAAAGATAACATTATTATTCGTTTATATCCCATACCCCTATGTAATATATGCTAATTATTCAGCGTATTTAAATTTATATAATTTAAACAACTAAACATAAGTTGCTATAGTAATTAATAAGTTAATCCATCTCAATGAAAACTCGAATATTGTAAAATAAAGGTTAAGAAAAAATATTATGAATGACAAAAAATAAAATTAAATTCCTAGTATAATTTTAGAATTATACAATTTTCAAAAATCCTTTACAATTTATATACCTATACTTTGATGTGAGATTCAAGATTTTAGATAAATAAGAATAAAAATATAAAAAACTTCATGTAGGAGAGAGAGTTAATGTGGTACTCCGAACCCATATTGCTATTAGATAGTTTATAAATTTATTTGTAAGTGAAGATAATCGAGATTATTAAAAAATATAAAAATATAAAAAAAAATATTTATGCAAATATAAATTAGATATTAGAAAAAAAAATACATACATATTTGGCCAACTCAATAGATGATGAAAATAAAGTGGTGGTATAAAATAATTGTGGATAAAATACATACTTATTTTAAATATTTATTCAGTTATTCAATGAGTGGAGTGTTATTGAAAATCAAGATGGATGGAAGATTTAACTAAATATGAATCTAGAAAATAAAAATACCTCGTATGAGAGAGTTAATGTGGTGCTCCGGATATATGCAATGTCCTTTGGTACAACTTCATATGTAGAATTATACTAAATAATTGGGATGCATTATATAGTTTTTACTAAAAAATATAGTTTTTAAATTATTTAGTATAATTCTACATATGAAGTTGTACCAAAGGACAATGCATATATCGTTTATTTTCAGAACCCTGTTAAGTACGAGAACTGCGAGAACCACCTTTTGTACTCCTAATAATGCATAATGTACATCATGTCAATGCATACAACCCCTACTGATCATAACCCCTACTATATAGTAGGGTTATAGATATAGTAGGGGTTATCATCAGTAGGGGCTATTATATTTAATAAAAAAAATTCAAAAATAATATAAAAATTGTATTTTACTATAATATCCTTTGAATTAAAAATATTTTTTAATATTTAAAAAAATCTCATTGGTTTAGAGGAGTTCTCGCAGTTCTCGCACTTAAGAGAGTTCTGAAAATAAAGCCCCCATATATATATATATATAAAGCTAACCATGACAGAATACGCGTCTTGGAAGATACATACCGACATGAGAGAGTGTTTGACCTTGACTCTTAAATATAGTCATGGCAAAACTCATAATAAGTGGGAAGTGACGTATTTGAAATCTAAATGATAATATGCTATCTAACGACTTAATATCCAATTGTGGAATAAATACTTTTACTCTCAAAATTATTCCCCGAATTTTTTTGTTCAATAATATGGTTACGGATTTGGATAATTATTAATGATGTGACATTGCATAATCTTTTTGATTGATCCATATTTTGAATTAGCATAATTGAAATTCTAACTTATGATTTCAAGATGTGATTTGAAATTCTATAATACTTGATGCTATTCAAAAAAACCACTGGATATACTTGATTTTGACTTTTAGAGGTCACAGAAATTTTGCATATACTATAAGAACTGAGATATATCCGCTTGTCTTTTGAAATTATTGACATCACGTAATCGTTTACTATCTACACAACGTTGTTTGTTGGAGCAGGATTGCTCTTTCTTCAAAAAATTACTTTAAGGAAAGTTACATATAAGTAAAAGATAGTGTTTTCAACATTGGATGCAATATGCATCTTCAGCATTACAGATTAGTAAATATCAATAATATCAATCAATATTTCTCTATCGACTTCTTCACCCAGCTCACCATCTACAATATTGAGGATTCATTCGGAGAAGTCCTTAATTTCTTGTAGATGGTGAGATGACATTGTCTGCCGAATAATTAATCTCATATTCTTGGTCAGTCTTATGAGTTTGCAATGATCCCAAAGTGAAGAAGAGCTTATATTTGAATAAACGATATATGCATTGTCCTTTGGTACAACTTCATATGTAGAATTATACTAAATAATTGTGGCAATGGTAATTTTAGTAATATTTGAAATATAAAAAGCTTTTGGAATAAGAAATTTTGACTTATAGCTTAAAATTAAGCACTTCTCAAAGTGCATTAAAAAAAATAATAGTAGTATATATAATTTAATTACTTATATGACCTATTATAAATATACCTGTTAATTTAGAAAACTACATCCAAGTTCTAACCTTAAAATTACCAAGAAATTTAACAATTTAGATTGTAATATAAAAATAGCTTGGATAATTTAAAAAATATACATCAGAATTTTATCCTAATTACAAATGACTTAAATACCAAAGAAAAAACTCAATTGATTTGATTGAAATGAAACGACATATTTATGCTTATATGATACTTTTTCGAACATTTGGCTTCATGTTTAAAAGTATTAAAGTCTACCCATTTTACATTAAAAAATAGAAAAATAGTTGAAGTACTTTTAGTAATTTCTGAAACTTGTATTACAAAAAATCTCGACGGTATTTGGTTGAAGTGAAACTATATGTATATTCATTTTAAAATAGGTTTTGGAATTACAAAGTAAGGAGATTATGACTTATAATCTAAAATTAAGTACTTCCCAAATTGCCAAAAAAAGCAGCATTATCGTAGTATATATATAAGTGAATTACTTGTATGACTTGTTAAATTATAAATATACTAATCGCGGGGTTAACTAAGAAAACTACATCCACGTCTTAGCCTAATTAAAATATCTCTATTTTTTAAAAGTACAAAAAATGTCCAATTTTCTTTTTAATATAAGATGAGCCTGAAAAATTGTAGGG
The DNA here is from genome assembly GCA_033398695.1 of Orobanche coerulescens. Taxonomy (NCBI): domain Eukaryota; kingdom Viridiplantae; phylum Streptophyta; class Magnoliopsida; order Lamiales; family Orobanchaceae; genus Orobanche; species Orobanche coerulescens. The sequence continues at coordinate 4,011,854 of CM065806.1, read as the reverse complement.
TACTTTTCACGCATTGAACTTCATATTTAAGAGTATTAAATTCAAGAAATTTTACATTCAAAGAACAGAAAAATAATTAGAGTATTTTTAATAATTTGTGAAACTTGTATTACAAAAACCCTAAGTGATATTTGGTTTAGTTGAAACTTTATATTATTTTTATATGAAATTATTTTCAGATATTTAACTTAACATATATATAAAGTTGGTACATTTTACATTCAAGAGAACACATAAATAGTTGGGCACTTTTAGTAATTTTGAAAACTCGTATTAGAAAAACTTCAATTTATATCGAATTGTGTTAAACTGTATTTGACGAAATTTTGGTTCCACGTTTTTTTTTGGTCATTTTTTTGCCAAAATGGTCCAAATCATTAAGTATTTCACGGTTTCTGTTAAATGGCCAAGAGATAATTTAATCCCTATATTTGAAAAAAATTACATAAATTATTTAGATATAATTTAAATACAAAAACAAATTCAAAATTTTCAGAAATATATAGTTGATTTCAAAAGTAGATAAATTAACAAATCTTTTAAAACTAAAAAAATAAAAAAATCACTTAAAACAATTAATTTTTATTTTCTGAATTTCTCTTTGCACAAAGATGAATTTACGATTAGTATATTATTACTAAATATAATTTCTTATATATTTAGAAATATCTCTTTGAAAAATCATAAAATCAGTAATTATATAATTTAGTAAATATGAGATTTTTTCATTTATTTTGTTATTTTATATTAATTAAATAAGATTTAAAACTAAAATAGACTAATAGATTTATTCTATAGTTTCTTGGATTTATTAATGAATAATAATCAAAACCACTGTTTCTACACTTTCAATAATATCTTTTAGTAAGTTCGATTTATTTAATTGATTAGGATTCGAGTACCTTTTTAATTATATATATTCAACATTTCTTTTGCAATACCCCAATCATCTTTTATTTCAGTTGATATTTCTTTTATTGATATACCTAATTATAGTGATTAACTAATATAAACTAATTAATTAGTGAATATATAATATTTTTGCGAGATTTTAGGTTTAAGTTTTTAATATATAGTGCACATTACTAATATTAAATTTCTCTTTATTTGGGATTTATATTTTTTAATTAATGAAAATGTGAAATATTTCTGTAAATATAATCAATTCCTATTTATTAGTAATTTATATTTCTTAATTCGTAAAAATTAATAAGGTAGGTAGGAGTTATTTGAGGTATAATTATAATTTAATTAATTGAATGATGATTAGGGCAGTAATTGATTATGTGTCAACTAAAGCATGAGAGGCTGACACATAAGCACACGAAGCACCAGCAGAAGACATGTGGCAACCGAAGCATGAGAAGCTGCCACTTAGGCTCAGCGTATTCTGCATTAGTATATAGGGGAGATATATTAAAATTATATTTCAAATCAAAATTTATTAATGCAAAAAGCTCGCCAATTATACTTGTTAGTTAGGTTCAGCCATTCGGAGCTCCTCACCGCAGCAGAACACCACGAAAACCAAAAAGATGAGGCAAGAATTCAGTCACTCGAACCCGTTTATAATTTATATAACCGTACTGGAATTGAAAAAATACACATTGAATTTTAAGTATTTATTTGAAGTTCTTAATTGATAATGTTCTAGTTTAGATCGATGTGGGATTCAAGACGATGAATTCTATTTATTTAGATCGTCTATCGGTTAAGTAACATTTTAAATAGATGTGGGATTCCAGATTTTAGATAAACACGAATACAAAATTCACAGAATGCCGCAAATGAGAGAGAGTCAATGTGGTGCTTCAAATCCGTAACACTATTATATAGATTTTTAATTATTATAAACAACTAAATAAAATAGATATGAGATTCAACTTTAGAGAAATAAAATTAATGTAAATTTAATAATTGGTCCAATTAAATTTTCACTAAAAACTTAAACTTTTATTTGTCCAACTTAATAACTGGCCAAATTAAACACAATGAGAATAATATTCTTAAGTTTGTGTAAAATACTATATGGTTGAAAAATACACATTGGTTCTAAGTATTTATTTAGGTTCCCCATTGGTGGAGTCCTATTTTAAATCGATGTGGGATTCAAGATATCGAATTCAATTTATTTGGATTGTCCATTGATTAAGTATCATTTTAAATTGATGTGGGATTCATGATTTTAGATAAATAGGAATCCAAAATTAAGAGAATGCCATGTAAAAGAGAGAATTAATCCAATGTATCGAATCCGTAACACTATTATATATATAGATTCAAATTAATTTTAGGATTAATTCACTATTATTATAATATTATAATTTATTACTAATATTAATATTATCAATATATATTACACATGATACTCCATCCGTCCACAAAAAAATTGTCACGCTTGGGATGACACGATTTTTAATAAAATTGGTAGAAAATTATGTGTAACGTTGTTACGTTGGTAAGAAAAAATTATGTAAATAAAATTGTGGGCCCATTAATAAATAAATAAGTGAGTTGTGGGACCTCAACCACATATTTATCATTATTACCTACACCAATCATTACAAGAATTCACCAAATATACACACCTATCAAGTTTTGGATGAGACAGAGGGAGTACTATATAATAATTTTTTTGTTAATATATTATTATCTAATACTATTAATTATTATTAGCGTTGTTATTATTGTTTATCTAATTCAATTCAATAATTTTATTTCAATTCAGTAAGTTAAAATTCAATTCAATTCAGTTCAATTTAACAAACTTGAGCCCTAAAGAACATGGCCCAACACACTAATGGTATGGAGCCCGGTAAATATATAATTAGAAATTTAATTTTTTATATATTTATTAAATATATAAACTTAAGTTATGTAATCTTGTATTGTGGACTTTTATGAACTTACGTAATTTTTTACAGTTACTTAATTACTATTTTTATGTGTTTTGACTGAAAAAACATGAGAAAAATAGTTGAAAGTAGCTATAAAACAGCAGCAAACCGGGTGGACCGGGTAAGAACCGGGAATTGGGGGTCAACCGGGGGTTGACCGGGGTTTGGCCGGGGACGGAATATTAATCCCCGTACCCGGCGGGGCCGGGTCCGGGTCTGGGGAAAGGATTCAAAAACCGGGGCCGGTGTAATACCCGTAATTTCGATTTCCGGTAATTTCTTTTTTTTCGGCGAAAGTCCATTTTGACGACTTGCTCATGACCGTTTCGTCATTCCGAGAATGATTAATTCTGCACTTTTTGTCATCTGAGTTCGTTTCAGTGTCGTTTTGTTGAGTTCCGTGCTTTTTGGCGACTTTTCCGCACTTGAGTTCGATTCTTGCGAATCTCGTTGGAAACTGCTGTTTCGAGTTTCCCGTAAGTCCGTTTAACTTTGTTAGACGTGTAGTGAACTTCGGTTTGGTTATTCGATCACGTATCGTGATTTTCCGACGTTTTGGACCATTTTTGTAATTTCCCAAAGTTTGGGGTAATTACTTCCGTTGTCGAATTCCGACACTTCGGGTGGTCGGAATCGTGTGTTCTCTTAGCGCTTGGATTCGTCTTTGCGAGTACTTCGTAACTGTATCGCTGGTTTTTACTCAGATTCGGGTTTCGGGGTCGTCTGGGCCGTCGGAATGGCCACGGCTGAGTCACGGCCGGAGCAGGGCCTGGCCTGGCCGAGTTACGACCGTAATGTGTGTCAGTTACGGCCGTAAGTGTCCGACAGTTGCTGGGCAAATTTTTTGACGAATGCCGGTTACGGCCGTAAGGCCTGCCGAGTACGGCCGTAAGGGCCGAGTTACGGCCGTAAGGCACTGCCGGTTACGACCGTAAGTGTCCGGCAGTGACCGGCTATATAAGGCCTGGGTAGCCCGTTTTTACTCATTTCTTCACTTTTCTTGCGGCTATCGGACGGGTGCGACGGGAAATAGGGTTCTTGGTCGATTCTACTCAATTCCAAGACGTTTTGGAAGATCCTTGTCAATTATATCATCATCCAATCCTTGTTCTTCGTCGGATCGAGGTAATTCTTCCGTAGAACCCTAGTTATGTAATTTTGGGGGTTTCTTCGTGATTCTTCGATTTAATCCGTGGTGGATGAATTTATTATGGTATTCTTGTTGTCTTGGCCATGATCTTCGGATTTTGTAACTCATATATCGATTTTATCACCCGGGACTTGATTTCCGATTTCTTCGAAGGAACCCTCGGATCCTTGTTGTTTTTCCGGTTGATTCGGATTCCGTTTAACGTTATTTATCCGTGGTGATGTTACTTTCGTAGCGATCGTGAGGTTGTAGAATTCTTGGTCGTTTTCGGAAGTTCGAGGGCTATCCGACCGTGTTCGTTCGTTGTTTCGTTGCTCGCAGTACCGAGGCAAGTATCTTGTCCATACGTTTCATGTTTCGTAGGCATAATTATTGATAAATGATTTTATGCGAAATCCAATGTTTAATGAACGTAAAAAGGGATCGGTATGTTCTCGATAAATGTTGTCTTTCAACAATAATTCTTGTACTTCGTGAATATATGTGTTCTCGGAATATATGTGTTGGTTTTGTATGTTGAAAGATGCTACGATCACTTTGAGTGAGTTTAATAGACCGTAATCCTTTGCCGGGGATTACGTAATGTTATGTGTACTTGTTCGGTAAGAACGTAATGTGTGTGATATTAGTTGTTATTCCTTTGTGAGGAGGTTGTGACACTTGGTGTTGTTTGGTATTGGTATTTGCTTGTGGTTGTGTGACATTAGTTGTGAGTGTACGTCGACTATAGTGGCCATTCTAGCGAAGTACCTAACATTTGTATGCATATTCTAGTATTCGAATTATGGCTTCCCGTGGCGTTGTGGATGATATGTGTATGTTCACCTAGGGATTGGTCCGATGGGGCCTCTAGGGATACGTTGCCGTGAGTTTCGTATCGCGAACTATGATTAACCACCCAGGGATGTCCGACGGGGCTCTGCGGGGTACGGTGGCCGTGAGTCTCGTACCAAGGTTAACTTTGAAATGTTTTGTTGGAGAACTGTGATCTTTGGCGCATATTTTGTTTGATTAGAATGGTAGTTCAAATGGTATCGTACTTGGCTGGAATGGCACCAATAAATGTGTTGTGTATGATTCGTCTCTTGGTTGTGATAATTTGGTATGGGTACGTGAGTCCTGTGGTTGCTCTGTGCATTGTAGCTCTGTGGTATGTTGAGTGAGACTGTTGTCATGGTAATGTTTGATACGGTGTAATTTCCACCGGGTTATTCTTGCGAGTATGTGATGTGGGTGATTTGGGTCGTGGACCCCTGTGTTGTGATTGGAATGTTATGATTGGGTCGTGGACCCTGTTATCTGCTATCGGAATTGTATTTTGAAATAAACGATTGATGGGCTATGTCCCTAAATGTTTCGAAAGGCTTGAAAATTCTAAAACCCCAAATGCTATCAAAACTCCCGAGATCGTACAATGTTTTGTAAGATGTAAAATGGTTTTATTTCCTATCTTTCATAATTCAAACTATTTGATCAAGCGAATTATCTCGGGAAGTATATTCATGATTTCTATGTTCTTGGAGTATGATATGTATGGCTTGTCTTTGTATTTATACTTGCACTAGCAAAACAGTGGAGTTTTGCTAACCCCCGAGTCTTCGGGGGGTGGATGTCTGTTTTGCGTCCAGGTACTTGCAGGTTGCCGGGGAGCAATTCACAGGATCGTTACGAAGGATGATGGAAGACGACGATACTAATCACATGAAGACCGGTGTTGAGTCTTTTGGCGATGTCTTGTTGTTTTGTCCTTCCGTTGTGTCTATTATTTCCGTTTTACGGGAATGTTGATTTATGTTAACCCCTGTGTGGGTATGAGTTATGAGAATGAGTAATGTAGGGTTGATGTGTATGTTGTGGTAAAGACCAAATCGGTCTAATGGTCCGTTAATTACCCATGTCGGTATGTAATGTATAGTATTGTATTGTGGTGTTTCTGTATTTAGCCTGGTAGATCCTCACGGAGAGGGTCTACGGCGCTGTAATATTTCCGAGTGGTCTGGGGGTGTTATAGAATATGGTATCAGAGCTTAGGTTGCGGAAACCTAGGCTGTCGGGTCGAGTTGTGTGTTTTCGGGTCTTGTCTTGTCTTGTCTTGTCAGATTTTGTCTGACTGAGTCGTGTCGCGATGCGTCGTCTGAGGTGTCGGTCGTGATTAGTATCGAGGTGCAGCCATCATCTTCGTGCGATCTGTGGATGTAAGTCTCCCTACTTTGTTGCGTCTCGTGATATACGAGCTTGTGTGATTATATGTTATTATGTGGAGTTTAAATGTGCCTGGTGAATACGTACTCCATACTTGTTTAATTCTCGTATTGTGCTAGAATGAAAAGTGATACCGGTGTATAAATGTGTGTATATATTGTGTGAATCGTTTTATTGAAGTAATGGCTTGGTGTGACCCCGCAAGGAAAGTTTGTCAATGTGATATTTCAAAGTTTAATTATTTTGAAGAGTCACGTAAATTTTATTTTTAAATATTCTTCAAGAAAGGAAAATTTTTGATTTCGTATGATGACCTCGAGACCGGAATTTTTTTTAGAACTTAACTACTTATATTTTATTTTCATCTTGCATTGCAAGTTTTCAAAATTTGATTTTAAAAACTCAAATGAGGTCTATCAAAAAAAATTTACTCGAAACGTGGCTCTTGCTTTCGACTTTTTGATTTCATGATCGTCAGTTCGGGGGTATGTAGTGATGTCGGAATTATTATTTGGTCAATAATGCTCAAAATTGTGATTAAGTTGGTGGTGTGAACGTTAAGTCGTCCTAAATGCACTTGTTGTGAGAGTCCTCATTACTGAGAGGTAGGATTTCAGTTTTAGATGTTAATTATCTTATGACGGTCGCTTGTGTGATACTGTAATTACGTGGACAGATGATGTTGAAGTGTGATTGGATTTGATGGTAATGGATCGTATTTTGATATAGTGGTAAATTATATCTGTTGTGTGTGTGTTCGAAAATGCTTTTCTGAAAATTTTATAAACTTGAACGAGTTGTGGAAAATTAAAATTCATAAAGTTTTGACAAAGTTAATTTCAAATCGAGGTACCAAATGTAATACCCGGTTGTAATTCATTCATTTTCATTCAGTAATTATCAGTCTGTATTTGTCACTCAGTGTATTTTCACTCGATTGTAATCATTCACCAATCATATTCATTCACCGTGTTCACCGTTCGGAAAAACTTCGAGTGGTGTATCATTATTGTTCTTTGTTTCAACTTTCCTCATATGAGTTCGACTTTGTTAGATCACCATTAATTTTTGGTAACTCCAAAAATTCTAATTCTTTGCAATATTATAGAGCATCGAGTTAGCTTTCCAATGGTTCAAACGGTGAGTCAATGGTCGGACGAGAGAGTTTTGGTCGTTTGATTTTGGCGATCACTGCCGACCGAACTCGGCCGTGTCGTCGACCGCGGCCGTGCCGTACTCGTCGGAAATGCGGAGTTTACGCCGACCAGGCTCGGCCGTGTCGTCGGCCGCGGCCGTGCCGTACTCTTCCGGATAGGCACGAGCATCGCCGACACGCCCGGCCGTGTCCCGGGACACGGTCGAGTCATGCCGAAGTCAGTCGGGCGGGTCGCTATCGGAAGGCCCTCGGCCGCGACCGTGTCAATCCGGACACGGTCGAGTCATGTCGGCCAATGTCGGCCGGTATGCGACACGGCCGTGCCGATCGGCGCACGGCCGTGTCCGGCACGATCGACCCCCTATAAATTCATTTTTCATCATTTCAGCCCATTTTTACGCATTTTCTTCACCTTCAACCGAGAGATAAGGCTTGAGGGAGGTTTTCCTTCACAAATCATTTGGGTGTTTGATTTTCTTCATCTCCTTTCGATCGTGAAGCCGGATAATCAATCTAACGCGTATTCTTCGGGTTAAAGCACTTGGATCATCAAGAGGTAATTCCTTCAACACTTTGGACTTCGATTTTGTGTTGAAATAGGATGTTTTGGACGTTATAATCATGATATATGAAGGGATATGTATATGATTATGAGTTTGTATAAGGATTCATTGGATTATTGAGGAATTATTCGAGAACACCTTGAAAATCGAGTTGGAATTGGGGATTTTCGACTAATTGTTGTTATAATCACGTTTTGGATATTCATAACGGATTATTGATCGTTTTGGAGATGTTTTGTTGGTTTGAAACACTTCTTGGGGTTTGATATTGGTATATTAAGGTTTGATTGTAAACAATCGGAGTTTGGATACAACGTGTTTGATTTAATGCCTCTATGGACTTAGTTTAATCGTATCGACGTTTGAGTTCGTTATATTCGTGTTTGATTCATATATTAAGCGAATTGTTGGTGCTTGTGTAATTCAAGGTTGTTCGAGTGGCGGTATTCCCTATTAAGGGCGTTGTTCGTGGAAGGACTTCCTCGCCTTCGGTTTGAGGCAAGTTTTATACTTGTACTAGTCATTGAGCTAATGTCATCATGTATGTGTATAGATGTGTTGTATCATTCCGAGACTTAGTCTCTTCATGAATTCATTGATATCAAGAGATCGTTCGATACGATACCTTCCGGCAATTTTGCCAAACGTCATTGTTGTTCGTTAACGGCCGATTCAAGGCATTGTAATACTCATTATTAATGTCATTGTCGATGGCGGTTCGCGGTATCGATGTATCGATTGTTGTTCATATAGATGTCAATCTAAAACATCGTTGAAATCATTGTTATTCTGTTGGAGTTGTCATTAAAAGCGTATTGGCGATTAAAGGCATTAGCGTATTCATTTCTCATCTTCGACGTCGGTAACCGATTAAAGGTGCGAGGTATCCTTCATATCATTGTTATCGATTGGCCGTTCTCAGGCAAATCGAAATGTTCAATCATTCATTATATCATTATTATCAATTGACCTTTCTAAGGCAAATCGAGATATTCAATCATTCATCATATTACTCTTATCGATTTGCCGTTCTAAGGTAATCGAAACACTCAATCATTCATGGAATCATCCATTGCATCATTGTTATCGTGTTGGCCGACTCAAGGTAGCACACTATCATTCTCACGAATTCGGTAATCTACGAATCGTTGTCATTTGTGATTTATTATATTTTTGGAGGCTAGTCTCGGCTAGTGCTTATCATGGGTAAGTTTGGGGCTTGAACCTTCGCGGTTGGCTTCCCAACACCTACAACTCAGTAGGTCACGGTCGTGTTTATGATCTTATGGGTAAGCTTGGGGCTTGAACCTTCGCGGTTGGCTTCCCAACACCTACAACTTAGTAGGTCACGGTCGCGTTTATGACCTTATGGGTAAGTTTGGGGCTTGGACCTCCGCGGTTGGCTTCCCAACACCTACAACTCAGTAGGTCACGGTCGTGGTTACGACCTTATTAGCCCTCATTAATTATAGCTTCGGGCTATTCCGGTTTCATGTGAATGTGATATTTGTGACTTGGTGAGTGGCTTTCGTGCCTTTGTGATTGTCTTGATAATTTCATTGGGGCCTTCGGGCATTGTGATTCATGTTTAATTCATTCTTGATGGATTCATGTTGTGTAATTCATTGCGATATTAAGGATTTTGATTCGCCGTTGGGCATTTATGTTCTAACACAGTCGAGCAAGGTATTAATAGTATGCCGTGGGCATAGTATTTCACGAATGCTCGGTTCTTACATTGGTTTGTGAGCATCTCGTACTATTATTATCATTGTACCGTTTCATTCTGCCTTTGGATGCATATCATGTTATACATGTATTTGATGTTCATTATCTGGATGACTTACCCCGTGGGGGCGGAACATGTTTTCATGTTTTAGGTGCTTGCGAGGAGAGAGTTGAGACACAGGGGCATGACGTTGGCGACGAGGCATTCGAGCGATATTAGTCCGAGTTGTTCATTGTTGGTCAGCCAGTTGGAGTGTACTCCGGTCTTGTCAGTTGTTGTCGTGTTGTATTACCTGAACAGATGTTCGTGGATGCTGTTGTATTTCATTTTGGCCATGTAGGCCACTTTTGTCGTTGAAATTCCTTATCGGAATATTGTGTCGGATATCATGGTAGGGACTATGATTTTCCCTTGTTGTTTAATTTAATGTATTATAGTCATGTTTGCCTGGTGGATCTCCTGGTGTGGGGTCCACGGCACTGTAATAACCCAATAGGATTTGGGGGTGTTACACCAAAAACACTCTCAAAATTTTATTTTGAATAATCATGCAAATCCAAAGATTTCCAAATGACACCATTTAAAAGGATACCTCGTGGATCTTCTTATCGAGTTGCTATTAGTTGTCTTATGTGATATATCAAGCCAAGTTGGCAATTTGGTACATTATTTTGCGATGTTGTACCATTGTATTGAGAGAGTATCCGCTTAATATGCCGAGGGGCAAAGGGCGCGGTCGTGACCACGGTACAGGCAGTCATGGAGATTAGATGCGGGACCAAGAGAAGATTTTCGGGAAGGTTGCTATTCTAGCACTTCGCTCTCGTTGTTTAGGTTTCGGGGACGAAACCTCTTTTAAAGGTGATATGGTGTAATACCCATATTTTTCGCTTTCGTTTTATTCGACTCTATCGACTCGTTTGCGTTCGTCGATATTTTCTGGACTTTTTCTACTCTTCACTTTTTGTTGTTTGAATAAGTTGCGGTGTTGTTTTGGATTAATCCAATTGTCGTTGTGACTTTTTTCCGAATTCGGTTCCGCTCATGTGAATCTTATGTAAATGCATATCTTGTCGTTTTCACCGGATCGTATATATTGTCTTGAGTCGAGCTGTGAACTATGGGGATGCTATTCAATTTTCGTTATTCGTTATGATTCGTACATGATTGATCGACTGTCATTGTCTCGATTGTTGTAATTCAATTGTTTGATTGTTCGGTTTTTGTTGATCTCGTTCCGTGATTGTTGAATGTTCAGACTCCTTCGTAATTCCCTTAAGTTAGGGAAATTAGTCTCGTTTTCAATCTTCCAACCCTTGGGCGGTGGAATTCCGTATTTGTTCAGCGACTGGCTCGCGTTTTGATTGATGTACCGTTGGGTTGGTCAATCATATCGATTTTCGTTCGTTGTGTTTTATGATTGTTCGGATAATTGACTTGACCATATTATCAGTTTGATGACGCTTGTCACTTGTTGGTTTTATTATGTCTCTATCGGTGGCGTTGTGTTGGTCGTCGTGGAGCGTGTTTTCACGCCGTATGTGTCTTTGCGTTTCTTGCAGCATTTCGCCGTTGGGCGCGAGTTCTCGGTTTTTGTGTATCTCGCCGAGTTTTCCTGGTGGGGATATTGCTTTTCCCTACTTGTTTCAAGTTTCGGGACGAAACTTCTTTTAAGGAGGGTAGAATGTAATACCCGTAATTTCGATTTCCGGTAATTTCTTTTTTTTCGGCGAAAGTCCATTTTGACGATTCGCTCATGACCGTTTCGTCATTCCGAGAATGATTAATTCTGCACTTTTTGTCATCCGAGTTCGTTTCGGTGTCGTTTTGTTGAGTTCCGTGCTTTTTGGCGACTTTTCCGCACTTGAGTTCGATTCTTGCGAATCTCGTTGGAAACTGCTGTTTCGAGTTTCCCGTAAGTCCGTTAAACTTTGTTAGACGTGTAGTGAACTTCGGTTTGGTTATTCCATCACGTATCGTGATTTTCCGACGTTTTGGCCATTTTTGTAATTTCCCAAAGTTTGGGGTAATTACTTCCGTTGTCGAATTCCGACACTTCGGGTGGTCGGAATCCTGTGTTCTCTTAGCGCTTGGATTCGTCTTTGCGAGTACTTCGTAACCGTATCTCCAATTTTTACTCAAATTCGGGTTTCGGGGTCGTCTGGGCCGTCGGAATGGCCACGGCCGAGTCACGGCCGGAGCGAGGCTGCTTTGGCGAGTTCTGGCCGTAAGGTGCGATTACGGCCGTAATGTGTGCGATTCGGCCGTAAGGCGTGATCGGGTATGGCCGTGCAGGCAGGCATCTTAGGACGAAGGCGATTCTGGCCGTAATGTGTGCGATTACGGCCGTAAGTGTCCGGCGATTCTTTGGCGATTTTTGGCGAATGACGGTTCTGCCGTAAGGCTGCCCGAAATCTGGCCGTAAGGGCGAGTTACGGCCGTAAGTCATCGATTCTGGCCGTAAGTGTCCGGCGATGGCCAAGCTATATAAGGCACAGGCGGCCGTTTTTACTCATTTCTTCACTTTTCTTGCGGCTATCGGACGGGTGCGAGGGGAAATAGGGTTCTTGGTCGATTCTACTCAATTCCAAGACGTTTTGGAAGATCTTTGTCAGTTATATCATCATCCAATCCTTGTTCTTCGTCGGATCGAAGTAATTCTTCCGTAGAACCCTAGTTATGTAATTTTGGGGGTTTCTTCGTGATTCTTCGATTTAATCTGTGGTGGATGAATTTATTATGGTATTCTTGTTGTCTTGGCCATGATCTTCGGATTTTGTAACTCATATATCGATTTTATCACCCGGGACTTGATTTCCGATTTCTTCGAAGGAACCCTCGGATCCTTGTTGTTTTTCCGGTTGATTCGGATTCCGTTTAACGTTATTTATCCGTGGTGATGTTACTTTCGTAGCGATCGTGAGGTTGTCGAATTCTTGGTCATTTTCGGAAGTTCGAGGGCTATCCGACCATGTTCGTTCGTTGTTTCGTTGCTCGCAGTACCGAGGCAAGTATCTTGTCCATAAGTTTCATGTTTCGTAGGCATAATTATTGATAAATGATTTTATGCGAAATCCAATGTTTAATGAACGTAAAAAGGGATCGGTATGTTCTCGATAAATGTTGTCTTTCAACAATAATTCTTGTACTTCGTGAATATATGTGTTCTCGGAATATATGTGTTGGTTTTGTATGTTGAAAGATGCTACGATCACTTTGAGTGAGTTTAATAGACCGTAATCCTTTGCCGGGGATTACGTAATGTTATGTGTACTTGTTCGGTAAGAACGTAATGTGTGTGATATTAGTTGTTATTCCTTCGTGAGGAGGTTGTGACACTTCGTGTTGTTTGGTATTGGTATTTGCTTGTGGTTGTGTGACATTAGTTGTGAGTGTACGTCGACTATAGTGGCCATTCTAGCGAAGTACCTAACATTTGTATGCATATTCTAGTATTAGAATTATGGCTTCCCGTGGCGTTGTGGATGATATGTGTATGTTCACCTAGGTATTGGTCCGACGGGGCCTCTAGGGATACGTTGCCGTGAGTTTCGTATCGCGAACTATGGTTAACCACCCAGGGATGTCCGACGGGGCTCTGCGGGGTACGGTGGCCGTGAGTCTCGTACCAAGGTTAACTTTGAAATGGTTTGTTGGAGAACTGTGATCTTTGGCGCATATTTCGTCTGATTAGAATGGTAGTTCAAATGGTATCGTACTTGGCTGGAATGGCACCAATAAATGTGTTGTGTATGATTCGTCTCTTGGTTGTGATAATTTGGTATGGGTACGTGAGTCCTGTGGTTGCTCTGTGCATTGTAGCTCTGTGGTATGTTGAGTGAGACTGTTGTCATGGTAATGTTTGATACGGTGTAATTTCCATCGGGTTATTCTTGCGAGTATGTGATGTGGATGATTTGGGTCGTGGACCCCTGTGTTGTGATTGGAATGTTATGATTGGGTCGTGGACCCTGTTATCTGCTATCGGAATTGTATTTTGAAATAAACGATTGATGGGCTATGTCCCTAAGTGTTTCGAAAGGCTTGAAAATTCTAAAACCCCAAATGCTTTCAAAACTCCCGAGATCGTACAATGTTTTGTAAGATGTAAAATGGTTTTATTTCCTATCTTTTATAATTCAAACTATTTGATCAAGCGAATTATCCCGGGAAGTATATTCATGATTTCTATGTTCTTGGAGTATGATATGTATGGCTTGTCTTTGTATTTATACTTGAACTAGCAAAACAGTGGAGTTTTGCTAACCCCCGAGTCTTCGGGGGGTGGATGTCTGTTTTGCGTCCAGGTACTTGCAGGTTGCCGGGGAGCAATTCACAGGATCGTTACGAAGGATGATGGAAGACGACGATACTAATCACATGAAGACCGGTGTTGAGTCTTTTGGCGATGTCTTGTTGTTTTGTCCTTCCGTTGTGTCTATTATTTCCGTTTTACGGGAATGTTGATTTATGTTAACCCCTGTGTGGGTATGAGTTATGAGAAAGAGTAATGTAGGGTTGATGTGTATGTTGTGGTAAAGACCAAATCGGTCTAATGGTCCGTTAATTACCCATGTCGGTATGTAATGTATAGTATTGTATTGTGGTGTTTCTGTATTTAGCCTGGTACATCCTCACGGAGAGGGTCTACGGCGCTGTAATATTCCCGAGTGGTCTGGGGTTGTTACAGAATATGGTATCAGAGCTTAGGTTGCGGAAACCTAGGCTGTCGGGTCGAGTTGTGTGTTTTCGGGTCTTGTCTTGTCTTGTCTTGTCAGATTTTGTCTGACTGAGTCGTGTTGCGATGCGTCGTCTGAGGTGTCGGTCGTGATTAGTATCGAGGTGCAGCCATCATGTTCGTGCGATCTGTGGATGTAAGTCTCCCTACTTTGTTGCGTCTCGTGATATACGAGCTTGTGTGATTATATGTTATTATGTGGAGTTTAAATGTGCCTGGTGAATACGTACTCCATACTTGTTTGATTCTCGTATTGTGCTAGAATGAAAAGTGATACCGGTGTATAAATGTGTGTATATATTGTGTGAATCGTTTTATTGAAGTAATGGCTTGGTGTGACCCCGCAAGGAAAGTTTGTCAATGTGATATTTCAAAGTTTAATTATTTTGAAGAGTCACGTAAATTTTATTTTTAAACATCCTTCAAGAAAGGAAAATTTTTGATTTCGTATGATGACCTCGAGACCGGAATTTTTTTTAGAACTTAACTACTTATATTTTATTTTCATCTTGCATTGCAAGTTTTCAAAATTTGATTTTAAAAACTCAAATGAGGTCTACCAAAAAAAATTTACTCGAAACGGTAACACCTCCAATCCACTCAGGGATATTACACGCCGTAGACCCTCTCCTCGAGGATCTACCAGGCTGATAACTAAAATCGAATATCTAAACCTCGCCTTTAAGGCTAAAATGACTCAGTAGACCGACTTGGTCTTTCAATAATAACATACAACTCAATTCCAAACACATACCCACGCAGGGGTCAAAATACAATAAACTCCCGTACAACGGGGAAAAGATACTGCAGCGGAAAAGGAAATACAACTAGACCAAAAAGACACCAACAGATCCTCGTGTGATTAGTATCGTTCACCTTTCATCATCCTTCGTGCCGACCCTGTGCTATGCTCCAAAACCTGAATGCAAAAATAGACATCCACCCCCCGAATACTCGGGGGTTAGCAAAACTCCACTGTTTTGCTAGTGCAAGTACAAGTGCAAAAATACGAGCCATACAATACGAGTTCCAAGAACAATAATAATCAGGAATCCTCAAAGATCCAAACGTAAAGAAAAGTACTTCCCGAGGCAAGAGTTTGGGTAAACATTTCCAAAACCGAAAGATCGCAAATAAGGGAAACAATTTACAAAACAGTTTAAAATGCCATCGAGAGTTTTAATAGCAAACAATTTAGGATTATCAAATCCTACCTTTCCAAAATCCATAGGGGTCACAGCCCAAAGGTTTTGTTTTCGCAAATAGAAAACCGACAACAATTCACAGGGCCAAAACCCAAGTCACGTGTCCTCGACGGACGTAAAAATCAATACAAACTCGTGAAGTTTTTACTCATGAATCCCGGACTCACCCATTGGAATTCCCGTCGTGGCCCCGTCTGTAACACCCCAAACTAGGCGGATATTACAGTGCCGTGGACCCCCGACTGGGACCCACCAGGCGGATGAAAATGAATGAATTACACAGGGTGAATGTAGTACCGAACCACATTACAACATTAATTACTCCGATGAGGAGTTTCATACAACACACCCAGGATAAAATAGAATACATGTGTATCTTATGTGACGATAAAATACACAACACTGAATGAAACGAGTATTCAAACGGAATGTCTGCAGCGGAATAAATATAGGAAACATAAATGGTAGGCAATTTGGACAGATCGGGCCCCTTTCTAGTATCACTGGGACTCCTCGGCGTCGGCGTGTTCTCCCCGTGCCTTTGCCTTGCCCGGACACGAAAAACAAAATCCCCAAAGCGGGGTCGATTACCTGAGAACAACAATCCTCAAGAGTTGAAATTACACAATCATGAATTAAGCGAAGTTATGAAATATTACGAATTATGAATTACGCTGAAGAGGAGTATCATAAATGCCCGTAATGTTACGTGCAAGTGTACAAGGCGAATGACCGGACACACCCGTCCTTGTACCTAATTAGTCTCACGGAGGTAAGCGTTACCGTGTGCGGTCGATGTATCGGTGAACCCGATACATGACCATCGTGTGCCCGACTAAAAATTCCACACAGCCACACCCGGCCACGCAATATGAACCCGGAAGGTCACATGAGCGAGAATGACCATGATGAATATCAATGAATAATAATTAGACAAGGCCAAGATGACTCACCGATATGAAAGTAATAGTGACGTGATTGATAACCCAATGAAATGATTTGGAACCGTCGTTCCTCGTGAATGAAATGATTATTCGACAATTACAAGTCTCAAAATGATTAATATTATGATGAATGAATTATGATTATGAGCAATCAACAACAAAAGGAATGAGTATCCTTTTAACCGAGTAAGAATTAACTTACTAAATACCGATGAAGAAAGTCCTTCCACGAACAACGTCCTAAATGAAGTGTCGGTCGCACGAACAACCTTAATTCAATACAATTACCAACAATCCGATCAATACACGAATATAACGAATTCCAAACGTCGATACGACTAAACCAAGTCCATAGAGACATTAAATCAAACACGTTGTATCCAACTCCGATTGTTTACAATCAAACTTCAATATACCTATATCAAATTCCCCGAAGTGTTTCAAACCAACAAAACATCTTCCAAATGATCAAATAATCCGAAATGAATATCCGAAAACGTGATTATAACGACAATTAATCGAAACCCCCAATTTCAACTCGATATTCAATGTGTTCTTGATTTATCCCTCAATAATCAATGAATCCTTATACAAACTCATAATCATATACATATCCCTTCATATAACATGATTATAACGTCCAAAACATCATATCTCAACATAAAATCGAAGTCGAGGTGTTGAAGAAATTACCTCTTGAATATCGACCAATTCGATCAGAAGAACACGAGTTTAATCGAGTATCCAAGCTTCTAGAATGATTGAAGGTGATGAAAAATATACACTCAAATGATAATTGATGAAGAAATCTCTCCCTCAAGTATTTCTCTCTCGGTTGCGAGTGAAGAAGATGGAAAAAATGGGAGAAATGAGCTCAAAATGCTCAAAAAAAGAATTTATAGGGGTTGACTCGGCCAGAGGCTCGGCCGTGCCCGCCGACACGGTCGTGGCGCGCGGCCGGGCGAGGACTCGGCCGTGTCTGCTTGACACGGTCGGCGCGAAGGAGCCTACCGACAGTGACCCGTCATGGCGCTCGACAATGACTCGACCGTGTCCCGAACAGTCGGGCCTGCAGGCGTCGCTACGAGCTAATCCGGAAGAGCTCGACTCGGCCGTGCGACGACTGCAGTCGGGTCCTGAGGCGACGCTCGGCACTATCCGGACGAGTACGCAGCCGAGGCATGTCGGGACGACACGGCCGAAGTTCGTTCGGCGATGATCGGCTGGCCCGAAAAAATGAGCGGTCGAGCTAAAGCGACCATAACTCTCTCGTCCAGGACTCCGATTGGTGACCGTTTGAACCATTGGAAAGCTAAATCGATGCTCTATAATATTGCAAAGATTAAGAATTTTTGGAGTTACCAAAAATTAATGGTGATCTAACAAAGTCGAACTCATATGAGGAAAGTTGAAACGATGAACAATAACGATACTCAACTCGAAGTTTATACGAACGGTGAACACGGTGAATGAACATGATTGATGAATGATTATAATTGAGTGAAAATACACTGAGTGACAATTACAGACTGATAATTACTGAATGAAAATGAATGAATTACAACCGGGTATTACATACTCCCCCCCTTAAAAGAGTTTCGTCCCCGAAACTAAGGGTCAAACAACTCGGGATAACTCTCCCGCATAATCTCCTCGGTTTCCCAAGTGGCCTCTTCGACTCCATGTCTGGACCACTGAATCTTGACCAAAGGAATCGACTTATTCCTCAACTGTTTGATTCGCCGCTCTAAAACTCGTATAGGGCGTTCCTCATATGAATGATCGTCGGCGATCTCGATTTCGTCGAACTGCAGTATGTGACTCGGGTCGGCAACATACTTTCGCAACTGAGAGACATGAAACACATTATGAATTCGGCTCAACGCCGGAGGTAAAGCCAATCGATAAGCTAACTCGCCTACTCGATCCAAAATCTCGAACGGTCCAATGAATCTCGGACTCAACTTCCCCCTCTTCCTAAAACGGAAGACACCACGACTCGGGGATACCTTGACCAACACGTGGTCACCTGCCTCGAACTCTAATGGTCGACGACGGTTATCCGCATATGATTTCTGTCGACTCTGAGCTGTCAACAAACGACTCCTGATCAAAGCTACCTTCTCACGGGCGGCTATAAGCATATCGGGCTCGGTGCCGATTGCAACTGATAAGTCGTCCCAACACAACGGAGATCGACAACGACGACCATACAAGGCCTCGTAAGGTGCCATCTTGATCGAAGCATGCCAACTATTATTATACGTGAACTCGATTAATGGTAGTTGGGCTTCCCAATCGTCTTTCCAATCGAGGACGCAAGCCCTCAACATGTCCTCTAAGGTCTGAATAGTCCTCTCTGATTGTCCGTCGGACTGAGGATGAAAGGCGGTACTGAGATTGAGCTGAGTTCCCATAGCACGGTGAACTGATTTCCAAAAATGCGACACAAACCGTCCGTCACGATCGGAAACGATACTTTTAGGAGTACCGTGTAGTCTCACTATCTCTTTGATGAATAACTGGGCCAGTCTCTCGGGACCCCACGTATCCTTGATCTCAAGGAAATGAGCTGATTTAGTTAAACGGTCCACAATCACCCAGATTGTATTCATGCCACGACGACTCGTCGGCAAACTCGTGATGAAATCCATAGAAATGTCTTCCCACTTCCACTCTGGAATAGGGAGAGGTTTCAGCATACCCGCCGGTCGCTGATGTTCAATCTTGACTTGCTGGCAAGTTAAGCATCTCGAAACAAATTCTGCGACTTCTCGCTTCATATTACTCCACCAGTAATTTTGTTTCAAGTCCTTGTACATCTTGCTAGACCGGATGAGCGGAATAAGGGGTAGTTTGAGCTTCTTTATTAATCGAGTTTTTATACTCGTCATTTGCCGGCACGCACAACCGGTTCTTAAACCTCAAAAGTCCATCCTCGTGGACCACGAATCCGAGGGCTCTCCCCGAGCCACATCCTCACGAATGCGCAACAATCTTTGGGTCCGAACCACGATTCTCCCCGATTGCATCCTCAAGAGATGATGAAATCTCTAACATACAAAGTGTCCTGAACTCGCTGCCGGACCTCGATCTCGGGTCTAAGGAATTCTGTTGGAGCTCCTTCGAATTGTTAAACGAGCAAGCATCTGCTCTGAATGGACTTACGACTCAAGGCGTCGGCGACAACGTTCGCCTTGCCGGGTGGTAAAGGATCTCAATATCATAATCCTTGATTAGTTCTAACCACCGCCTCGCATATTTAATTCCTTACGAGTAAATATATACTTTAAACTTTTATGATCGGTGAATATCGACAAGTGACGCCATAAAGGTAATGACGCCAAATCTTCAAAGCGAACACCACGGTTTGCTAGCTCAAGGTCGTGTGTCGGATAATTAACCTCGTAAGGTCTCAAGCCCGTGAAGCATAGGCAATAACCTTCCCTGTTACGCATGAGTACACATCCGAGACCTGTCCGACGCATCACTATAAACCACAAATCCCTCCGTCCCTGCGGCAAGGAAAGTACAGTCTTGACATTAGGCTCTTGAGTTCCTCAAAACTCCGGCCCGACACGCGTCGGACCACGTGTATTTCTTATCCTTCCGCAAAGGTTCGTCAATGGTTGAGCAATTTTGGAAAATCCTTCCACAAACCTCCGATAATAACGGCTAATCCGAAAGCTTGGATTTCCTTAACATTCTTCGGAGGTAACCAGTCTGGATAGCCTCCGTCTTCGAGGATCAACACGCACTCCATCGATGAAATTACATGTCAGAAAAGTCACCTCGGACATCGAACTCGCATTTGGAAAACTTCCCATAAAGTTGTTCTCGTCTCAACGTCGAGCACTCGATGAAGGTGAGACTCGTGTTCCTCTCGGTTACGAGAATAAATCAAAATGTCATCGATGAAGACAACAACAAATCGATCCAAAAAGTCGATGAAGACCCGATTCATTAGTTCCATGAATACCACAGGTGCATTAGTTAGCCCGAACGGCATAACTACGAACTCAAAATGACCATAGCGTGATCGAAACGCCGTCCTCGCGATATCCGACTCTCGAATCCGCAGCTGATGATATCCAGATCTTAAGTCGATCTTGGAAAATCGAAGCTCCACGAAGTTGATCCAAAAGGTCATCGATACGGGGTAAAGGATACTTATTCTTGATTGTCACCTTATTCAACTCCGATAATCGATACAAGCGAAAAGAACCATCCTTCTTTTTGACGAACTTTAGTGCTCCCCACGGACGCACTCGGTCGGATATAACCTTTCTCGAACAATTCCTCAAGTTGACTCTTCAACTCTCGCATTTGATCGGGGCCATTCGATGCAGTGCCTTCGATATCGGGGGCGTGCAGGCTCCAACTCAATCGTGAATTCCACATCCCTCTGTGGAGGCAAACCGAGTAACTCGTGCGGAAATACATCGGCATATTCCCTTACTACTGGAATATCCGACAACATTCTTGATGATTCCTCGGTTTTGGTCATATAGCACCAATAACCGACACATCCTGAGTAATCGCCTTTGCTTTCATCAAATTAATGACCTTACGAGCAGTAGGGATTACCTCACGAAATACACATTCAACCCCATAAATGCGAAATGATAGTAATCATACGCTTACGGACACTAATGATGGCATCATGACGATCCATCCAATCAATACCCAAGATGACGTCGTCTCTCGGCAAATCTACCACGATAAGGTTCACGGCCATACGACCATGGCCCGAATAGGACAATCTGAATCTCACGATTACGATGATTCGTCTACCATCGGGTAGACCAATGACATAAGGCTCACAACTAGTAGCACTACCCAGGCGTAGTCTACTCAAACATGATTCGGAAATGAATGAATGCGATGCACCGGTATCAAAAAGGGTACACACGAGGTTGAGATAGAATATCAAGTGTACCTGAGATCATTTGGGCCTCGGGATCTTCGGTCTTTTTCATCTCATAAATCCGGTTTGCTAGTCCCGGCACCGACGCTCCGTCTGCGACTATAGGCTCCACCTTTAGTCGCTCCTGTCGTTTTAAGCAGCCCGATTAGTGGCTTTGATTACGAGCAGTGTTGTTTGGGGCTGAGATGGCCAGAGTAGGTTTGGAGTCCCTACGGCAAAAGCGGCCCTATGCCCGGCAATTCCACAATTATGACACGTGATCGTCTGTCTCGGACACTTGGTGCGAGGTGACCAAGTTCCCCACGATTATAAGTGATGGCGAGGCGGCGCTCGAGACTGTGATTCCGCGGGTTTAGGCGACACGAGGTCGCTCGAGAAAAGCGGAGCCCGCAGGGTTTCTTGAAAGTTGCACCGCCTTCCGTGATTGCGATTCTTCGATTTCACCTGCTAGACGAAGGTTCTTTGCTTAGCAATTTCCTTAGCGGTAAGCTCATAGGTGAGAGCTTTCTCAATGAATTGCCAACGTGGTGCAATTATGATTAAATGGCGAAGTCTCATACGGGGTTTTGACCTCTTGTGAAATACTTAATCTTATCCGCCTCGGAATGAATGATAGATGAGGCAAACGGAAGAAGTTCTGAAATTTCTCGGCAATGGCGAGAACATCCTCGTCTGTTGAGGGTCGGGGTGAGTAATTAACGACTTGGCCTCTCTGAGTGGGGCCGGATAATACCTCTCCATCATGAGAGTCTTGAACTGATCCCAAGTACAAGATCCTTCGGTGGGCTTCAACGACAACCACCAAGAATGTGCGCTCTTACCAAGGTAGTAAGCCGCAACAGAAACTTTGTGTCCTTCGGGACACTCTACCATAGCAAACAACTTCTCGAAATGCTCGAGCCAATGAATGATATCTGCCGGCTCAGACGAGCCCTCAAAAGTAGGTGGCCTCTGGCGAGAGATATCGCCGATGATATTACTCACATTCCTCTCTTGCCTCTGAGGTGGCGGCGGAGGAGCCTGCTGATTTTGATTAGCTGAATTTTGCATCGTCTCCATTAGTTGTGTCATTTGAGTCATTTGGGCCATCATGCCCTGCATAAAAGCGAGTGGGTCAACCCGGACACCCTCTGACTGAGCCGTGTCCCGGGTACGACTCCCTGATAGTGAATGATCGCGTCCAGGTGAATGAGTGGCAGCGTCGCTGCTCGATGAATTAGCATTATTCCTCGCATTTGCACGAGTATTCACACGAGTTCTCGGGATTCGGCCCGCTCCACGGCCTCGTCCTCCACGTCCTCTGCCAGCCCTTTCCATACTGAGGTGGAAAGTCATATGATGATTATATATCTCGCATGAGTATCACATTATGATTATATTATGAAATGATGAAAATGAGCATACGCGGTCAAATACAGTGATTACATGAATGATTAATTGACGTGACTCGATTGTCGATGAAATTATTGAAATGATTATCTTGAATGAGTTAACAAGATTAATGATTCGATCTTCACGATCAACAAGGAACAATGAGATGAATTGGTGATTAATGAGTTAACTGACCGTCACGGTCAACGTGACAATGATGATTGAGGATTGTTAAGCGATGAATTATGAATGAATGATTAATGCCGAAATTATACCATGGCATTAGAAATCTTACGATTCTTGGTCCGATTGGCTCGGCATTTGCACGAGTCACACGTGGCGAAAGTCCAATGATACTAGTCCGATGACGATGATTTCAAGCGAGACATGACTTGGAGGGTAGTATTCAAAACCACGCTCCGATACCAACTCTGTAACACCCCAAACTAGGCGGATATTACGGTGTCGTGGACCCCAGGCCCAGGACCCACCAAAGCGGATGAAAATGAATGAATTACACAGGTGAATGTAGTAGAACCACATTACAACATTAATTACTCCGATGAGGAGTTTCATACAACACACCAGGATAAAATAGAATACATGTGTATCTTATGTGACGATAAAATACACAACACCGAATGAAACGAGTATTCAAACGGAATGTCTGCAATGGAATAAATATAGGAAACATAAATGGTGAGCAATTTGGGCAATGATGAGGGCCCTTTCTAGTATCAGGACTCCTCGACGTCGCGTGTTCTCCGTGCCTTTGCCTTGCCCAGATCGAAAAACAAAATCCCCAAAGCGGTCGGATTACCTGAACAACAATCCTCAAGAGTTGAAATTACACAATCATGAATTAAGCGAAGTTATGAAATATTGAATTATGAATTACGCTGAAGAGGAGTATCATAGTACGCGTAATGTTGTGCAAGTGTACAAGACGAATGACCGGACACACCCGTCCTTGTACCTAATTAGTCTCACGGAGGTAAGCGTTACCGTGTGCACGGTCCGATGTATCGGTGAACCCAATACATGACCATCGTGTGCCCGACTAAAAATTCCACACAGCCACACCCGGCCACGCAATATGAACCCGGAAGGTCACATGAACGAGAATGACCATGATGAATATCAATGAATAATAATTAGACAAGGCCAAGATGACTCACCGATATGAAAGTAATAGTGACGTGATTGATAACCCAATGAAATGATTTGGAACCGTCGTTCCTCGTGAATGAAATGATTATTCGACAATTACAAGTCTCAAAATGATTAATATTATGATGAATGAATTATGATTATGAGCAATCAACAACAAAAGGAATGAGTATCCTTTTAACCGAGTAAGAATTAACTTACTAAATACCGATGAAGAAAGTCCTTCCACGAACAACGTCCTAAATGAAGTGTCGGTCGCACGAACAACCTTAATTCAATACAATTACCAACAATCCGATCAATACACGAATATAACGAATTCCAAACGTCGATACGACTAAACCAAGTCCATAGAGACATTAAATCAAACACGTTGTATCCAACTCCGATTGTTTACAATCAAACTTCAATATACCTATATCAAATTCCCCAAGAAGTGTTTCAAACCAACAAAACATCTTCCAAATGATCAAATAATCCGAAATGAATATCCGAAAACGTGATTATAACGACAATTAATCGAAAACCCCCAATTTCAACTCGATATTCAAAGTGTTCTTGAATAATCCCTCAATAATCAATGAATCCTTATACAAACTCATAATCATATACATATCCCTTCATATAACATGATTATAACGTTCAAAACATCATATCTCAACATAAAATCGAAGTCGAGGTGTTGAAGAAATTACCTCTTGAATATCGACCAATTCGATCCGAAGAACACGAGTTTAATCGAGTATCCAAGCTTCTAGAATGATTGAAGGTGATGAAAAATATACACTCAAATGATAATTGATGAAGAAATCTCTCCCTCAAGTATTTCTCTCTCGGTTGCGAGTGAAGAAGATGGAAAAATGGGAGAAATGAGCTCAAAATGCTCAAAAAAGAATTTATAGGGGTTGACTCGGCCAAGGCTCGACCGTGCCCGCTGACACGGTCGTGGCGCGCGGCCGGCAGGGACTCGGCCGTGTCTGCCCGACACGGTCGAGGCGCGAAGGCCTACCGACAGTGACCCGTCGCGGCGCTCGACAATGACTCGGCCGTGTCCCGAACACGGTCGGGCCTCTGGCGTCGCTACAGGCTAATCCGGAAGAGCTCGACTCGGCCGTGCCACGACACGGTCGGGTCCTGAGGCGACGCTCGGCACTATCCGGACGAGTACGGCACGGGCCGTGTCGGGACGACACGGCCGAGTTCGTTCGGCGGTGATCGCCAAAAAAAATGAGCGGTCGAGCTAAAACGACCATAACTCTCTCGTCCGGACTCCGATTGACTCACCGTTTGAACCATTGGAAAGCTAACTCGATGCTCTATAATATTGCAAAGATTTAGAATTTTTGGAGTTACCAAAAATTAATGGTGATCTAACAAAGTCGAACTCATATGAGGAAAGTTGAAACGATGAACAATAACGATACTCAACTCGAAGTTTATACGAACGGTGAACACGGTGAATGAACATGATTGATGAATGATTATAATTGAGTGAAAATACACTGAGTGACAATTACAGACTGATAATTACTGAATGAAAATGAATGAATTACAACCGGGTATTACACCGTCGAACCAACCCACGGTGAGTAAAATACATTCACTAAATATACACCAACCTGTGAAGTTTTTACTCATGAATCCCGGACTCACCCATTGGAATTCCCGTCGTGGCCCCGTCGAACCAACCCACGGTGAGTAAAATACATTCACTAAATATACACCAACCTGTGAAATTTTTACTCATGAATCCCGGACTCACCCATTGGAATTCCCGTCGTGGCCCCGTCGAACCAACCCACGGTGAGTAAAATACATTCACCACTCGTGAATTCCGGACTCACCCATTGGAATTCCCGTCGTGGCCCCGTCGAACCAACCCACGGTGAGCGAAGCAATCATGCACAAATAACATATCACACCAAGGATATCCAAACAATTCAACCAGAGGCATCAAACACTTAGCAAAACACCACATCAAACCAAAACGCACCGAAAAGAGATAATATACGTACACACGTATTATCAAGCGCAACATCAACACCAAACATATCCAAATATCCACGTAGTCACTTACAACCCACACAATTACAAAACACACGCGTTTTGAAAGAGAGCCTTTAACAAGGCTAATCGAATATTTTAAAAACTCGTTTCAAACAATCAAACAAACATATAAAGACGATCACCAATTATCATATTCAAAAAACAAGAATTATATGGACAAGGTACTTGCCTCAAAATCGGCACGCAAGTATCCCGACGAAGACGGCTCAACCGGAAAGCTTGGCGCCGTCTGATGAAAAAAGAAAGACGAACGGAAGGGTTTAACTCGGTTTCTTCGCAAGAAAATCGATCCTAACAATATATAATCAATAAATCATCGATCATACGAGGAAGAATAATCGTAGAACGCCCGAAAACCCCTCTAAGACATTTTACCGGACACCTTCACGGCGTCGGTCAAGAACTCGACCCAAACAACGAATCGATACGATCCAACCATGGAATAATAAAGGAAATGATATAATACATCTAAATATTCATCAATCCATCATAATCCTAAGTTAAATCGGATTAATCGGACGAAAACAACCAAAATACCCAAATTCCCCAAAACTAGATTTCTAGGAAATCGGCACGGTCGGTAGATCGAAGGATGTTATAGGACGGATGATTGATGATATGAACCTCAACACTTCATGGATTCATTGTCCAACAACATCTCTAGATGATTAACACACCCATAGCCGCGTACGGGAAGAAAAAGAATGAGAAAATGCTGAAGAAAAACGCTGCCAGGCCTTTTATAGGATTGCCGTAGGGTTACGTCGTATCGGCCATGGCTTACGTGCGTGGCGCCATGGCGAACTCCTGCACTGGAAAATGCCGGGCGTTACGCGTTACCGGCCGGGGCCTACGTACGTAATCGGCCTTACGTGCGTATCGCGGTCACTACCGCCGCGTTACTCGGCCACGCGGCCTGGCGAGCATGCCCGGCCATGACTCGGCCGGGACCAACTCCGACGGCCCGACGACCCGAAACCGAACGAGTACGAATCGAAGATACGGTTACGAAGTACTCGAAAAGACGAATCCGAGCACTAATAGAACACACGATTCCGACTACCCGAAGGCTCGAAATTCGACAACGGAAAGTAATTACCCCAAACTTTGGGAAATTACGAAAATGGCCCAAAATGCCCCAAAATCACGATACGTGATCGAATAACCAAACCGGAGATTGCAACATGAATAATAACATTAAATGAACTTACGAGAAAGTCGAAACAACAGTTTCGGACGAGATTCGCAAGAATCGAACTCAAGTGCGGAAAAACCGCTAAAAAGCACGGAACTCAACAAAACGACACCGAAACGAGCTCGGATGACAAAAAGTGTAGAATTAATCATTCTCAGAATGACGAAACGGTCATGAGAGAGTCGTCAAAACGGACTTCGGCCAAAAAAAGAAATTTACCGAAAATCGAAAATTGCGGATATTACAGAAACGTGGCTCTTGCTTTCGACTTTTTGATTTCATGATCGTCGGTTCGGGGGTATGTAGTGATGTCGGCATTATTATTTGGTCAATAATGCTCAAAATTGTGATTAAGTTGGTGGTGTGAACGTTAAGTCGTCCTAAATGCACTTGTTGTGAGAGTCCTCATTACTGAGAGGTAGGATTTCAGTTTTAGATGTTAATTATCTTATGACGGTCGCTTGTGTGATACTGTAATTACGTGGACAGATGATGTTGAAGTGTGATTGGATTTGATGGTAATGGATCGTATTTTGATATAGTGGTAAAGTATATCTGTTGTGTGTGTGTTCGAAAACGCTTTTCTGAAAATTTTATAAACTTGAACGAGTTGTGGAAAATTAAAATTCATAAAGTTTTGACAAAGTTAATTTCAAACCGAGGTACCAAAAACACTCTCAAAATTTTATTTTGAATAATCATGCAAATCCAAAGATTTCCAAATTTTGATGCACGGAATGCATATATTTTATGCATAATTAGTACAAAACCCATGCATATTCGCAATTCGCAGGATAAGAATTATATATATATATCCCGAGTCTCTTCCTAACCCTATGCATTATGGCTGTAAACGAGTCGAACAGAACCGAACCTTCATTAGGTTCGGCTCGGCTCGAACTTATTCGAACCTTAGGTTCGATTCGGATCGAAAGGGCTGAGCTTTTATTTTGGTTATTCGGCTCGTTTAGCATTAACGTTCAATTCGATTCGGTTCGTATTTTTCCGAAGAGTTCGAACACGTTCGGCTCGTGTTAGACATAATCTATAATATTATTCAATTTTCTCATAAACATGAAATGGACTTGAGCTTAATGGATTTGGAGTTCTGGACTAATGTATATAATTGATATAAATATGTATAATATATTAATTTATATATATAATTTTGCAAAAATAAAAAATAAAAAACAAGACGGTCGAGCCGAACATGTTCGAGCTATTCGGCTCGACTCACCGAATAGCAAAAACAAACGTTTGGCTCAGTTCGTTGGTCACCGAATCGAACATGGAAGCGAACTATTTCGAGCCGAGTATGTCGAATCAATCGAACTTTTCCATTCATTCACAGCCCTACTCTGCATACATATATCATTATTATAAAATAAATTGTCCAACGTTTGATGTTTTGCCATTTTATGTTAATTTAATAGTATATTTATACATTTTATATCATATTTTTTCGGCATGAATTTTAATATAAGTTGTTGAGTTGAGTGAGATGGATGAATTTGGCATAGGTTTCAATAAAATAAGGATAAAATTATCGCCAAAATAGAATAAAACAAATATTAAGAAAATTGATAAATAAAAATAATAAAATATTAACTTAATTGATGGACGGAGTGAGTACTTCATTTGTTCCTTATTAGGTGCAACCAAGAGAAAGTTCACGTTGTCAATGTATAATTTTGACCTTTAGTATCTCTAATTACATATTAGTAAATATAATAAAAATGATATATTAAAAAATTACATGATGACAAACTTAATTAACATTTTACATGATAATATTTGTTTGTTATGTTAATAAGAATACATATAATCAAATATTATATAAAATTGTAAATTATTGTAAGTAAAAGGAGAATGAATGAATTATACACCTATATATAATTTAAAATCTAATATGTAAGGAGTAGTAAAATATTACAAAATAAATTTATGTTGTTTTGAGTTTAATTTAAGCAATTTAGTCCATTATAATTCAATTCAATTTTAGAATCAATATTATTATTTATTATTAGTATTATTGTTTATATTATAAACATAGGCGGATCCAGGACCGAAAAACCACTGGTGCACCGACCGTCCCACGAAAAACAATGTCGAACGATAAAATATATATTAAAATTACATTAAAGATAACAAATAATACATAAAGAAAGTCAGTAATAACAAAGCGGGGGACAATGAGGCGAACATATCATGCCGGAAAACTTACCTCTAGATCGGGGTGAGGTCGAGCCTCTTGGAGGGGTACTCAGGACAGGGGACGATCCCCTCGTGTGCGTGTGTGGGAAAAAGAACAAAAAAAAAATAAAGGATCCGTACATTTACAAAGAAAATCGCCTACATTTACTGTCCATTTCCTGAAAATGTGCTAAAATAACATAATTACTAATAGTTTTAAGTACATATTTTTCTATAAATGTTACAAGACGATTATTTAACCATTGATCACCCATATTACTACATAACTCACTCTTCACATACTTCATAGCTGAGAAGACTCGTTCAACACTTGCAGTTGCTACGGGCAAAATCAACATTTCTTTCAAAAATAATTTCTAATATTTGGTTAACTGAAGCCCTTCAGCTAGTTTTGTATTAAGGGTGCATCTTAATTTTTTCATCATATTACATAAATATTCTTCAAAAGAAGCAAGTGTGTGCGAAATACTTCAAGGTTGAATAAACAATTTTAAACACTTTAATTAATATCGCCTTGATCAAAACAGATTACGTCAAATCAAAAAATATATTTAATAGGTATATATGACTTTACCTATTAAACTTCGAGAGTAAAAAATAATTAAACTCCTCGATAATTCAACTATTGCCAAAATAAAATAACGGGAAAAATAATACTAGATATTATCGGGGAAGGAGGTCTTATTCTGAAAAAAATCTGGTGGTGCACGTGCACCACCATGTTAGGCATAGATCCGCCTATGATTATAAATAATATTATAATTGTTTATTTCATATAATACTATTACTATTATTATTATAATAATTATTTTTATTTCTATTGTTATAATATAAATAATCATAATTATTGTTGTATATATTGTTTTCTTCTATTATTAATTACAAGGAGTGTTATTATTGAGTGTTATTATTTGGATGAAAATGGAGTGAGTCATCACCCAAAGCTGACCCTCATAACATCTGACAGTGGCCCATGAAGTACTTTTCATTTTTTCAAAGAAAATAAATAAAAGTAGTTGCCCAAATAATTATAGTTAATTTTTAGTAGATGTAATAATTATTAGTTAATTATAATTGCCCCTACATGAGATTGCTAGCGTGATCTCGGGATGTTAATGGAACGGATCGGGTGGGTACTTGAAGACCCAAATTGGCTCACAATGTGAACGGGACAGGATGGGTTGATCCGCCGCGAGTCGCGGGGCGGGGCGGTCGACCTGCAAATTTTTTTACTTTAAAGTTAATAAAATGAATATTTTTATTAGTTTTTTTATTTAGTATTTCACTTTTATAATACATATTATCTATTAAACTTGTCATTATTAACATAAATATATAGAATATAATAATAAATGTATAAAAAATATATAAACATATACGTTATATATAAAAAATATATTAAAAAGATAGAAAAAATGTGCGGGGCAGGACAAAATGGGTATCCACGGGGCAAAAGTGATATCCAGACCCGCCCCACTACGGGTCACAGGGTGGGGCTACCAATAAGTTACGGATCAAGGTGGGGCAGTGCGTGTCGAGCCAAAATTGTCATCTCGAGCGTGATTTTATAAAAAAAGTAAAAGTATTTTGCTTTGGTCGGTAGTAAGTATAATAACAGAAAGAAAAACAAGCTAGGGTTTATATCTAAGACTACCATTTGGAGAAAACTCGGACTTGGACTGGAGAAGTTGGGATGTGGATTGTGCAAGTTTAAAAAAGTAGGCTCAAATTGAACCCATACGAAAGAAGAATTTTTGAAGTGAACTCGGATCTGAACTTCAAAAGGGACCAATAAAAGAGGTAAATGTAAAACTTTGAACAGAGCGGAAGAAATACTTATTAAAACCGAGAAAATCTGAAGCTCAGACCAAACTTGAAGGATCCGAGCTTCCTTTAATTTTGCGCTTTCAAAAAGCTCGATTCGACTCGGCCCCAAGATTTCGAGTTCAAGTTTAATTTTAAAAAATTACTCCTAAACTCAGTCCGTCCCGCCTATCTAAGACGTGGATGATCGAGTTCGACTAGATTAATTTATTCCCAATTAATACTGCTTATGGCTGTGTTTAGCAAAACTAACTGATAAGTTAGCTGATAGCGAGTATCTGATAAGCTAGCTGATTATGTAGCTGATAAGGTAGCTGATTTTAATGTAGATGTTTAGCAAATTAGCTGATAATCTAGCTGATTTTTTTTATAAAATTACATAAAATGACTTCACTTTTATTTTTCTATTTTAGATTTTCTCATTATATTTAACAATAATTGTTATAAAATAAAATAAAGGGAAAATAATATTTTTGGTCCCTGTAATTTGCATGATTTTTGCTTTTAGTCCCTATGAAAAATAAAATATTATTTTGATCCCTGTAATTTCTAAAACGTTCTTTTTTAGTCCCTGCCGTTAACCTCCGTTTATTTTTAACGGAAAAACAATGCTTTTCGTCCCTGTAATTTGCACGATTTTTGCTTTTAGTCCCTACGAAAATTGAAATGTTATTTTGATCCCTGTAATTTCTAAAACGTTCTTTTTTAGTTCCTGCCATTAATTGTAGAGTAAATTGCAAAAATCGTCCCTAAAGTTTGGCCAAATTGCATGTTTCGTCCCAAACGTTTAGAAAGCGCAAGGATCGTCCCTGACCAACATCAAATGACTATATTACCCCTTGTCTTCTTTTTTTTCGATATTTCTTTTTAGTTTCTTGCACAAATGATCATTGTGTTTCGCCAGGTTTTACAAATTTAGTCCTGATTTTTTTTAAATTATTTATTTAACTATTATTATTAGTATTATTTTTTATACGTTTTCGACCGTTTTTCTTACGTTTTTGTCCGTTTTTCTTATGTTTTTTTCGTTTTCATACGCTTTTGTTTGTTTTTCTTACGTTTTTGCCCGTTTTTTTTACGTTTTTTTCGTTTACACACGTTTTTGTCCGTTTTTATAGTTTTTGTCTGTTTTCTTACGTTTTCATCTGTTTTCATACCAAAACGGGTAAAATGGACAACAAGTATAAAAAGGGACAAAAACGGACCAAAACAGACGAAAATATATAAAAATGGATGAAAGCGTCAGAAAATGGGTGAACATATTTAAAAACGGATACAAACACATGAAAACATATAAAAACGGACAAAAATATAAGAAAAATAGACAAAAATGAATAAAAATGGACAAAAACTCAAGAAAAACGGACAAAAACGTAAGAAACACAGGCGAAAACATATAAAATAGATGAAAGCGTAAGAAAACGGGCGAAAACGTATAAAAACGTAAGAAAAATGAACAAAAACTGAAAAACCCCGATAAAAACTGACAAAAACTTAAGAAAAGCGGACGTAAACGTATAAAAACAGATGAAAACGTAAGAAAACGGGAAAAAACTATAAAAACGGACAAAAACGTATGTAAACGGAAAAAACGTAAAAAAAACAGGCAAAAACATAAGAAAAACAAACAAAAGCGTATGAAAATGAAAAAAAAAACATAAGAGAAACGGATAAAAACGTAAGAAAAACGGTCGAAAACGTATAAAAAATAATACTAATAATAATAATTAAATAAATAATTTAAAAAAATCAGGACTAAATTTGTAAAAAGAAGACAAGGGTAATATAGTCATTTGATGTTGGTCAGGGACGATATTTGCCCCAAAGGTTTCTCACAAGGACGATCCTTGCGCTTTCTAAACGTTTGGGACGAAACATGCAATTTGGCCAAACTTTAGGGACGATTTTTGCAATTTACTCTACAATTAATGGCAGGGACTAAAAAAGAACGTTTTAGAAATTATAGGGATCAAAATAACATTTCAATTTTCGTAGGGACTAAAAGCAAGAATCGCGCAAATTACAGGGACGAAAAGCATTGTTTTTCCTTTAAAAATAAACGGAGGTTAACGGCAGGGACTAAAAAAGAACGTTTTAGAAATTACAGGGATCAAAATAATATTTTATTTTTCACAGGGACTAAAAGCAAAAATCATGTAAATTACAGGGACCAAAAGCATTGTTTTCCCTAAAATAAATGATATTTTTGTCTATTATGATTTTAATATATACCACCTCTAAATTACACATATGTACTATTCACAGTTCACTGTCAATTTGAAAGCCATCATTTATTTTTTATGGTTTAAAATTGTTGCTGAATAGAACTTGTGTGTATAATTTAAGTTACGAACAAGTTCACAACAAAAATAGGTATCAAAAAGATTCCGTAAAATATAAAAAATAAATCGAACACAAATGTATTGTATTATATTTATAACAAAGTAATTCATTAGCAAGTGTAATAGAGTGATGATCATACTAACCATATTTTTTCGCGTCCACCACTCATCTGAAGCCTCAATTTTTTCCTGAAAAGTTAACAGGTGGTGGGTTTATTTGTAATTTGTTAATTACTCAATGGGTGTTTATGTAGAAAACCCTACGTTTTTATTTAGGTCACGGACATATATAGAATATATAAAGATGATAAGCTAGCTTCTTTTTTTCATAAGCTTGAAAAATTAGCTTATCAATCAACTAGCTTATAGGGTATGTTTGGATGCATTAACTGATAATCTAGCTAATTGTTGATAATCTAACTGAAAACCAATAATCTAGATCATATGAGATAATCTAGCTGAAATTGATAATCTAGCCGTAGTATGATAATTTATATTCTTGTATTTAAAAGTGTTTGGCAAAACTAGCTATCATACTAGCTGTAATTTATAAAATGACATAAAAGTACATCTTTTATATTTGTTGTTATATTATAATATTACAAAAACAACCTTAATATTTATATATTAACTCTTATGTTGCTTATTATTCTTTGACGTTATGCAATATTATTATTTATTTTGTTTTCAACTTCTAATAGTATTTTAGTTTTTTTTTTATGTTATCACTTATATTATTATACAAATTTTATATAAATATTTATTAAGGGTAAAATCGGAATGAAAAAAATAAAATTTATTTATATATATATATATATATATATATATATATATACACACACACACATTAAGGATAAAATCGGAATGAAAAAATAAAATCTGGTAGCTTTGGGTTGAAAGCTATATTCGAAAGCGTTTGAATTTAATCTAGATTAAGATTATAATCTAGATTAAATTAGCACCATCCAAACAAGATTTTGAAGGTCAAATTAGATTATTTGACCAACTTTAATCTAGATTAAGATTATAATCTAGATTAAGTGGTCATTCAAACATGCCCATAAGCCAGCTGATTTGAGAAGGTAGTCGGTTCTGGCTTGAGCTTTTTTAGTCGATGGTGAATAAGGCTCACCTGAACATAAGTTAGGTGATAAGTAGTCTTCTGTATTTTTATTTGTGTTTATGTAGTGGTGATAAGTTAGATGATAGATGATTGTGTAGCTGATAAGCTATCTGATTATGTAGCTGATTTTATATATATATATATATATATATATATATATAATACATTAAGGGTAAAATCGAAATGAAAAAATAAAATCTGGCAGCTTTGGGTAGAAAGTTATATTCGAAAGCGTTTGAATTTAATCTAGATTAAGATTATAATCTAGATTAAATTACCACAATCTAAACAATATTTTAAAGATCAAATTAAATTATTTAACCAACTTTAATCTAGATTAAGACTATAATATAGATTAAGTGGTTATCCAAACATACCTCGGAGAGAATCGAGCTACACATTATTTCTTTTTTAATATTATTTCGATCGGGCAAGTGGAGTGTGAGGTCCACTTAAAGATAAATATTCTTTTTACAACAATTTGATTGGGCAAGTGGGTCCATTTGTCCACTAAATAAAATATTTTTTTTCTTTTTTTTACTAATTTGTACCACCCGTGAAACGGGCAGCCCGGCTCATCCTGACTCGTGAATCCGTATTTGGTGGGCCGACCTGTACCGGCCCTGCCTATTATTTAGTATGGGCCGTTTTATAATTTGTAATTTTTAGACTGAGCCTATAATCAAACACAACGCAACGGAGTCCATCATTACGAGCGGTCCAGACCGCCGAAGTTTAGTCCAGCCCGACGATTTCTCAATATGGAAATGTGGACCAATATTTATAGATTAAAGCATTACGTTTTTAGAATATATTAATGATATTATTTAATAATTATAAAATATAGTTAGAGAAAGATGATTATGAAAAATAGAATTAATATTGTGATTATTTTAAATATATAATACAATAATAGTTAGAATATGATTTGAATATTATATATGAAATGGTTGACAGATTTTGATTTTACTTAAAACTTGAAAGAATTTTGACTTCTTTTGTTATTTATTTGTTCAAAACAATTTATCAACTTTCAAGATGGAAGAAGTATTACATTTAATCAGATATCTTGCTCTCGGATAAAAGATAAAGTGATATACCAAAAGAAAAAAGGCGATAACAAGCTTTTTTTTTCGTGTCGATGCTAATTAATTTTCATTTTGCAGAGTTATTCTTCATACGAGTAAGGAGAAGTATTCATAATTTCCCAAACAAAAAGGAAAGCCAAATGCGTAATAATATACTCCAATTGATTCAATTGCATAAGAATATATGCATTTTCTCTTAGAAGAATATTACATTCATAGTTTCACGAAGGGTTTTCATGATAACAACTACCAATTGATCCTATAGCATAATATAAATTACTAAGATAACTTATGTCATAGTGGCACAGTAACCGTGCCATAGTGAGGTTAAAATAATCAAGATACCAAATTATCTTGCTAGAAAGAAATATGTTGGCTCCCGAAAATCTGTCAGCGGCAGCTCTATCGGCACAGGCCGGCCAACGGTCACACACAAAAAGAAAATTGACCCTCGCAGAGGTCTGCGGCCGCACCCCCAAAAAAAATAGCCATTACCGGAAGTCTGACACCTGCCGACGCGCAGGCCGACAGACAACCGCACCCTAAAAGAAAAGAAAGAAAAAATTGGCAGGTCGTCGAAAGTCACCGACGGCCGACGGCGGGCCACATCGGAAAAAGACCGACAAGCATGTAGTTAAAGCGGGACATTTTTTTTTTTTGCTGAGGAAGTTATAACTGGTTCTATATATTTCGAACAATGTAATTACAATGAAAAATTACAATTATACTCAACCTACTACAATTCTAGCAAAATAAAAACTGGACTGAAACACGGAGAAGCAGAGGCAACTATAACTCTTTCCGCAAGACAATTTTGCCTCCGCATAAGTGCAAATGGTTTAGACAAGATGTTCCCAACATACAAATGCTGTAGTGATACGTACGAAGGAGATCAATTATGAGCCCCCACTTAGATTAGAAATATATCTTTATCTATAGGAAAAAATTTTAAATGTTTTCCTAAGAAGAATACAAGAAATATATTCTCTATATACATGTGAACATAAACATTGGAAATATGTTCAAAATAAATCACTCATAAGTTTTTTCTTTCTCGCTTTAGTGTTGCAGACTCGCATTATCTCTGCAGCTTTTTCTCAAATAAAGTAACAAAAGTTGGTTCTTTTTTTTACGAAGGCCCATGTCTCCTTTACTACTATAAGAACGCCATGATCACGGGCGATATTGCGCTCCATTGTACTATCTATTACACCCTTTTGTTCTCACTGTCGCCCATTGGCGTGTTGCAGAAGCTGCTGCCGTACTGCGCTAAGTCGAGCATTTGTGCGCACCCTACGACCAGGCTAAAAGGTTGTGACAGCGGGTCCGTAGTTGCGACCGGAAACAAAAGCATCACCGATGCATTTTCCACGTTTACATTCGATTATTGTTCTTTAATCGAACTTCACATAATCACATGGCAATTAGAAACTTCCCGAGCAGTGGGGGAGAGAAGGGCTCCAAACTGTTGGGATGTCTTGAACCCCTGGTACGCAGAGTTGGTATGGGGTCTCGCTTTGGGCTTCGTTTGCAGATTTAGGCCTATTTTTTTGGCTTGTCCGATTAAGATTAAGATTCTTGTCTATATAATGATGGTTTGTAATCTAGCCCAAACATCAGAATATCAATCTATATAATCTCCTGTCAGTAATAATAATAGTTTCCCTCTTCTGCCCGTGGACGTAGCTAACTCATCGTCAGTAAACCACGTAAATTGTTTGTGTTCTTATCGTTTTTTCATAATTCTTTCTTACAATCGTTATAACACAAACTGATCGAGTTGAGCGTAGTGAGATATCGGACTTGTGTTGAAATGATTCGAGTCGAGCCGGATAATACTTGAAGTTAGTTTTGGAGAGCAAGCCGAGCTAGAAAGTCGGCTCGAAGTTATTTTGAGTCGAGTAATTTGGATTGCATATCAAGCGTGTATTGAGTTTTTGAAGATTTTTGATAATTTCCTATTTGTTTGAATTTTGGATTGCCCGAAATAATTTCGAATTTTGGTTAAAACATTGATCTGACTCGAAATTATTTCAAGTGGGGCTTTACTAAGCGAGTTTCGAGCGAGCTTCGAGCTACTCGGTATATTTGCAGTTTTAGCAGAGTAGGACACAAGAACGCCTAACGCTCTCAACTGTGTATGTTAGAATATACATATTAGTATGTTTGGCAGGTTTATATTTTTGGTATATGTATTATAGGTATATTATTTATATGGGTAGATAATTGATTGAATCCTTCAAGCGGGCTCTCCACACGTGCGAGCCCAACGCCCACGATGTTCTAGCTCCACGCCACCCGAGTTAAAAAGTCCAAGCTGTAAGCCTTGACTCCGGCTACACGTGAGGGGGTAGAGTACCTATTTTTTATCACGGGTAGGGTACATGTAGTACCCGTCGAGTACACGGTACTTATGGGTAAACGAGTAACCCGTTGAAGTTTAGTTTTTTTCAAGTTTAATCCACCCTACACGACCCTATCTGACCCTACTGATCCTACCTGATCCCGCCCTATCAGGGATCTCTCATAAAATGCATTTTTTTTGTTCTTTTTTACTGAAAATAATATATTTCATCAACAATAAAATATTAACAACTAAATGAACATTATTTAATAGAAACAAAAAAAAAAACATGCTATGAATTAGAGTAAGATCCATAATGTAAAATATAATTACTAGTTAATTAAAAATTTTGATTTCATTTATAAAGTAAATAATATATTACTCTCTCCGTCTATTTTTGTCTGTCCCCAAAGAGTAGACACACTCCATTTTTAATAAAATTACTTTACCATTTTTTTCTATAAAGTCATACTCTTTCTTCACTCAACACACCATTTGTTTCTATAAAATTATATTATCTCTCCACTTTTATTAAAACTCATGTCACTCACTCAGGTGCCTATATATTCACCAAATCATAATATATGTAATAAAATATATTTAATGTGTAATCGGGTGGGGTAATTGGGTCGGGTAGATGGATAAAATGCTAAACTCATACCCTATCCCTACTCTAGCAAAATTTAGCGGGCACGTACGGTGCCCTGCAATTACCCAATTTTCCGGACAGTACCGTACTAATTTATCCATTTACCTGTGGGTAACCCGACTCTGTTGGTAAAAGTGACATCCCTACCAATGCATAGTTTTTACTGATAATACTGTTGACGCATTAATCCTACATGTGAAAAATATTAGCCTTGCTTTCAATATATATAAACTTCATGAGCTTTTCTTTTTTCTTTTCAATTAATTTTGAGATGGAACTCAATGATATTGGAGCAGGTCGATCGAGACTCCTCTTCTATTGCTGCTTATACTTGTATCTGTCTACAAAAAAAAAATCCACATGTTCAACCCTCCTCTCAATTGAGGCCTACGACATGTCGATCTCACCACGTCGCATATGAGGCGGCATATTAAAATAGTTATTCTACATCTACTATATAAATATATACGGACTATTATATGAATTTGAGGAGCTACTTCTCCTATCAACAATTAGTTTTGGGATGGATTCTTCAATATTGTCATACATAATTTGGGCCACGCCCACGTCCACATATGTGTCCGTCTCCTCTAAGTTTATGGGCCCACTCGAGCTTCTCTCTACTTCTATTATTCTCTAACATGGTATCAGATGAAACTCCAAACTTTAACATGGTATCAGAGCATGCTCTCTACACGTACGAGTCCAACGAACCAAGATGCTCAATTTCCGCAACCACTGAGTTAAAGAGTTCATGTTGTAAGCCTTCAGTCTGGCTATGCATATGGGACATGTTGAAGCATTAGTTTCACATTCGAAAAATATTACCATCGTCTTCAGTATATAAATCTTCGTATGCTTTTTCCATTGTCAATTAATTTTGAGATGGAATCTTGAATTTTAACAAATACATACAAAATATAAAAAAATCAGTTTTTTGAATGTATATATTATATAAAAATGAATATAACAGGATATACATGATTATATTTTTTTATGTATGAATTAAAAAAGATGGTCGAAATAAAATGTGTAATTAGTACAAAAGTTTAAATTATTATATCAAAACGAATGAAGTATTTAAACTAACGCAACCGAGATTTTAATTGAGTCACATCAATAATGATTCTGCTTTTTCTACCCAATTCGATCAAACAATTAATGTTAGAATAAATATGAAAAAAAAAATTAGTGGCTTATCCAACTTTTAAAAACATCGGGGTATTATCCAACCCGTGCGATGCACGGTCTTTGGTTGAATATCTACGTATTTGTACG
Organism: Orobanche coerulescens; assembly: GCA_033398695.1. Classification (NCBI taxonomy): domain Eukaryota; kingdom Viridiplantae; phylum Streptophyta; class Magnoliopsida; order Lamiales; family Orobanchaceae; genus Orobanche; species Orobanche coerulescens. The sequence continues at coordinate 3,971,678 of CM065806.1, read as the reverse complement.
TAATGTTGGGGCAGACGGTTGAATGAGCAGATGACAGAATTTAAATGACTCTTAGAGAAGTTTATATATTTTTTTTATTGTTATTGTCCTTTTATTTTAGTCTATGTAATTAGTTATATGAAATGAGGCTTTACTAACCTGTATGTTGCTCCGGGGTTGTTTTTGGTTTATTTAACCCGTGCGATGCACCGAATGTATCTAAGATTTCATAGCTAAAATTTAACCATCTTGTAATTTATACTATCATTTAAAAGTTCATTTTATTCACCTTGTGTATTAGAAGGTGCATTTGCATTGTGATGTTTATCATAACTTTTGTATTTAAATTAGTTATTTACATTAAAAGTTACAATTAAAATAGTCTCTTCATATATTTACAATTAAAAGTTACAATTAAATTCCTCTTCCACATTAAATTAAGGGGGATAAGCATTATATAGTATAGATACCTAGCTAGACTCTTTCAAGTTTGAATACGATTGGAGCATTACAGGCGATGTTGCACGGATGCGGGTGCATGGGTGCGGGGGCAATAGGATATGGATACGGGGATACAAATTTTCAAAAATATTAGGATGCGATTCGTTAAGAATACGTGTATTTATTTGTAGTTTATTATATATAATATCGAAAATTTATATTAATATTTTAAAAAATTATAAATCAGATCTATATAATTCACCTTTTTTCTTAATCTAAACTTAATCATATTCATAAACTTAATTAATTAAGTAATAAAACGTCAATTCAAATATCATCGGTCAAATACATATGTTATAATAGTGAATTAAATTTAAAATTGGGTCATATTGTCAATTTAAGTTTACACTATATAATATTCAACTCAAATAATAGTTTTAATGCTTAATAACATGATCACATCTAGAGCTGTTAGCGGTCCAAGTATACTCGAAAACCGCCCGAGAACCGTCCGATAATACCCGGACCGATACTCACCCAAAACGTTAGCGGTACGGATACTGGTACCGAAATTAGAACCGAACCGATAAGGACTAAAACCGTTAACACAGTAAAAAAACTGGTATTTTTTCGTAAACATACATTGTACAAAATATTGTATAAGGTATTAGTATATATAGAAAAAAATAAGTTTAAAAGACCTTATCTCTTAATTTCCTTAGCATATATTTAAAAAAGAAAGCGCCATTCTTGTTTCGATTATGAGGTTTTGGTGATTAGGGCTTTTAATGATCCAAGATACCCAATAACCCGCCCGAAATACCGGGGACCGATACCCACCCGAAACGTTAGCGGTCCGGATACAAGTATTGAAGTTGGGACTCGAAACTGGTAATACTCGATACCTTAACGGTCTAGATCCAGAAAGACAATACTCAGACTGAACTGGACCGAGAACAGCCCTAATCACATCTAATCATCTAGTTGGATTCGCTGGGTTCGTGCATTGAATTTGGGTATCCATTAAATTTTATTATTTTATTATTTATGAATTCACCACATGACATTTAAATTTGCGGATTCGAGAACCGCATCCTATTTATGATACGAGTGCGGATAGGATAATGCAGCCTGTTTTTTTTAGAAGAATGTGGAGATCATGTATTACAGGTCTTGGTTGGATTTTGTTGTCCGAAGAGGATAGAACTGACACGTCATTACCTGAGGAACAATTTTGCACTGTTTTAATTCTGAACACCTGTTTTAGAAACTATTTATACGTGACATATTTACGGGGCGTATTCAATTGGGACTTCAAATGATTTTTAAAGATTTTGGATTTGAAAAAATTTGGATGTATTTAGTTAAGACTTTTAAAAGTCAATTAAATTTCTGTCGTATTCAATATAGAATTTAATGGAGTTCTTAAAAGTCCATTAAAGTCATGAGGTATTAAATGAAAACATTTAAAAATCATAATTATGAGGTATTCAAATTTATTTTGGATTTGAAGTATTTTAATGGAATCATATAAGTACTCATTTTTAAGCACAAAGTACAATCATAATTTGTCTTTTAAAATCTTTCCTACACCCCTAATATTTTGATGGATTTTTATTCGTCACCACCACCCACCACCACTGACGCAACCGCCTCCACCACAACCGCCTCCCCACCACCATTGCCATTGTCCCGTCCCACCACCAACACCATTTCCGCTGTCACCCCGTTGCCACTACCACCATATAGGGCTGCCGAACGGTTCGATTCCGGTTAACCAGACCGAATTTTTTCGATTAACTGGAACCATAAATGTTCTAAAATAAGAACTGAAACCGGACCATATCGATTAACCAGAACCGGACCAATTATTTTCGGTTCCGGTTCGGTTAACCACAAAAACCGTTTTTTATTTCAATTTACCCTACTTGAAAATGAGAGGGGAAGTTCAGAGCCTTGGCTGGTGTAAACTCCTTACTTGTAACCCCTCCCCTCCTAAATGCATCTTTATTACTTGGTTGACTATGCTTGGTAAACTAGTAACTTGTGATAATCTTGCACGAGTTGGTTTACAAGTAGACCCTATGTGTTGTCTATGTGGAGATGAAAATGAAGATATTGCACATTTGTTCTTCAAGTGTTCGTTCTCAGCTCGAGTATGGAATGAAGTGAAGCGATGGGGCAAGATTGATAGAAATACAGTTGATTGGGAAGAGGAGAAATCATATTTAACATTATATTGTCGTTCCAAAACTGTTACTCAGAAATTCTACAGACTGGGCTTATCTGTGGTAATCTATATGCTGTGGAAGGAACGCAATTCCAGGAAATTTCAAGCTACATGGGGAGAAGTTGAACAAGTGGTGAAGAAATGTAAGGAACTCATTGCGGTTCGTTGTCAAATGCATCCAAAACTAGCAAATTTACTTGTGTAATGAAATAGAATAGCTTGTTTATGGATTGTGATATTTGTAGTTGTGCTTGTAATTGTATTTAGCCTCTGGCCACATCGGTAATAAAATCTTTAATTACCAAAAAAAAAATTGAAATAATATAATATAATTATAAAATAAAAAAATATAATTTCGTAAATAAAATCCGCTTTCGGTTCGGTTTATAAAATATATTTATTAAATACTATTTTTTATTTTATAATTATATAATATAATTACAAAATATAATTTCATAAAAACAGTCTAATTTCCAATTTTAATTTACAAAAATTAAAATAATATAATATAATTATAAAATAAAAATAATATTTAATAAATATATTTTATAAAACCGGTTTTCGGTTCGGAACCGAACGGTTATCGATTAGACCGAAAACCGAACAAATGATACACAATGGAATCGGAAACCGGACCGATAATCGAAATTGCGGTTCTCGGTTAACCGGAACCGCACGGTTCCGGTTCTAACCGAGAACCATTTAGACAGCCCTACCACCATATCCCGAAACAGTAAAGAAGTTCTTATAATATTTTTATCTTCTGTTCTTCAACTTTTTATGAAAATAATAATTAAAAATTCAGTTTATAATTAAATATTTTATATTTTCTCATTGCTTTAATAACTTGTATATGTGTTAGTCTTTTTAATATGAGATACTTCTTTAGTTTTTCTCGTCAAATTATATCAATTTGTTGTAAAATTTCTATTTGTTAGATATTTATTTTTAATTAAAAAATCTATTATACATAACAATTGATTGAAAATCACATATAGAACAACTATCTATTAAGATAGAACGCTAATAAATGAAGTTCATGTGGTTACTATCTTTTGAGAAAAATAAAGTCAATAGAAATTCATAAAAGTCCATAAAAATCCATAAAAGTCTATAGAATTCTAACAGATAGAAGTCCATTGAAATCAAAGAGAATTTCTGAAAGTCTGTTGGATTCCATTAAAATCTATCAAATCCATCAAACTCTAAAATCTATCAAATTCCATTAAAATCTTAATTAAATACACTCCCCTTAGACTATATTATTTGGAATGGAGTTAAAATTGAACTGAATTAAATTAAATTTATTAAATTGAATTGAAATTACTGAATAATAATAATTAATAATATTAAATAATAAAATATATACACTAACAATAATGATATATATTATTATGACAAAAACGACGATAATAGTGATATACCTTCTCCGTCCACGAATATTGTGGTCTCACTACCTCTTTGGCCCGTAAACGAAAACTGTAGTCTTTTCATAAATAAAAATGATCACATTTAAAAAAAGTATAATTCTTCACGCAAAAATATATATTTCTCTTTTTTTTTCTATTGAAAAATAAATCTCTTCTTTATTTTCTTAAAAATTTTGTCGGTTGTTGCACTCACTCTATTTGAACCACACTTTTTGTGAATATATAAACAAATGGTTGCATTTAAAAGTTAAATATATGTAGTAGAAGGTTTATCTCTTAGCTAGCTAGGGTACCTGGCACGAGAGTTTTGAAGTGCATGCCTATAGGAATGCTTTTTGTCAAAAGGCATGCCGAATGGCATGCCATTCTTGATCAGATATAACAAAAATTAAAAACTTTAATTTTCAGTTTGGTAATAAAAATTAAAAAAGATATAGACATTGAAAAAAATAGCTTGCTAATTATCGAACTTTTTAACAAAATATAATATTTGATTGAGAGAAAGTCAAATTACAGCATAGCAAATGGATATATATATCTTGGGTCTTGGCCCAATTTCAAAATTCTTATACACACATATATATGATTAATTATAAAAAATAAATAAATAATAGTAAAAAAGCATGTCAAATTATTAAAAGTCATGCCTATAGTCATGTCGTCATAGCATTGCCTAGTTTGGCATGCCGGCGCCACTGTGACATGCACCCATCTCACCTTATATTTAAAAAAAAAAGTGCGACCCATCTCACCTTCTCTGCTGCCTGGTCACGCATTAGATGGATTGTGGTGATGTACACCATCTTTTCAACTGGTGCATGTGCATTATTTAGGGAGGCTCTTTTCCCTCTCCAAACCACTATCCCCCCTTTAGAGAGGATAATTCATAATCCTGATTCTCTTCTTAGTCGGGTTCTTAAGGCTAAGTATTTTCCCTCTTGCCATGTCCTTGATGCTCCCTATATCTCTAAAGCCTCATTTACGTGGAAAAGTATCTTTGGAACTATTAATACGGTAAAACTGGGGCTGATTTGGCGGATTGGTAATGGTGAGCAGGTTAGTGTGTGGAACGACAATTGGATTCCTAGATCTTCATACCGGAGACCCTTTACCCCCGATTTATACCATTTAGGAGATACACCTGTGTCTAATTTTCTTAATTCGAATGGGAGTGGGTGGAATGTAGAGTTGCTGAATGTGGTGTTTTGGGAGGAAGATGTGGACTGCATCCTTCAAATACCGGTTACCCATTTTTCTGGAAATGATAAACGTCGTTGTTTCTTTACAAAAAATGGTTACTATTCGGTGAGGACGGCATATTATGTGGCCCGAGATCTGAAGAAAGCTAGAGCAGCACCTTTTACTGCAGCTACTTCCTCTGATGTTCCTAGAAATTGGTCCTTTGTGTGGTCTCTAAAGATTCCTAGCAAAATTCGTGTTTTTCTGTGGCGAGTCTTGCGAAATGGTCTCGCTGTTCTTCATAATTTACAGAAGCGCAAGATGTCTGTTGATTTGCTGTGTCCTCTATGCTCTGATAGTGTGGAAACAATTATCCATATTCTAAATTTTTGTCACTTTGCTAGAGTAGTCTGGGCAATTTTTGACTTGCCATCCCATGTGATTTATAATGATTATTCGGAATTATTGGACTGGTTTTACGGTGTGAAACAGGTACTTACATCTGATCAGTTCTGTTTTTTCGTGTCTGTGTTCTGGTGCATTTGGCATGCCCGGAATAAGCTGGTGCACGACAAAGTTCCAAGAGATCCTCAGGAGTTAATTAATTTTGCTGCTGACTACCTCAAGTGCTTCAAGGAAACCCAGATGCATTATTCTGTCTCAAGACCACCAGTTTCATTGGCAAGATGGAAGCTACCAACAGGCACGACAATAAAAATCAATGTAGATGCTTCATTATTTGCTACACAACAGGCTGCGGGTTTGGGGATAATTGCATGGGATGCTGACGGTCAGGTGGTGGCGTGGAGGCAACGAATGGTACAACATGTGGTATGTACAGAGATTGCCGAAACGTTGGCAGTAGTGCAAGGAGTTGATTTGGCTCGCACTTTTGGTTGGCAAGATATAATAGTAGAGAGTGATTGCAAATCCATCATTGATGCTATATTTTCAGAGTATGCTTGCCTCTTTATAGCAGGTCATTTAGTGGAGGAAATCAAGTCTTCTGTTAGCTGTTTTCATAATGTTTCTTTTTCTCATGTTTTTCGATCGGCAAACTCGGCAACACATGACCTTTCTCAAGTTGCTGTTAGAAATTTAGATGGCACCACTGAACTGCCTTATTCTTTTGCTTTGTAATCCTTTGAAGTGATGTGTTGTGTCAAGAATTAACACCTTCCGACCGGCGATCGCCTCGGAGGTCGGGCGGCCGAGTCACTGCCGAGCAGCCGAGGCAGAACTGCCGATCAGCGACCAGGCGACCTAGCCTTAACCCAGCGGACAAGCTAAATCGGCCAACCGAAGGTCCCAGGACAAATCCCGGTGCCGAGCGATCGACTTCAGATACGATCGTCACTCGGTACTCGGCGACCGACTACTGGCGACCGACTTATGGACGATCATCTCTCGGCGCTTTGCCGACCGACCCCTAGCGACAGACAAGTGGACGATCGTCTCTCGGCGCTTTGCCGACCGACCCTTGGTGACCGACCAAGTGCCGACCCTCTGCAACTGGCCGATGACGATCTCTGATGACCAGCTAGAGGCGACCGCCTCATGACGATCAGCGCCGATGGCCATCCGGTCGGCAAAGGCCGAACCTTAAGACTGGCACCACTTGCAAGGACCGAGACAAGATCCGCGAATCACGGGCCATTGACCACAGCCTGGCAGATTCTCTCCACCCGGTAGACAAAGCGCCGAAAGTCATCGGTAGGGCCGCATGTTGGCCCGACTCGGACGCGTCTTTGGCTCCTTATTGGACCGCCCAGCTGGCGCCAGCCACTACATTGGACTTTATACGGACTGCCAGCCACTACCTTGGACTTTAGCCCTACAGCCCAGGAGATCGCCCCATTATAATATTGGCCGGCGGACGATCGCCCCATTATTATAATGACTGGAAGGCGATCGCCCGCTAGAGGACAGGACCCGGCAGCCCCTATATATGCAAGGCTCCCAGCACTTGTCCAAGGACGGAAATTCTGCTGCCTTAACGCGATTTCAGTATACATTACACAAGCAAAACATCTAGCACTTGGCTATCTCCAACTCTTGGCAACAGCTATCATTCGGTATTACTTCTCCCGGCCTCTCTCATCAAGAAGACGATCGGAAGGGACGAAGAACACCGAGCTTCGCTCAAGAGCCGGATTAACAGAGTCTTTTTACACTCATTGTATTTAGATTTCTCTCATTAATACTTGTATCCACGAATATTCGTATTAATACCATCTCGCGAGAGCATTCAAGCCCGGGCCTAACAAACCCGGCAAATCTTGTATTATTTATCTTCTCTCGGAAGTGCTCCCGCAATTGTTGTTTGTTGTCCGTCTTCCAGCAGTATTAATCTTCGGATAAATATTTTGAGCAACAACAATTGGCGCTAGAGGAAGGGGATCCAACCCTCAAATTTTCATACCTACCGTCCCGAAGAACACTCACTGTTCTCGGGGCAGATACTTGAAGTGACGCTCACTGCACTTCAAAGAAATCTTTCAGAAATCATGTCTTCCGCCTCCGCGTCGAAGAAGGCGGCCCGGCAGTGGCCGGACCCTGTTCCGTCCCAGTCCGAGCCGCAGCCGATGGTGGAAGGCAGCCGCCGCGGTCAGAGGCGCTCGATCCCATCCCGGGACGGCGGCCCGAGCCTCTCGCTCGATCAGTTCCGAACCAATGAACAGATCGAAAAGGCCATAGCCGCCCTTCAGGGGCGACGGAGTGCTCTCAACGCGCCTCCCGCTGTCACCCCCTCGGCCTCCCGCCGGAAGTCCAAACGGAAGCTCAAGGCGTTGCGGCGAGCGACGCCGAGAGGCTCTCGCCCGCAAGAGGAGGCGCTCGCGGCTGGGCACCTCTGTATTCGATCGCACAGGCGGCGGCCCGACCAGCGGCCGGGCGATCGGCCCGGCCTACGAGACGACGGATTTTGAGTCCGTCACCAGGAGCTCGGCCTACCCGGCTCCCAGAAGGCAATCCAGCCGCCTGGCTCCCGCTCGCCAAATTGCCGAGGTCGGCAGCAGCGGAGTCCGGGGATCGGTACACGATCGCCTCAGCTCCCGCCCCCAAAGCCGATCGACAAGCGACCGAGCCACGGCGATAGCTGCGATGCAACGTCAGATCGACGACATGAAAGCGCTCTTGCAATCTGGGGCAGGCGCCATGAAGACGATCGCCGCGCCAAGCGAGCCGCTCACGATCGACATCGAGCTTGCCCCCGTGCAGCACAAGATCGCTCCCCCGCAAACACCCTTGTACGAGGGGCGATCGGACCCCGAAATGCACCTAAGCAAGTTCAACATCTACATGACCGGATGCGGGGCATCAGACGCGACCCGGTGCCGAATGTTCCCTATGACGCTGGACGACCTCGCCCACCGGTGGTACACCTCGTTGCCATCTCGGTCCATTGGCTCCTTTAACGAGCTTGCGAACGTCTTCACAAGGTACTTCGCCGCCAAGGTCGCTCGACCAGAAGGTCCCCATCGCATGCTGCGAATCAAGCAAGGGAAAGAAGAATCCGACTCGGACTACATCGACCGGGTAGACGAGATCATCCTCAACGGCGAGCCCGTAAGCGATGAGATCGCCCTCCACGTGGTCTTAGCCGGATTCCATGGTCTTTCGCCTATGTTCAGGCATCTCACGAAGGACCAGCCGACGACCTACGCAGCCTTCCGGGCTAGAGCCGCAGATTTCCTATCCAGGCAAAGGCTTCTTCTCAGCCTAGGAGTAGAGCGATCGGCGCCCGCGCGACGACCTCCAATCTACCAGCCCGATCGCTACTATCCAGCAGAGACGGAGGACTCGCTCACCGCCTACAGTCCACCATTCTAAATGAGGGACTAACTCCCGCCCGATCGCCGATATCGACCTACGAATAAAGCGATCGGCTGCCGAGCGGCGATCGCCAGTCTTCCGGCCCGATCGCCGATCATCACGCTACATCATCAGCAATCTGGCGGACACGATCGCCATTTACAGTCCAGCATCTAACATGACGGACTAAGGCATAAGATCGCCTCCACCGCACATCATAAAGCCATGGTCCTGGCAGTCGATGGAACCGGCTGCTTCGGCCATGCAAGGTCCCTTTCGGCCGAGATCGCCCGCCCTTCGTTTAAATACGAGGCCGGCGTAGTCTGAGGGCTCTCCAACATTAATCAGTGGACACATGCCACAACCCCGTCTCAACGTACACCGTCGAGGTCGGCCATCTCCATGGCTGGCCGAGGTGGAAGCAGAGCTAACAAGCCGCGGGCGTGGAGTTGATTCATCCGACGCTGCCCCGCGCAAGGACTCCTCTAGACCGAGACCGCACGCCCTTCGTTTAAATACGAGGCGAGGCGCAGCCTAACAGAGGACCCTCATAATAAAGTGAGTCACGAGACACTCAATGTCTTCGCGCACCAAGACACGGTCATGGAGTCGGTCCATCGATCTCCGCGACTGTGCACGATTCCTCAAACAAGCGAAACCACCAAGTTTCCGAGGGGGATCGGCCAATGTTGTTTTTGCAGGTACAAGACCGAAAGATAGCTAGCCAATCGACCATGATAGCCCAAGTCCGAATCTAAGTCACCAAAGAAGATCGCCCGTCCTCATCCTTACACGATCACCAGCAAGAACCACCTCGCCCCATGTCTTCAACATAGGAGCAAGCTGGGGGGCAATTGTTGTGTCAAGAATTAACACCTTCCGACCGGCGATCGCCTCGGAGGTCGGGCGGCCGTGTCACTGCCGAGCGGTAGGCGAATCTGCCGATCAGCGACTGTGCGACCTAGCCTTAACCCAATGGACAAGCTAACTCGGCCAACCGCCGGTCCCAGGACAAATCCCGGTGCCGAGCGATCGACTTCAGATACGATCGTCACTCGGTACTCGGCGACCGACTACTGGCGACCGACTTATGGACGATCATCTCTCGGCGCTTTGCCGACCGACCCCTAGCGACAGACAAGTGGACGATCGTCTCTCGGCGCTTTGCCGACCGACCCTTGGTGACCGACCAAGTGCCGACCCTCTGCAACTGGCCGATGACGATCTCTGATGACCAGCTAGAGGCGACCGCCTCATGACGATCAGCGCCGATGGCCATCCGGTCGGCAAAGGCCGAACCTTAAGACTGGCACCACTTGCAAGGACCGAGACAAGATCCGCGAATCACGGGCCATTGACCACAGCCTGGCAGATTCTCTCCACCAGCCGACAAGCCGCCGAAAGCTGTCAGTAGGGCCGCATGTTGACTGACTCCGGACGCGTGCTGGCTCCTTATTGGACCGCCCAGCTGGCGCCAGCCACTACATTGGACTTTATACGGACTGCCAGCCACTACCTTGGACTTTAGCCCGACAGCCCAGGAGATCGCCCCATTATAATATTGGCCGGCGGATGATCGCCCCATTATTATAATGACCGGAAGGCGATCGCCCGCTAGAGGACAGGACCCGGAAGCCCCTATATATGCAAGGCTCCCAGCACTTGTCCAAGGACGGAAATTCTGCTGCCTTAACGCGATTTCAGTATACATTACACAAGCAAAACATCTAGCACTTGGCTATCTCCAACTCTTGGCAACAGCTATCATTCGGTCTTACTTCTCCCGGCCTCTCTCATCAAGAAGACGATCGGAAGGGACGAAGAACACCGAGCTTCGCTCAAGAGCCGGATTAACAGAGTCTTTTTACACTCATTGTATTTAGATTTCTCTCATTAATACTTGTATCCACGAATATTCGTATTAATACCATATCGCGAGAGCATTCAAGCCCGGGCCTAACAAACCCGGCAAATCTTGTATTATTTATCTTCTCTCGGAAGTGCTCCCGCAATTGTTGTTTGTTGTCCGTCTTCCAGCAGTATTAATCTTCGGATAAATATTTTGGGCAACAACATGATGGAAGAAATATTCTTTTCCTCAAAAAAAAAAAAACCCACTATCCCCCCTATCCCCATGACCAAAAAAAAAAAAATCTTTTTTTCACTTTTTTTCAGTTTTTATAGATTTTCCAGAATTTTCAGAATTTTTTTTTACTTTTTTATTTTTCTAACGAAAATTCTTAACGCCTTCCGCAACATTTGTGTGATTTTAAAAATTTTGCAAATGTTTTGGTGTCGGGTGAAAAAAAAAGTTGTGGTGTAACTTCAAATTAGCCCAAAAGATTTTAGTGTAAAAAAAATTTACCCAAAAACAAAAGTAAAATACCAAAATATTCTTTTTCACACACACACACACACACACACACACATATATATATATATATATGTGTGTGTGTGTGTGTGTGTGTGATTTTTCTCAAAATACATTAAGTATAAAATATATCATTTAAAACTAAATTATTTTATTTTATCTAAATAAAAATAATATAAATATATTACTGAAAAATACCGAACACTAAATCGCAATAACGACGATCCATCTCGGCGGTGAGTTGGCGAGGGGGTTTGCAGGGGGGCTCACTTGTCTTTTCTTATTGTACATTTTCTGATTTTTTTTCCCAAAATAATTTATAATATTTTGTTTCTTATATTAAATTGTCTTTTCAATTGTGAGTTGCCTTTTGTCAAGTTGGGGAAGAGAACTAGTGATTGACTATTCAATTCTGATTTGTCTTTTCTTTTTTTAGATTTTTTCCTTGTCCCACATTATAAATAGAGACATAAAGGCCCTGTTCTTTTGGACTTATTTTTGATTTTGATTCGATTGATTCGATTCGAGTCCATTCGATTCGATTCGATTCGATTCGAGTCCATTCGATTCGATTCGATTCGATTCGATTCATCGATTCTTCTTCTTCTTCTTATTATTAATCTTAATTATTATTATTGTTATTATTACTAATAATATTACTATTATCGTTGTTGTTGTTAATTACTATTATTATTATTATTATTTACCATTATTATTATTATTATTATTATTATTATTATTATTATTTACCCTTAATATATATATTTGATTCGATTGATTCGATTCGATTCGATTCGATTCGATTCGATTCCATTGATTCGATTCGATTGATTCATTCAGTCCAAAAGAACAGAGCCAAACTTCATTTCTAACCATTATTTCTCCTTCAAACCATTGATGATGTAAAACCCGTAATTTCGATTTCCGGTAATTTCTTTTTTTTTTCACCGGAAGTCCGTTCTGACGACTCACTCTTGACCGTTTCGTCATTCTGAGAATGATTAATTCTACACTTTTTGACATCCGAGTTCGTTTCGGTGTCGTTTTGTTGAGTTCCGTGCTTTTTGGCGACTTTTCCGCACTTGAGTTCGATTCTTGCGAATATCGTCCGAAACTGCTGTTTTGAGTTTCCCGTAAGTCCGTTTAACTTTGTTAGACGTGTTGTGAACTTCGGTTTAGTTATGCGATCACGTATCTTGATTTTCGGACGTTTTGGGCCATTTTCGTAATTTTCCAAAGTTTGGGGTAATTACTTTCCGTTGTCGAATTTCGAGCCTTCGGGTGGTCGGAATCGTGTGTTCTCTTAGTACTCGAATTCGTCTTTGCGAGTATTTCGTAACCGTATCTTCGATTCGTATTCAGGTTCGGGTTTCGGGGTCGTTCGGGCCGTCGGAGTTGGCCACGGCCGAGTCATGGCCGGGCAATCTGGGCCCAGGCCGCCACTGGCCGAGTTACGGCCGGTAGTGCTCGACAGTTGTACCGTGGGCCGCGGCACCGCTGAAGTCCTTTGCCGCGGCACGCGTCCGGCCGCGGCACACTCGTGCGGCAAACCTTCACATGCGTGTCTGTGGCACATGCCGACGCGGCTGCTGCCAGTCGCTGCGCGGCACATTAAATCGGGCCGCGGCACACTTCCGATCACTGGCGCGATTTTGGCCTCGTGCCGCGGCACACTTCGGGCCGGTAGCACACTTATTTAAGGCCCTACAGTCGGGTTTTTGGCCATTTTTCTCCTTCTTCTCCTTCTCTTCCGCGGGTGAGGGTGTGATTATCATGGAGCCATGTTGTTGAACAACAAATCCTCGAAGTTATTGTGGTTATATCATCAATCAATCATCCGTTATCATCCTTTGATCCAGCGAATCAAGGTAATCTTCCTTAGAACCCCAATTTCGTGAATTTGGGGGTTTTTGCATTTTTGTCCGATTCGTTCCGTGTTGTTGATTAATTCATGATGGGTATGATTAATCCTGGTAGTATTCTTGTGTTTAATATCATTTAATCCATTGTTCTTCGTCGAATCGAAGTATATTTCTTGATTTCCTTCGAATCGACTTTTTGGGAGATTTGGTCTCGATCTCGTTTTTCATCCATTTTTGATGGATAGATTGTGGTTAAATGATGTTGTTAAACACATTCTATAGATTGTATATCCATATTTCAACTTGGAATTCCGTTTTCGTGTTTTGTCGGGACGAATCGTGTTCTTGGCCGTTTTGGGGAAAACACTTGAACTTTCGTCATTCGTTCTTTGAATTCAACGGCTTTGAGTCGTGCTAGTTATTGTCCTTCATAGTTTATTATCGCGATTTGGCTTTCGGTGGAGTCGGCGGGTTCGTAGCCGGTTCGAGTCTTCTCACTTCGGTCGATTCTCCGCGTTGTTCTTATTCGAGGCAAGTACCTTGCTCATACATTTCTTATTTTGTGGATATGATGATCGGTGGTCGTCTTGGTGTGTTTGTTTGGTTATTTGCAAATGAATTTTCAAAAGATTGTTTTGGCCTCGTTAAAGGCTCTCTTTCAAAACGCGTGTGTGTTTTGTGAACGGTGTGTTTTGGGAATTGATTATGATTTGGTCATTTTGAACATTGAAGGCTTTGATGATATCCCTGTTGTTTAAAGTTATGGAATCGTGTATTCCGTGTTTAATCTTGTTATTGTGTTTCGAAGAGTTTGATAACGGCGTCGAGTAAGTGGCCATCTCTAGTGAGTATTCTTAATGAACTTACATTCTTAGCATATTAATATTGCATGAGTAATGTGTGTGTGTGTGTATGCTCACTATGGGTTAGATCCGACGGGGTCTCGGTAGGGGTCCACGAAGGGGTGGATCCGCGAGCTTGCTTTTAACCACTATGGGTTAGATCCGACGGGGTCTCGGTAGGGGTCCACGGAGGGTTGGATCTGTAATATCCGCGTTTTCTATTTTTAGTAATTTCTATTTTTGGTGTATATTCGTTTCGGACAACTCGCTTGGCACTATTTTGGAATTCTGAATCTATTTTGTTCTTAGGGTTTCTCCGCTTGGACGAGTCTCGACGATGTTTTTACGTAATTTCATCTTGAGTTATATTATGTCGCATGCGTATTCGATTCTCGTTAAACTCGTTCGATTTCGTCATTTTCCTATTTCCATGAGTTCGTATGGTTGAGTAGAGTATGTTGCGAGTTTCGGATTGTTAATCCGACATTGTATCGTGAATTTTCGATTGTTTGGGCCATTTTGTAATTTCTTAAGAGTTTAGGGTGTCTTTACCCTCCTTGTCGTATTGTGGATTCCTCGGTAGTTAGAAGTGCATTTTCTTTCAAATTTTCGGCTTCGTTGTTATGAACACCTCGTAATTACACCTTTAATTCTATCCTTGTGTCGTTCCATCGTTGTATCGATCGCATCAATGTGATTGTTCGTAATCGAAATCGCTGCATGCATAACGTACGTTATGCATGATCCATAACGTACGTTATGGCCTTCGCATTTTAGTACAGGCAGTTTGTTACGTACGTTAACCAGTGTTGGGTTACGTACGTAACCCTCATAACGTAGGTTAACAGCTTGTGTTAACGTACGTAACGCGCTGTTAGGCCTTTTAATCCCTGACTTATCCTTAGTCGCCTCATTTCGTTTCTTTTCTTTCCTTCTCGCGACGTGAGTTCCATTTGAGCGATTTGGAGCGATTTGTCCGGTGCAATCCGTAGAAACCGTAGGCTGATTATTGCGTTCCAAGGAAGATTAATTATCATCATTCTCCGTCTGAATCGAGGTATATTTCTCTAGAACCCTAGTTTTTTGGGGATTTCGGGATTTTGGCAAAATTCTTCCTTTTAATCCGATTTAGCTTCGACGGCTTGTTAGATTTCGATTGTGTAGTCGTTAATCCCTTGTTTCCATTATAGTTTAACGGATTTAACCTAGTAAATTCTCTATTGATAGATTTTAACCGTCTTGGACTTCGTATTGACCGACAAATCGTTCCAAGGGGTAGAATTAGGATTAATTCTTACCTTTCCGCATTATTGAGACTTGTGTATACCGTTATTGTGTTAGGAACGGATTTGGGAAAATTGTTCGGACCGAAACCTATTCCTTCGTCGTTCCTTCGTTTCGTATTATTCCAGGCAAGTACATGTATTACATTCCGTTATGTGCGTATGATTTTGATGCGAATGATGTAAATGGTATTATTGAACGAATGTGATTGTTTCTCTTCCACCTGGGGATGGCATGTGGCCTCTGGGGGCCGATACTAATGGGTACGGCCACGAGAGTGGACTTGGGTGCGTGCGTTGATGTTCTTCCACCTGGGGACGGTTCGACGGGACCTCTTGTAATATCCGTAATTTTCCCATTTTTAGCAGTTTCCATTTTTGGTGTATGTCTATTTTTATCGACTCGTTTGTAACCGTTTCGACATTTCGAATCTATTTTGTTCTTGGAGTTTTTCCATTGGGATGAGTTTTGATGATGTTTTCACGTAATTTCGTTTTATGACATGTTTTGCCGTATGAACGTTCGATTCTTGTAAAACTCGTTCGTTTTCGTTATTTCTGGGTTTGTACAAGGTCGTATGGTTGAGTTGGTCTTGTGGAGACTTTCGGTTCAGAATCCGACGCTGTTTCGTGATTTTCGGGCACTTGGGCCATTTTTGTAATTTCCTAATAGTTTAGGGAATCTTGTTTTCGTTGTCGCATTACGGACCCTTCGGTGGTCGGAATTGTATTTTTCTTTCAGCACTTAGCTCCGTCGTCTTGTATGCTTCGTGTTCATGTTCCTGTATTCTGGTCTCGTCGTGTGTATCGTGTATCGTACCTCGATGCCAGCCATCGCCGATATGACATCGCCAGCATCAATCTTGTGTAGGTAGCGCACGCTACCTGTTGCCTTGCGTGCGCTATCAAGAACAGCTTAGCGTCGCTAACCCTTATTGTTAGCGTACGCTAACGAATGGCGATAGCCATCGGATGCCGCGCCCCGTTAGCGCACGCTACATATGGCGATTAGCGTGCGCTAACTTCACACTATATAAGCCCAATGCGCTTTGAGCAGTGATTTCATTCTTTTCCCTTCGTTTCTTGACGTGCGACCTCGAGGCGATTTCCATCGATTCGATCGGCGTTCTATTCACATTCCATCACCGTAGAGTTGTGCTAACATATTATCATCAGTATAATCGTCATCCATCATCCGAAATCAAGGTAATTTCGCCTAGAACCCTAACTCGTCAAATTTGGGGTTTTTCCGGTTTTACTAATTGGAACCGAATTATTCCAGATGTTAGGATATTCTTCACCGATTGTGATTGTTGAATGATTCCAAATCCAATTTCCTTGATTTTAATCCGCGAATTATCGATACGGGAGATTTTGCGTAAGCCCTCGCCCGTATCAATTGATCGCCTATTGTCGTTATTGATAATCGGGGTTTTGGGAGTATTCCTTTCGACATCGATGTCCGTTGGGACCGAGTTATGCTAATTCTTCGTTTAGAACCGTCGTTGTCCATTCGGATCATCCGTAGTCACTTTTCACTTCCGATCCTTCAAGATGTCACAAAGGCAAGTACTTTACATTTGTTTACATGTTCTAGTATTTGAATTATGGTCAGTCGTGGTGGTTGTGGATGGTTATGTGTATGTTCACCTAGGGACGGTCCGACGGGGCCTCTAGGGATACGTATTGCCGTGAGTGTGCGTATCGTGAATCGTGGTTAGCCACCTGTGGATGTCCGATGGGACTCATGGCGAGTACGGTGGCCGTGAGTCTCGTACAACGGTTAACTTTGAATCATGATTTGTTGGAGATAATGTGTTTGTGTTTGTACATCATAAATATTCCTAATATAAAATGTTTTCTAAAATGATTTTGGCGCATGTATTCATCCGATTAGAATGTAGTTCAAATGGATTGTACTTGCACTAGCGATTGTCGCTAACCCTTAAATGGGGAAATACTTTTGTATTTCGTATTGATCGTGGGGACAAGCGAGCACTCGGGCCGTATGAGGATGATGGGCAAGCATGATATTGTCCAGTGTTTGATTTTCGATGTCATGTCCGGCTTACTATTGATGTCCTGGTTTTGAGATTTATGTATTATAAAGTTGGTTTAAGTACTCGAGTACTCCGCTTGAAATTGTTAATGTTGTGTTCCCATTTTGGGAAATGGATTTGATGTCAGATTTTAATTGTCGGTTGGTAGTCTTTTATTTTAATTGTCGTTTTATTAATGATAGTTTGTCGTTGTCAAATGTCTTGTTGGTATGTTAGCCTGGTGGATTCCACAGTGTGGGGTCCACGGCGCTGTAATATGCCCTGAATGTCTTGGGGGTGTTACAGAATATGGTATCAGAGCTTAGGTTTATGGATACCTAGGCTGTCGGTCATTTGGGTCTAGTTAAGTGTCGTTTTTGGGACAGTATCACTGCTATGCCATCATCTCAGTACGCCGGTGCTCGTAAGTTTTCCTAACTTGACTCGTTTCACCGTTCTGTTCTATTCCTGTCTTAGTATCTTTTGCTTTTCGCGTTTGAATTGTACTTACCCGTTGCTTCTTCAGAATTCCTGCTGGTAGAGGACGCGGACGCGGTCGCGGACGCGGTAGGGGACGTGGCGCAGCCGGTGGGGCGGCCATGTCCGATCACTCGAACCGATTCGGCGATGCCCTCTTTGTCGAGCAGTGTCCCCCTAGTTCCGGAGGTCACAGGACTACCGCTAGCTCCGTAATGCTCATGAGAATGTTGGAGTGGCTAACATATTACGGCAAGTAGCGAACCGAGATGACGCCATCGACTCAGCCGCTCGGGTCGGCCATGCTAATGCCAACCCGGTTCCGCCACTGGATCCGGTAATGATAAGCTACTTCAGACGTGATTCGTATCGTCCTCCGCAGCTTGATGGTGCTTGACCCTTTACGGTTGGGAGAATTGGTTTTTCGAGTTGGAGAAAGTGTTTGAGGTGCTAATTGTTCCGAGGAGAGGAAAGTACCCATTGCTCAAGATTTCTCGCCAAGGAGGCAGCGACATGGTGGCAAGCGGTGAAACCGCGTGACCAGCAGGCTGCGTGGGCGAGTTTCGAGATCCGATGGAAGATGAATATTGTCCTTGGCCGGTGAAAGAGGGAGGATCCGAGCCTTCTTTGAGGCTAAGCCCCAAGATGTTCCTATTTCTCAAGCTATCAAGGACTACAATCAACAAATGCATTACGTGAGAAACCAAGTCCGAGATGAGCTAGATAAGATCCGCCACTTTGATATGCGGATGAAGCCGAGGTGCGCCACTACATGTCCGGTGCAGGGTGCACGACTTTGAAAGATTATCGAATAAAGCGATGGCTTACGAGATGTCGTTTTACTGCGTAGACGGCACGAAGGAAAGAAGCGAAGACCTCGGTCGGCCGGGAGGCAAGTCGGGAGGGTATCCAAGGCTCACCGGTTCGCGAGTCTTCGGGGCCGGGCCGCCATCGGTTGGTCGAGGGAACGGTTCTAGGTCCGCTCTCGCCGGTTCCGTTCGTGGTCCTACATGCTTCAACTGCAGTCGTCCGGGCCACATGATGAGTGAGTGTGATAGGCCTCCGATTCAGTGTCTTGCTTGTGGCCGTATGGGTCACCGTGCTAAGTTTTGTACGGATGCAGCTCGGGCTCCAGTTACTCAGATATCTGCTCCAGCTGCAGGAGAGCCGAGTGTGAATCAGGCACCGACAGTTCCTCAGCCGCAGCAGAGTTTTGGTAGAGGTTGAGGTCGTGGTCAGCCTTCTAGAGGGGGAGCTTCTAGTGCGGGGTCTGTTCCGCCCCGTGTGTATGAGATGAGGCGAGACGGAGATCCCGACGCGACGGTGGCTACAGGTACCGTCCACATCCTTGACCATCCTGTTTCCGTATTGTTCGATTCTGGTGCTACACATTCTTTTATATCTATGGATTGCGTGCGTCGTCTGCATGTTGATTGCCTTGTTGCTTGTGAGCCTTTTGTTGTTAAACTTCCTAGCGGGGATAGCATCGTGGGGGACCGTGAGATTAGAGATTTTTCTGTGAGTATCGCGGGGAGGGATTGGCTTTCTAATCTGATTGCGATAGATATTAGAGATGAGGATTTGATTCTGGGTGAGGATTGGCTCGACCGTCATGGGGCGATCATGAATTATAGAACGAGGACTGTTACGATGTTAGCCTCTGATGGTACCGAGCATTCTTTTGTGGGGCGTAAGCGGGGTAGTCAGAGATTACTGATCAGCGCTTTGAGGGCGGTGAGGCTTCTTCGGGAGGTTGCACGGGCTATTGGTGTTACGCTTTGAGATCGGAAGAAGGGGAGTCGAGCTCTCGTCTATTCCGGTAGTATGTGAGTATCCTGACGTTTTTCCGGATGAGTTGCCGGGTTTGCCGCGGGCCGAGAGGTTGAGTTTACCGTCGATTTAGAGCCGGGTGCGGACCTATCTCTAAGACGCCATACCGTATGGCGCCCGCCGAGATGCTTGAGTTGAAGAAACATTGGGAGAGTTGCCGGACATGGGATATATTCGACCGAGCGCTTCTGGGGCGCACCGGTCCTATTTGTAAAGAAGAAGGATGGGTCACTTCGTTTGTGCATCGACTACCGAGATTTGAACAAAGTGACCATCAAAAACAAATATCCACTCCCGAGGATTGATGACTTGTTTGATCAGTTGCAAGGAGCGACCGTGTTTTCGAAGATTGATTTGAGATCGGGGTATTATCACCCGAGTGAAGGATACCGATATTCGAAGACGGCCTTTCGGACGAGATACGGTCACTACGAGTTTGTGGTTATGCCTTTTGGGCTAACTAACGCACTGCCCGTGTTCATGCGGCTTATGAACAAAGTCTTTATCGAGTACCTCGATAAGTGTGTAGTCGTTTTTATTGACGACATCCCGATTTACTCGAGGAGCGAGGAGGAGCACGCCGTCATTTGCATATTGTGTTAGATATTTTGAGAACTCAAGATCTTTTGCGAAGTTCTCAAAGTGCGAGTTTTGGTTACGGAAGTCATGTTTCTTGGTCATGTGATCTCGGCCGAGGGTGTTCGTGTGGACCAACATAAGGTAGAGGCGGTGTTGGATTGGGCGCCGCCAAGAACGTGAAAGAGGTCCGCAGTTTTCGGGATTAGCGGGTATTACCGCAGTTCGTCGAGGGGTTCTCTAAGCTCGCTCGACCGGCCGACTCGATTGTTACGAAGTCGGAGAAGTTTGTGTGGACCGATGAGAGGCGTAATAGTTTTGAGGAGTTGAAGAAGCGGTTGGACGACCGCTCCGTGTTGGCTTTACCGAGTGGTAATGATGGTTTCTCTGTTTATAGTGATGCTTCGCCAAGGGCTCGGATGCGTACTTATGCAAAGACGGGAGGACGATTGCCTATGCTTCCGTCGGTTGAAACCGTATGAATTGAATTACCCTACGCACGATCTTGAGTTGGCCGCATTGTGTTTGCGTTGAAAATCAAGCGTCATTACTTGTATGGCTCGTCGTGTCGATTTTCACCGATCACAAGAGCTCAAGTACATATTCACGCGAAGGAGCTTAATATGAGACAGGGAGATGGTTGGGCCGATTAAGGATTACGATCTTGAGATCCTCTATCATCCGGCAAGGCTAATGTGGTAGCAGATGCCTTGAGCCGAAATCGTATCGCTTCGGGTGCTTGAGTTACTCACGGCCCGATCGGGACTTCACGAGAGTTTATGAGGTTGAGCATTGAGATTGTCTTGCCAGAGAGTTCCGGGCGATTGCGTACTCTTGAGATTTCTTCGTCTCAGTCGAGGACATTAAATCGGGACAGTTGGAGGACCCGATGTTTATTCACCGCGGGAGAGTGTAGAGACGGGGAAAGCCCCGGGAGTCGTTCTTCATGAGGATGGCGTGTTGAGATTCCGAGGTCGGTTGTGTGTTCCGAACGACTCGGAACTGAGACAGAGCATTATGCGAAAGGCTCATGCGTCACCATACTCAGTCCATCTGGGCTCGAGTAAGATGTATAAAGATCTGAGGAAGAATTTCTGGTGGAGCGATATGAAGAAGGAGGTAGTTCAGTTTGTAGCTAAGTGTTTGACTTGTCAGCAAGTCAAGATTGAGCATCAGCGACCAGCCGGAGTATTGAAACCACTTCCCGTTCCGGAATGGAAATGGGAGGACATCTCTATGGATTTTGTCACGAGTTGACCGAGGACGAAGACTGGTATGAATATGGTATGGGTAATTGTAGACCGACTGACTAAGTCGGCACATTTTCTGGGCATCAAGGATACTTGGGGTCCGGAAAAGTTGGCTCGTATTTTTATCACTCAGATAGTGAGGCTTCATGGTACGCCGAGGACCATTATTTCAGACAGAGATGGCCGATTTGTATCGCATTTTGGCGGGCGTGCATAAGGCATTGGGGACTCGGCTACGTTTGAGCACTTCGTTCCATCCCGCATCGATGGCGGTCCAACGTACCATTCAGACGTTCGAGGATTTGTTGCACGCGTGTGCGTTAGATTGGAGTAGTAACTGGGAGGATCATTTGGCCTTGATTAGTTTACTTATAATAATAGCTGGCACGCGTCGATTAAGATGGCACCATATGAGGCACTTTATGGCCGACGTTGTCGATCACCGATATGTTGGGATGAGCCGTCCGATTTGGTTGGCACTGAGACGGATCTGGTGTTGGAGACGAGGGAGAAAGTCGAATTGATTAGAAAGAGGATGTTGGCTGCCCAGAGTCGACAAAAGTCTTATGCGGATGTTAGGCGTAGACCTTTGGAGTTTGAGGTGGGAGATCACGTTCTGTTGAGAGTATCTCCGACGAAAGGAGTTTTCCGATTCGGGAAGAAGGGGAAACTCAGCCCGAGATATATTGGACCTTTCGAGGTATTGGAGAGAGTCGGTGAGTTAGCGTACCGTTTGGCTTTACCTCCGTCGCTTAGTCATGTACATAGCGTATTTCACGTTTCCCAGTTGAGGAAGTACGTTCCGGACCCGTCCCACATTATCGACTTTGGGGACGTAGAGATTGAGAAGGATGTTACGTTTGAAGAGAGACCCGTTAGAATTTTGGAGCGTCGTGATAAATAAGCTAAGGCACAAAACCATTCCTTTGGTTAAAGTGCAATGGTCGAGGCACGGAGTAGAAGAAGCGACGTGGGAGTTAGAGGAGGATATGCGTTCGAGATACCCCGAGCTTTTTGATTCTTAAGTTTCGGGACGAAACTTTATTTTAGAGGGGGAGAATGTAATATCCGTAATTTTTCCATTTTTAGCGCTTCCATTTTTGGTGTATGTCTATTTTTATCGACTCGTTTGTAACCGTTTCGACATTTCAATCTATTTTGTTCTTGGAGTTTTTCCATTGGGATGAGTTTTGATGATGTTTTCACGTAATTTCGTTTTATGACATGTTTTGCCGTATGAACGTTCGATTCTTGTAAAACTCGTTCGTTTTCGTTATTTCCGGGTTTGTACAAGGTCGTATGGTTGAGTTGGTCTTGTGGAGACTTTCGGTTCGTAAATCCGACGTCGTTTCGTGATTTTCGGCACTTGGGCCATTTTTGTAATTTCCTAATAGTTTAGGGAATCTTGTTTTCGTTGTCGCATTACGGACCCTTCGGTGGTCGGAATTGTATTTTCTTTCAGCACTTAGCTCCGCTGCCTTGTATGCTTCGTGTTCATGTTCCCGTATTACGTCTCGCTGTGTATCGTATCGACCCTCGGCCAGCCTTCTGCCGATATGACATCGCAGCATCAATCGCTGTGTAGGTAGCGACGCTACCCCTGTTGCCTTGCGTGCGCTATCAAGAACAGCGAAGCGACGCTAACCTTATTGTTAGCGACGCTAACGAATGTGGCAAGAGCCATCGGACTGCCGCGCCCGTTAGCGCACGCTACATATGGCGATTAGCGTCGCTAACTTCACATTATATAAGCCCAATGATTTGAGAGCGCAGCTTTCATTCTTTTCCTTCGTTTCTTCGACGTGCGACCTCGCAGGCGATTTCCATCAGCCCGATCGGCGTTCTATTCACATTCCATCACCGTAGAGTTGTGCTAACATATTATCATCGTATAATCGTCATCCATCATCCAAATCAAGGTAATTTCGCCTAACCCTAACTCGTCAAATTTGGGGTTTTTCCGGTTTTACTAATTGGAACCGAATTATTCCGGATGTTAGGATATTCTTCACCGATTGTGATTGTTGAATGATTCCAAATCCAATTTCCTTGATTTTAATCCGCAAATTATCGATACGGGAGATTTTGCGTAAGCCCTCGCCCGTATCAATTGATCGTCTATTGTCGTTATTGATAATCGGGGTTTTGGGAGTATTCCTTTCGACATCGATGTCGATTGGGACCGAGTTATGCTAATTCTTCGTTTAGGAACCGTCGTTGTCCATTCGGATCATCCGTAGTCACTTTTCACTTCCGATCCTTCAAGATGTCACAAAGGCAAGTACTTTACATTTGTTTACATGTTCTAGTATTTGAATTATGGTCAGATCGTGGTGGTTGTGGATGGTTATGTGTATGTTCACCTAGGGACGGTCCGACGGGGCCTCTAGGGATACGTATTGCCGTGAGTGTGCGTATCGTGAATCGTGGTTAGCCACCCGGGGATGTCCGACGGACTCTGCGGGGTACGGTGGCCGTGAGTCTCGTGCCAACGGTTAACTTTGAATCATGATTTGTTGGAGATAATGTGGTTGAGTTAGTACAACATAAATATTCCGTAAAATAAAATGATTTCTACAATGAATTTTGTCGCATGAATTCATCTTATTAGAATGTAGTTCAAATGGATTGTACTTGCACTAGCAGTTGTCGCTAACCCCTTAAATGGGGGAAATACTTTTTGTATTTCAGGTATTGATCGTGGGGACAAGCGAGCACTCGGGCCGTATGAGGATGATGGGCAAGCATGATATTGTCCAGTGTTTGATTTTCGATGTCATGTCTGTCGGTTACTATTGATGTCTGGTTTTGAGATTTATGTATTATAAAGTTGGTTTAAGTACTCGAGTACTCCCTGTTTGAAATTGTTAATGTTGTGTTCCCATTTTGGGAAATGGATTTGATGTCAGATTTTAATTGTCGGTTGGTAGTCTTTTATTTTAATTGTCGTTTTATTAATGATAGTTTGTCGTTGTCAAATGTCTTGTTGGTATGTTAGCCTGGTGGATTCCACAGTGTGGGGTCCACGGCGCTGTAATATGCCCTGAATGTCTTGGGGGTGTTACACCTCTGGGGGCCGATACTAATGGGTACGGCCGCGGAAGTGGTTTCTCACCTGGGGACGGTCCGACGGGACCTCTGGGGACCGATACTAATGGGTACGGTCGCGAGTTACCAAGCATGGATAATCGTGATGTGGAAACTTTATGATATACTGTTTTGGTGTTAATGTGATATTCCGGAATATTGATTTTCAAAATGATTTCCTTAACGATTTGTTTGCGTTGAATAGCATATGTATATAATGTTGTGTAATTATGTACTTGCACTAGCTATTCGAATGCTAACCCCTTAAATGGGGGAAATACGTCTTATGCATTTCAGGTACTGGACGAGCTGAGGAGCTGGCACGGGATGCGCATGCAAAGGATGGGTTGGCATGATGATGTGGCTCGAGTCTGTATTTTTCTGTTTTGTCATTGCATCTGTTGATTACTGGAGTTAGACTGTTTATTTTTAAACATGGTTTAAGTCCCCTGCGTGGGCAATAAATTGGTATTTTAACTTATGACTCATGTACTCCGTTAAAATATTTTGGCCGAGGCCACGGCCTTATTTACTTTTTGGGTGCATCTTTTGGGTTATCATTGTGGTTTACGTGTCATGAGTTAGCCTGGTAGACCTCACGGGGGTTCTACGGCGTGTAATGTCCCATTTGTGAATTGGGATGTTACAATTATGGTATCAGAGCTTAGGTTTTGAATACCTAGGCTGTCGGTTAATTTTTCGGTCTGTTAGTGGCGTCATTAGAGTCAGTCGTTGAGCCTAATATCATCGTGCTACCGTCTTTTCGTGCGACCCGTGGCTGTAAGTCTCCTCGAACTCTTATATTTCTATATTCGTTTTCTTACGTTGTTTGGGATTGTGAATTGTGATACCAACCTTATAGATTGTGAATCTTTCTGATCTTGTTCTTTTCGTATTTTCTTCAGTATGTTGAGAGGTCGTGGTAGACCAGCTAGGGGGCGCGGTCGAGGCCGTGGTCGGGGTGCTGATAATGAGGAGGGCTCACTTTCTCAGTCCTCTGCGGACTCAGCCTCTCACTCAGTGCCGTCGGGTAATAATGTCGATGCCGGGGCTACTGCCGTACTCCAGCAGTTAGTAGCCCAGCTTGCTCAGATAGCTCAGGGTGGACGCCAGAATCCGCCCCCGACACCTGAAGAGGAAGCTAGTAAGTGGCTTCAGACGGTGTCTAAGATGCACCCTCCTCGTTTCTCCGGATCTTCTGACTCCCTCGGTTGGGAGAATTGGCTCTTTCAGTTGTCCAGGACCTTTGATGCCGTAGCTTGTCCTGAAGACAGGAGGGTACATATTGCCCAAGCACTCCTGGATAAGGAAGCTGCGGAATGGTGGGAGGCCGTTGCGCCCAGAGACCGTCGGGCCACTTGGGAGGAGTTCAGGGCTGCTATGGAAGCAGAATATTGTCCGCCGCCAGTCAAAGAACGCAGAATTGTGGAGTTCTTCACTGCCACACCTCAGGATGTGCCTATTTCTCAGGCCATCATTTCTTACAATCAGCAGTTGGGTTTCGTGAGAGATCAAGTGAGAACAGAGGCTGATAAAATCCGTTACTTCAATATGCACATGAAGCCGCATATTAGACAGAGTATGGCGCCGCTCATGTGTGCCACTTTGAAGGAATACCAGGATCGCGCTCTGGCGATCGAGATGGCTGTCCCGGAATCAGAGTCGGTTTCGGAAGCTAAGAAGCAGAAGACTACTGGCGGGTTCTCGGCCGGTAAAGGTGGTCAGTTTTCGAGGTCTCGTTCTGCTCCTACACCTGGGAAGAGGCCGTTTCATCAGGTCGGTGGATCTCAGGGTAACCGTTCGGTCCAGTCTGTGGCACCTGGCGGGAGAGTTTGTTTTAATTGCAGTCAGCCCGAGCACGTTATGAAGGATTGCCCATTTCCGTTAGTTGCTTGCTTTACTTGCGGACAGACCGGGCATCGGGCGGCCCACTGTGAGAGGGCCACCAGGGCCGCTAGAGTTCCGACTACCACCGCCGATCAGAGGGATCACAGCACTCCAGCTACTCATGTTCCGCAGAGTTCGGGCCGTGGTAGGGGTCGGGGTCAGCCGGATCGCCGTACAGCGTCGAGTTCGGGTTCAGTTCACCCCCGATTGTATCAGATGAGGCGTACAGAGGAGACAGATGTTCCAGTGGCGTCAGGTACTACTCAGATCCTTACTCATCCAGTGTCAGTGCTTTTTGATTCGGGTGCTACCCATTCCTTTATTGCTTCGGATTGTGTGAGTCGTATTGGTTTTGACTGCTTGTTTGAGTGTGAGCCGTTTGTTGTGGGTACACCCAGTGGGGATCGTTTGGTTGGGGACCGGGAAGTTAGGGATTGCCCCATGAGGATCGG
This sequence comes from Orobanche coerulescens, assembly GCA_033398695.1. NCBI lineage: Eukaryota > Viridiplantae > Streptophyta > Magnoliopsida > Lamiales > Orobanchaceae > Orobanche > Orobanche coerulescens. The sequence continues at coordinate 3,944,650 of CM065806.1, read as the reverse complement.
GAGCCGGGATTGGCCCTCGAATCTCATTGTTATAGACCTTAATGGTGAGGATTTGATCCTCGGGGACGATTGGTTGGATCTTCACGGTGCTATCATGAACTATCGGACTCGTACCATCTCGATAATTGCCGAGGACGGCACCGAGCATACTCTCGTCGGCTGTAAGCCGGGTAGATCGGGGAGGGTGATTAGCGCCTTGAAGGCAATGAAACTTCTGAACCAGGGTTGTGTCGGCTACTGGTGTTTCGCTCTGCATGCGGAAGATGGTGGGGTTGACATATCGTCGATTCCAGTTGTTAGCGAGTATCCCGATGTATTTCCGGACGACTTGCCGGGATTACCACCACATCGAGAGGTGGAGTTTCCTATTGATCTTGAGCCGAATGCGGCCCCTATTTCTCGAGCACCGTACCGTATGGCACCGTCAAAGATGCTAGAGTTGAAGAATCAGTTGGGAGAGTTGTTAGATAAAGGGTATATTCGACCGAACGCATCGCCTTGGGGTGCGCCTGTACTTTTTGTTAAGAAGAGGGATGGATCGCTTCGTTTATGTATCGATTATCGAGAATTAAACAAGTTGACCATCAAAAATAAATACCCTTTGCCCCGGATTGACGACTTGTTTGATCAGCTTCAGGGGGCGACAGTCTTTTCGAAGATTGACTTGCGATCGGGCTACTACCAATTGAGGATTCGGGACAGCGATATACCGAAAGCTGCCTTTCGGACGAGATATGGCCATTACGAGTTTGTGGTTATGCCTTTCGGGCTAACCAATGCCCCAGCAGTGTTCATGCAATTGATGAACAAAGTTTTTATTGAGTATCTGGACAAATTCGTAGTCGTCTTTATCGATGACATTCTTATCTATTCACGGAGTCGGGAGGAGCACGCCTTACATCTCCGGATTGTATTAGACATTTTGAGAGCTGAGCAGTTGTATGCGAAGTTCTCTAAGTGTGAGTTTTGGCTCGAGGAAGTGATGTTCCTCGGGCATGTGATTTCAGCAGAGGGAGTTCGGGTAGATCCGCAGAAGATAGAGGCGGTGATGGCTTGGGAGCCGCCTAAGAATGTGAAGGAGGTGAGGAGTTTTCTGGGTCTTGCCGGCTATTACCGCAGATTCGTTGAGGGATTTTCTAAGATCGCTAGACCACTCACTCAGTTGCTCCAGAAAACTCAGAAGTTCGAGTGGACTGCAGACAGACAGGACAGTTTTGACGAGTTAAAGAGACGTTTGACTACCGCACTCGTTTTAGCATTGCCTCAGGGGAACGAGGATTTCGTAGTGTATAGTGATGCTTCGGGCCTTGGGCTCGGATGTGTTTTGATGCAGAGAGATAGGGTCATTGCGTATGCGTCCCGCCAGTTGAAACCTTATGAGGTGAATTACCCCACACACGATTTGGAGTTAGCTGCGGTCGTTTTCGCCTTAAAGATCTGGAGGCATTATCTCTATGGGTCGTCGTGTAAGATTTTTACAGATCACAAGAGTTTGAAGTATATCTTAAGTCAGAAAGAGTTAAATATGAGACAACGTAGGTGGTTGGAGCTAATTAAATATTACGACCTCGAGATACTTTACCATCCGGGTAAGGCTAACGTAGTGGCTGATGCGTTGAGCCGTAAGCCGATAGCGTTACAGATGTTGGAGGTACTTACACCACAGAGTAGGATCCAGCGAGATTTTATCTGTCAAAATATTGAGGTTTGGGTTCAGAGAGTTCAGGGCCAGTTATGTGCATTAGAGATCACTTCGTCCTTGACTGATGATATCAAGGCGAAACAATATGATGATCCGTGTTTGGTCCAGTTGAGGGAGGATGTGGGGAAAGGGAAAGCCCCTGGATTTTTGGTTCAGGATGATGGCGTTCTGAGATTTCGCGGCAGACTTTGTGTACCGAATGATATTGAGCTGAGACAGAAGATCTTGAGTGAAGCTCATACCACACCTTACTCCATACATCCTGGTACGAATAAAATGTACAAGGATGTGAGGAGCAACTACTGGTGGAGTAATTTGAAGACAGACGTTAGCGAGTTTGTGTCAAGGTGTTTGACCTGTCAGCAGGTTAAAATCGAGCATCAGCGACCCGCGGGGATTTTACGACCACTTCCTATCCCGGAGTGGAAATGGGAGGATATTTCTATGGATTTCATTACCGGTATGCCTAAGACTCGGACTGGAATGAACATGATTTGGGTCGTTGTCGATCGACTAACCAAATCAGCTCATTTTCTGAGTATTAAGGACACTTGGGGGCCAGAGAGACTTGCACGAGTGTTTATTGCGGAGGTCGTGAGGTTACATGGGACTCCTAAGAGTATTGTTTCGGATCGTGATGGCCGGTTCATATCACATTTTTGGCAGGCCGTTCATAGAGCTTTGGGAACCGAGTTGAGACTTAGTATATCCTACCACCCTCGAGCACGGACACCGAGCGGACGATACAGACGCTAGAGGATATGTTGCGAGCCTGTGCTTTAGATTGGAAGGATGATTGGGAGTCGCACTTGCCATTGATCGAGTTCACATACAACAATAGTTGGCACGCCTCGATCAAAATGGCACCATTCGAGGCATTGTATGGGAGGAGGTGCAGATCGCCGTTGTGTTGGGACGATGCGTCCGAGCTGATTGGTACCGAGCCTGATATGGTAGTTGAGACGAGAGAGAAGATTACTCTGATTCGTGATAGATTGTTGACGGCCCAGAGTCGACAGAAGTCTTATGCCGATACACGTCGCCGACCGTTGGAGTTTGAGGTAGGAGACCATGTGTTTCTTAAGGTGTCGCCGACACGGGGAGTTTACCGCTTCGGTCGGAAGGGTAAACTCAGTCCGAGATTTATTGGACCGTTCGAGATTCTAGAGAGAGTTGGAGAGCTTGCATATCGGTTAGGTTTGCCGCCGACCCTGAGCCACGTGGATAACGTATTTCATATTTCCCAGCTTAGGAAGTATGTACCGGACCCTAGCCATATTATTGATTTTGGAGAAATCGAGTTGGGGCCCGACATTACCTTCGAGGAGAGGCCGATTCAGATCTTAGAGCGTCGGGTGAAGCAACTCAGGCACAAAACCATTCCTTTGGTTAAAGTGCAGTGGTCTAGGCATGGATCCGAGGAAGCCACGTGGGAAACGGAGGAGAGTATGAGGTCGAGATACCCCGAGTTATTCGTGTTGTAAGTTTCGGGACGAAACTTATTTTTAGGGGGGAATAATGTAATATCCGCGTTTTCTATTTTTAGTAATTTCTATTTTTGGTGTATATTCGTTTCGGACAACTCGCTTGGCACTATTTTGGAATTCTGAATCTATTTTGTTCTTAGAGTTTCTCCGCTTGGACGAGTCTCGACGATGTTTTTACGTAATTTCATCTTGAGTTATATTATGTCGCATGCGTATTCGATTCTCGTTAAACTCGTTCGATTTCGTCATTTTCCTATTTCCATAAGTTCGTATGGTTGAGTAGAGTATGTTGTGAGTTTCGGATTGTTAATCCGAGATTGTATCGTGAATTTTCGATTGTTTGGGCCATTTTGTAATTTCTTAAGAGTTTAGGGTGTCTTTACCCTCCTTGTCGTATTGTGGATTCCTCGGTAGTTAGAAGTGCATTTTCTTTCATTTTCGGCTTCGTTGTTATGAACACCTCGTAATTACACCTTTAATTCTATCCTTGTGTCGTGTTCCATCGTTGTATCGATCTTTGAATGTGATTGTTCGAATCGAAGCTACCGCATGCATAACGTACGTTATGCATGATCCATAACGTACGTTATGGCCTTCGCATTTTAGTACAGGCAGTTTGTTACGTACGTTAACCAGTGTTGGGTTACGTATGTAACCCTCATAACGTACGTTAACAGCTTGTGTTAACGTACGTAACGCGTTGTCAGGCCTTTTAATCCCTGACTTATCCTTAGTCGCCTCATTTCGTTTCTTTTCTTTCCTTCTCGCGACGTGAGTTCCCTTTGAGCGATTTGGAGCGATTTGTCCAGTGCAATCCGTAGAAACCCTCTGTAGGCTGATTATTGCGTTCCAAGGAAGATTAATCATCATCATTCTCCGTCTGAATCGAGGTATATTTCTCTAGAACCCTAGTTTTTTGGGGATTTCGGGATTTTGGCAAAATTCTTCCTTTTAATCCGATTTAGCTTCGACGACTTGTTAGATTTCGATTGTGTAGTCGTTAATCCCTTGTTTCCATTATAGTTTAACGGATTTAACCTAGTAAATTCTCCATTGATAGATTTTAACCGTCTTGGACTTCGTATTGACCGACAAATCGTTCCAAGGGGTATAATTAGGATTAATTCTTACCTTTCCGCATTATTGAGACTTGTGTATACCGTTATTGTGTTAGGAACGGATTTGGGAAAATTGTTCGGACCAAAACCTATTCCTTCGTCGTTCCTTCGTTTCGTCTTATTCCAGGCAAGTACATGTATTACATTCCGTTATGTGCGTATGATTTTGATGCGAATGATGTAAATGGTATTATTGAACGAATGTGATTGTTTCTCTTCCACCTGGGGATGGCATGTGGCCTCTGGGGCCGATACTAATGGGTACGGCCACGGGAGTGGACTTGGGTGCGTGCGTTGATGTTCTTCCACCTGGGGACGGTTCGACGGGACCTTTGGGGGCCGATACTAATGGGTACGGCCGCGGAAGTGGTTTCTCACCTGGGGACGGTCCGACGGGACCTCTGGGGACCGATACTAATGGGTATGGTCGCGAGTTACCAAGCATGGATAATCGTGATGTGGAAACTTGTTGATATACTGTTTTGGTGTTAATGTGATATTCCGGAATATTGATTTTCAAAATGATTTCCTTAACGATTTGTTTGCGTTGAATAGCATATGTATATAATGTTGTGTAATTATGTACTTGCACTAGCTATTCGAATGCTAACCCCTTAAATGGGGGAAATGCGTCTTATGCATTTCAGGTACTGGACGAGCTGAGGAGCTGGCACGGGATGCGCATGCAAAGGATGGGTTGGCATGATGATGTGGCTCGAGTCTGTATTTTTCTGTTTTGTCATTGCATCTGTTGATTACTGGAGTTAGACTGTTTATTTTTAAACATGGTTTAAGTCCCATGCGTGGGCAATAAATTGGTATTTTAACTTATGACTCATGTACTCCGTTAAAATATTTTGGCCGAGGCCACGGCCTTATTTACTTTTTGGGTGCATCTTTTGGGTTATCATTGTGGTTTACGTGTCATGAGTTAGCCTGGTAGACCTCACGGGGGTTCTACGGCGTGTAATGTCCCATTTGTGAATTGGGATGTTATAGGATCCGCGGTTAATTGTGGTGCATTTTGCAAATGTGATTTGATATCGGCATTTCTGGAAATGAGTGCTTTTGAACGGTTTTCATGATTGCATGCATTGACTAAGTGTGTAAGAGGTAAGTTGTTCATTGGCCTACTTGGCTAGGATGGCTCTAGAGTATTTTGTCGTTTATGTTAAATCCTTTATTTGCGGATTTTGATGTTGGGAGACGAACCTTGTGGTCGTTCTTGTGTACTGTGAGTTGATGAGATTTGGGGCTAAAACCCCAATGGTTTTGTAAAGGTCATTTTACGGATTTGGGGCTAAAATCCCAACGGTTTGATAAAGGTTATTTTACGGAAAGTAAACCTTTGGGGCGGTGACCCCTTTTGTCTTTTGGGTTTTGAAAAGTAGGATTTGATAATCCTAAATTGTTTTCTATTAAAACTCTCGATGGCATTCTAAACTGTTTTATAAATTTTTCCATTGATTGTGATCTTTCGGTTTTGGAATATCTTCTCAAACTCTTGCCTCGGGAAGTACTTTTCGTTTCGTTTGGATCTTTGAGGATTCCTGGTTATTGTTATTCGTGGAATGTGAATTGTATGACTCGTATTTTTGCACTTGTACTTGTACTAGCAAAACAGTGGAGGTTTGCTAACCCCCGAGTATTCGGGGGGTGGATGTCTGTTTTTGCATTCAGGTTTTGGAGCATAACACAGGGTCGGCACGAAGGATGATGAAAGATGATCGATACTAATCACATGAGGAACCGTACATCGTGTATTGGTTCAATTGTACTTTATTTTCCGCTGCTATATTTTTCCCGTTGTACGGGTGTGGTTGTGTGTTGACCCCTGCGTGGGCATGAGTTGTAATCGAGTTGTATGTTCTTATTGAAAGACCAAATCGGTCTACTGAGTCTTTTTAGCCTTAAAGGCATGGTTGAGTTGTTATATGTTGTTACCAGCCTGGTAGATCCTTGAGGAAAGGTTCTACGGCGTGTAATATCCCTGAGCGGATTGGGGGTGTTACATAAATGGTATCAGAGCTTAGGTTGAGGAAACCTAGGCTGTCGGGTCAAGTCGTGTTGTTTGTGTAATACCCGGTTGTAATTCAGTCATTATCATTCAGTAATTTCATTCGGTGATTGTCACTCAGTGGATTTTCACTCATTTATAATCATTCATCAATCATGTTCATTCACCCGTGTTCACCGTTCGGAGAAACTTCGAGTTGTGTATCGTTATTGTCCATTGTTTCAACTTTCCACATATGAGTTCGACTTTGTTAGATCACCATTAATTTTTGGTAACTCCAAAAATTCTGAATCTTTGCAATATTATAGAGCATCGAGTTAGATTTCCAATGGTTCAAACGGTGAGTCAATCGGAGTCCGTACGAGAGAGTTATGGTCGTTTTAGCTCACCCGCTCATTGTTCAGTTATTGGCCGATCACTGCCGACCGAACTCGGCCGTGTCGTCCGACATGGCCGTGCTGTACTCGTCCGGAAATGCCGAAGTCTCTGCCACAGGACTCGACCGTGTCGTCTGGCACGGCCGAGTCGAACTCTTCCGGATAAGCCAGAACCGACTGCCCAGACGCCCGACCGTGTTCCAGGACACGGTCGAGTCAATGCCGAGTCGCTGTCGGACAGGTCGCTATCGGAAGGCCCTTCGCGCCGCGACCGTGTCAAGCAGGACACGGTCGAGTTCCTGCCGTCCAGTTGCGCGCCGCGGCCGTGCCGATCGGCACGGGCCGTGTCCGACAGGGCAGTCAACCCCTATAATTTCGTTTTTTGAGCATTTCAGCTCATTCCTTCCATTTCTTCCACCTTCATACGAGAGAGAGAGGCTTGAGGGAGAAAATTCTCTTCACCTATCACTTGAGTGTGGTTTTTAATCATTTTCATTCGGTTGTGAAGCTTGGATACTCGATTAAACTCGTGTTCTTCGGATCGAAGTGGTTGGATCTTCTAGAGGTAATTTCTTTAACACCTTGGACTTCGATTTTGTGTTGAGATATGATGTTTTGGACGTTATAATCATGTTATATGAAGGGATATGTATATGATTATGAGTTTGTATAAGGATTCATTGGATTATTGAGGAATTATTCAAGAACACCTTGAATATCGGGTTGAAATTGGGGGTTTTCGATTAATTGTCGTTATAATCACGTTTTCGGATATTCATTTTGGATTATTGATCTTTTGGAAGATGTTTGTTGGTTTGAAAAACTTCTTGGGGATTTGATGGTGGCTTATTGAGATTTGATTGTAAACAATCGGAGTTTGGCCACAACGTATTCGATATAATGCCCCGATGAATTTAGTTTAATCGTATCGACGTTTTGAGTTCGTTATATTCGTGTTTTATTCGTGTATTGAACGGGTTGTTGGATATTGTATAATTCAAGGTTGTTCGAGCGATCGATATCTCAATTAGGACGTCGTTCGTGGAAGGATAATTGTCACCGGTGTTGTGTAAGTTAATTCTTACTCGGTTAAAAGGATATTCATCCATTTTGTTGTTGTTCATTCATAATCATAACTCATTCATCATTATATTAACCGTATCAAAACTTGTTGTTGTCAATTAATCACTTCAGTCATAAGGAACGACGGTTCCAATCATTTCATTGAGCTGTCATTTATTTCACTACCATTCCACCTCGGTGAGTCATTATTCATTTTCGATGTCACTTTTGTTATATCGTGGCATTCCGGGTCATACTGGCGTGCCGGTTGGTATGTGTAGGATTTTCATGTCGGGCACATTTATATCGTGTGTTGGTTGTTGGCCTCACATTGGACTGTGCACACGAGTCGATTGCTTCGTGAGACTGATTAGGCACAAGACCACGCGTGTATTCGATTGATACTCGTTGGTGGCTTGTGCACGGACACATTTCCATCCCGGGCGTAGTGTGGCGCCACCCTTTGAGCCGCATCTTGTTAGTTGATTCATACAGCATGTTTGATTGCGTATGTTTTCAACAAGATTGGGTTATAATCTAACCGTTTCATTTTGATCAAACTTGTGGTTTATACTACATATTATATGATTGTGTTTATCCAACTCTGGAGGATTGTTGTTCTGTTTAACTGACCCCATTTGGGGATATTTTGTTTTCAGGTCATGGCAAGGCAAAAGCACGGGAATAGCATGTTGATGTCGAGGAGTCCCAGTGATACTAGTAGGGGGCCCCGATCTTTCAGTTATTCATGTTATTGTCCTTTATTTTCCGCTGCAGACTTTCATTTGGATACTCCGTTTCATTCAGTGTTGTGTATTTTATCTTCATATAAAATACACTAGTATTCAGTATTGTCCTGGTGTGTTGTAACTAAACTCCTCATCGGAGTAATTATTGTTGTAATGTGGTTCGGTACTACATTTATCCTGTGTAATTCATTCATTTTCATTTGCCTGGTGGGTCCCAGTTGGGGATCTACGGCACTGTAATATCCGCCTAGTTTGGGGTGTTACAGAGTTGGTATCGGAGCGTGGTTTTGAATACTACCCTCCAAGTCATGTCTCGTTTGAAATCATCGTCATCGGACTAGTATCATTAGACTTTCGCGTCACGTGTGACCTGTGCAAATGCCCAGCCAATCTGACCGAAAGAACTGTAAGATTTCTAACGCCATGGTATAATTTCTGGCAATAGTCATTCATTCATCATTCATCATTTAACAATCCTCAAACATCATCATTCATTGTAATCAGGACGATCATGTTAACTCATTAATCACTCAATTCATTTCATTAGTCAGTTGTCGATCTGGATGATCATATTATTAATCTTGTTAAGTTATTCAAAATAATCATTTCAAGAATTTCATCAGATAATCATGTCACTTCAGTAAATCATTCATATAATCACTAAGTTAGAGCATGTATACTCATTTTCATCATCTCAGGACGTAATCATAACGTGATAATCATGCGGGAAATATAATCATTATGCGACCTTCCTACTTCGAGATGGAGAGAGTCGAGGATGCACGGAAGAGGCCGCGGTGCGGCCGAAACCCGAGAAATAATCACTGGCCGCCGAGAAATCGTGCCCGTGACACGGCTCGATCGAGAAGATGTTCGGGTTGATCCACTCACTTTTATGCGAGCCATGATGACCCATGTGCGCTTGCTCAATCATCATTGCGCCACTGCCGGATTAATCGAGAGAACTCTCCGTATGAGCCAAGTGCTAAGGAAAGTGCTGAACAACAACCTTCATTTGTCGCAAGAAATCAACGGGCGTAATCAATCCGAAGGCGGTCACCAACCTTCAAGAAGCCTCGTGTGAGTCCTATCGTTTCGAGCGACCTCCTACGGCGCATAATCGTGCGGGATCTCATTCCCGGCGGCGATTCGGCCATCACTGTTTCAATTGTGGAACGCCGGGTCATTTCAGCACTGAGTGTCTGAAACCGTCTATCACGTGCTATAATTGTGGGAATTTTGGGCATAAGGCCTGTTTTTGCCGAAAGGACTCCAAGTCGGCTCCGGCGGCATCTCAGGCCCCGAAGCAACCAGCGTTTCAGAATCAGACTGCTTTGTCATCGTCGTTTAAGACAATGGAAGCAAATAGAGTTGGAGCTCGTATTTATCAGACGGGAGCGTCCGGTTCGGGGACCGGCAAGTCCCAGATTCATATGATGAGGAGGATCGACGATCCGGTGGTCCGAATGATTTCAGGTATACTCGTAATTTTATTTCAACTTGTGTGTACCTTTTGATGCTGGTACACCGCATTCATTCATTTTCGAATCATGCTTGAATAGACTTATTTCGGGATAGTCCTATTGCTTGTGGACCTCATACCATCGGTCTACCTGACGATGGAAGAATTTTCGGGAATCATACCGAAGTAAGCTTAAAGACCACGATTGGTTGGTGGACCTAATCGTGGTGAATTTATCTGAGGACGATGTAACATTGGGTATTAGTTGGATGGATCGTCATGATACTATCCTTAGTGCTGTAAGCACTTGGTAACTATCATTCCGTCGTTGGTTGTCGAATATGTGCTTCAGGGAAGTAATCCCCGTTGTTCCAGAAGAATTATTATTATTGGCGGAAGGAGAGAAATTCCTCAATCGAGTCATTCAATCATTCATTGTATCATTTTCATCGATTGGCCTTTCTAAGGCAATCGAGTTATTCAATCTTTCATTGTATCATTTCCATCGATTGGCCTTTCTAAGACAATCGAGTCATTCAATCATTCATTGTATCATTTCCATCGATTGGCCTTTCTAAGACAATCGAGTCATTCAATCATTCATTGTATTATTTTCATCGATTGGCCTCTCTAAGGCAATCGAGTTATTCAAACATTCATTGTATCATTTTTAACGATTGGCCTTTCTAAGGCAATCGAGTTATTCAATCATTCATTGTATCACTTTTATCGATTGACCATTCTAGGACAATCGAAATGTTCAATCATTCGTGGTATCATTGTCATCGATTGACGATGGATTTCCAGGCGAGTTATCTGGTTGCCTTCACATAGAGTAGTGGAATTCAGGAGTGTGTTGGAGCCGGTACGTCCCCGTTATCGAAGGCACCGTATCGGGTGGCCCCGACCAGAATGCAGGAGTTGAAGTTTCAACTTGAGAAATGGTTCGAGAAAGGTTATCTCCGACCGAGTGCGTCCCCGTGAGGAACACCAGGGTGATCTGTCAAGGAGAAGGATGGCTCGTCTCGTGTGTGTATTAGATATCAGGAGTTGAACAGGGTGATGATCAAGATTAGTATCCTCTACCCCGTATTGATGATCTCTTAGATCAACTTTTGGGAACTTCAATATTTTCCCAGATCGACTTAAGATCTGGATATCATCAGTTGCGAATTCAAGAGTCGGGTATCGCAAGGACGGCGTTTCGTACACGCTATAGTCATTATGAGTTCGTAGTTATGCCGTTCGGGCTAACTAATGCACCTGTGGTATTCATGGAGTTAATGAATTGGGTTTTCATCGATCTTTTTTTGGATCAGTTTGTTGTTGTCTTCATCGATGACATTTTGATTTATTCTCATGATCGAGAGGAGCACGAGGTGCATCTTCATCAGGTTCTCGACGTGTTGAGACGCGAGCAACTTTATGGAAAGTTTTCCAAATGTGAATTCTGGATGTCCGAAGTGATTTTTCTCGGGCATGTAATTTCATCAGACAGAGTTCGTGTCGACCCTCAGAAGACGGAGGCTATCCGAGATTGGCAACCTCCGAAAGACGTTAAGGAAATCCGAAGTTTCCTCGGATTAGCTGATTAATTATCCGACCCACGACCTGGAGCTAGCAGCCATGGTTTTCGCGTTGGAGATTTGGCGTCGTTACCTTTATGGCGTCACCTGTCAGATCTTCACTGATCACAAGAGTTGAAGTATATATTTACTCAGAAGGAGTTAAATATGCGACAAAGACGGTGGTTGGAACTAATCAAAGATTATGATATCGAGATCCTATACCACCCGGGCAAGGCGAACGTTGTCGCCGACGCCTTGAGTCGTAAGTCCGTTCAGGAGCAGATGCTTGCTCGTTTAACAGTTCAGAAGGAGCTTCAGCAGGAATTCTTTAGACCCGAGATCGAGGTCTGGCTTCAGCGAGTTCAGGGACAGCTTTGTATGTTAGAGATTTCATCGTCACTTGAGGAGGTAATCAGAGAGAATCAGAGTTCAGACCCTTCATTGTTGCGCATCCGTGAAGATGTGGCTCAGGGGAAAGCCCCTGGATTCGTGATCCACGAGGATGGACTTTTGAGGTTTAAGAACCGGTTGTGCGTACCGGCGAATGACGAGTTGAAAAACTCTATTTTGAGAGAAGCTCATGCTACCCCTTATTCTGTTCACCCGGGGTCCAGTAAGATGTACAAGGACTTGAAACAAAATTACTGGTGGAGTAATATGAAGCGAGAAGTCGCAGAATTTGTTTCGAGATGCTTAACCTGTCAACAAGTTAAGATTGAACATCAGCGACCGGCGGGTATGCTGAAACCTCTCCCTATTCCGGAGTGGAAGTGGGAAGACATTTCTATGGATTTCATCACGAGTTTGCCGACGAGTCGTCGTGGCATGAATACGATCTGGGTGATTGTGGACCGCTTAACTAAATCAGCTCATTTCCTTGAGATCAAGGATATGTGGGGTCCCGAGAGACTGGCTCAGTTGTTCATCAAGGAGATAGTGAGACTGCACGGTACTCCTAAGAGTATCGTTTCCGATCGTGACGGACGATTTGTATCCCATTTTTGGAAATCAGTTCATCGTGCTATGGGAACTCAGCTTAATCTCAGTACCGCCTTTCATCCTCAGTCCGACGGACAATCAGAGAGGACTATTCAGACATTAGAGGACATGTTGAGAGCTTGCGTCCTCGATTGGAAGGACGATTGGGAAGCCCAACTACCGTTGATCGAGTTCACGTATAATAATAGTTGGCATGCTTCCATTAAGATGACACCTTACGAGGCCTTGTACGGTCGTCGTTGTCGATCTCCTTTGTGTTGGGATTACTTGTCAGAATCAATCGGCACCGAGCCCGATATGCTTATAGCCGCCCGGGAGAAGGTAGCTTTGATCAAGAGTCGTATGTTGACAACTCAGAGTCGACAGAAATCATATGCCGATAATCGTCGTCGACCACTAGAGTTCGAGACGGGTGACCACGTTTTGGTCAAGGTATCCCCGAGTCGAGATATTTTCCGTTTCGGAAAACGGGGGAAGTTGAGTCCGAGATTCATTGGACCGTTTGAAATTTTGGATCGAGTAGGCGAGTTAGCTTATCGATTAGCTTTACCTCCGGCATTGAGCCGAATTCATAATGTGTTTCACGTCTCTCAATTGCGGAAGTATGTTGCCGACCCGAGTCACATACTTCAGTTCGACGTAATCGAGATCGCGGATGATCATTCATGTGAGGAGCGTCCTATACGAGTCTTAGAGCGGCGAATCAAACAGTTGAGAAATAAGTCGATTCCTTTAGTCAAGATTCAGTGGTCTAGACACGGAGTCGAAGAGGCTACTTAGGAAACCGAGGATAGTATGCGGGAGAGTTATCCCGAGTTGTTTGACCCTTAGTTTCGGGGACGAAACTCTTTTAAGGGGGGGTGTATGTAATACCCGGTTGTAATTCAGTCATTATCATTCAGTAATTTCATTCGGTGATTTTCACTCAGTGGATTTTCACTCATTTATAATCATTCATCAATCATGTTCATTCACCCGTGTTCACCGTTCGGAGAAACTTCGAGTTGTGTATCGTTATTGTCCATTGTTTCAACTTTCCACATATGAGTTCGACTTTGTTAGATCACCATTAATTTTTGGTAACTCCAAAAATTCTGAATCTTTGGAATATTATAGAGCATCGAGTTAGCTTTCCAATGGTTCAAACGGTGAGTCAATCGGAGTCCGGACGAGAGAGTTATGGTCGTTTTAGCTCACCCGCTCATTGTTCAGTTATTGGCGATCATCGCCGACCGAACTCGGCCGTGTCGTCCGACACGGCCGTGCTGTACTCGTCCGGAAATGCCGAAGTCTCTGCCACAGGACTCGACCGTGTCGTCTGGCACGGCCGAGTCGAACTCTTCCGGATAAGCCAGAACCGACTGCCCAGACGCCCGACCGTGTTCCGGGACACGGTCGAGTCAATGCCGAAGTCATTTGTCGGACAGTCGCTATCGGAAGGCCTTCGCGCGCGACCGTGTCAAGCAGACACGGTCGAGTCCCCGCTGCCGCGATTGCGCGCCGCGGCCGTGCCGATCGGCACGGGCCGTGTCCGACAGGGCAGTCAACCCCTATAATTTCGTTTTTTGAGCATTTCAGCTCATTCCTTCCATTTCTTCCACCTTCATACGAGAGAGAGAGGCTTGAGGGAGAAAATTCTCTTCACCTATCACTTGAGTGTGTTTTTTAATCATTTTCATTCGGTTGTGAAGCTTGGATACTCGATTAAACTCGTGTTCTTCGGATCGAAGTGGTTGGATCTTCTAGAGGTAATTTCTTCAACACCTTAGACTTCGATTTTGTGTTGAGATATGATATTTTGGACGTTATAATCATGTTATATGAAGGGATATGTATATGATTATGAGTTTGTATAAGGATTCATTGGATTATTGAGGAATTATTCAAGAACACCTTGAATATCGGGTTGAAATTGGGGGTTTTCGATTAATTGTCGTTATAATCACGTTTTCGGATATTCATTTTGGATTATTGATCTTTTGGAAGATGTTTGTTGGTTTGAAAAACTTCTTGGGGGATTTGATGGTGGCTTATTGAGATTTGATTGTAAACAATCGGAGTTTGGCCACAACCTATTCGATATAATGCCCCAATGAATTTAGTTTAATCGTATCGACGTTTTGAGTTCGTTATATTCGTGTTTGATTCGTGTATTGAACGGGTTGTTGGATATTGTATAATTCAAGGTTGTTCGAGCGATCGATATCTCAATTAGGACGTCGTTCGTGGAAGGATAATTGTCACCGGTGTTGTGTAAGTTAATTCTTACTCGGTTAAAAGGATATTCATCCCTTTTGTTGTTGTTCATTCATAATCATAACTCATTCATCATTATATTAACCGTATCAAAACTTGTTGTTGTCAATTAATCACTTGATCATAAGGAACGACGGTTCCAATCATTTCATTGAGTGTCATTTATTTCACTACCATTCCACCTCGGTGAGTCATTATTCATTTTCGATGTCACTTTTGTTATATCGTGGCATTCCGGTCATCTTGGCGTGCGGTTGGTATGTGTAGGATTTTCATGTCGGGCACATTTATGTCGTGTGTTGGTTGTTGGCCTCACATTGGACTGTGCACACGAGTCGATTGCTTCGTGAGACTGATTAGGCACAAGACCACGCGTGTATTCGATTGATACTCGTTGGTGGCTTGTGCACGGACACATTTCCATCCCGGGCGTAGTGTGGCGCCACCCTTTGAGCCGTACTGTTAGTTGATTCATACAACATGTTTGATTGCGTATGTTTTCAACAAGATTGGGTTATAATCTAACCATTTCATTTTGATCAAACTTGTGGTTTATACTACATATTATATGATTGTGTTTATCCAACTCTGGAGAATTGTTGTTCTGTTTAACTGACCCCGTTTGGGGATATTTTGTTTTCAGGTCATGGCAAGGCAAAAGCACGGGAATAGCATGTTGATGTCGAGGAGTCCCAGTGATACTAGTAGGGGCCCCCGATCTTTCAGTTATTCATGTTATTGTCCTTTATTTTCCGCTGCAGACTTTCATTTGGATACTCCGTTTCATTCAGTGTTGTGTATTTTATCTTCATATAAAATACACTAGTATTCGGTATTGTCCTGGTGTGTTGTAACTAAACTCCTCATCGGAGTAATTATTGTTGTAATGTGGTTCGGTACTACATTTATCCTGTGTAATTCATTCATTTTCATTTGCCTGGTGGGTCCCAGTTGGGGATCTACGGCACTGTAATATCCGCCTAGTTTGGGGTGTTACAGTTTGAGTCTTGTTTCGTCGGATTTTATCTGACTGAGTCGTGTCGCGACGCGTCGTTTGAGTTTGTTGGTCGTGATTAGTATCGTGGGGCGATCATCATCTTCGTGCGACCTGTGGAAGTAAGTCTCCCTTCTTTGTGTTGTGCCTCGTGTGACACGAGCTATTTTTATGATTATTTGTTAAGTGATGGAATCCTTATGTGGATTTTGATTTCACGATGTGTATTTAGTCGACTCTCGTATTTGATTTATACGAGGAGTGTCGTCGCTTGTGATGTCTTTTTATTGTTGTTTTTGTCCGTTGCTGATGATTTTCGAATCGATTTGCACGTTTTACAAGTTCTCTTGTGGAGGCTTTGTGCTTATACGCGTTCGACTTGTTCACTAGCCAGTGCGGGAGGGTCCTTAGAGGCCTCGAATGGGGTCAGTGGTTTTGTTCTGAATGTGGTATTTTATCGTTTATTTCCGTTTAAAGACATGTATTGTCTTGATTTTAAACGTTTTGATGCGTGTACTAGAAGTTGTTTTAGTGAACGTCGACATGTGTGAGTTTTGGGCATTCTGGCCTACTGGATTTTTGAAAACCTTGAGTATCTTAGAAAAATAAATTTTGAGACATACTTTTCAAATGAGTTATTTTCTTGTGGTACATCCAAGGTGCCACAATATATTTCAAAAATTTTCTACTTCGAGGACCAAAATGCTTTGAGATATTTTCGATGTTTTAGAAACACTTTTATTTAGACCCGAGGGTCGAATATTCTGAAAGTTTTCACTAAGAGAAAGTGTCCTCATTTTTATCAAATGCGAAATGGTTCTCCAAAGTCTCGATAACGATGTTTCACATTTGTACTTTTTGAAAGGTGATACTCAAGATCAACCGGTGTTCTTC
Source organism: Orobanche coerulescens (assembly GCA_033398695.1). Lineage (NCBI taxonomy): Eukaryota > Viridiplantae > Streptophyta > Magnoliopsida > Lamiales > Orobanchaceae > Orobanche > Orobanche coerulescens. Next base: position 3,927,965 of record CM065806.1, on the reverse strand, counting down.
TAAATTATTTTCAAAATGAGGTTTTCATTTTTAAAACCTATCCATTCCCGTTTGAGGGCTGGGTATGTATGTATGATGTTCGCATTGTCATTTTGATGTTTGCTCCCGAGTATGATCGAATTGGCGGTGTGAGCGTTGAGTCGTTTTTCACACATTTGTTGTGTTAGCCCTCTGGGAGAGGTGGGATGTTGGTATTGAATATTGTCGCCTCGTAGTGATTTCTGCGTTGTCGCGCATGTGCGAGCTGTTAGAGCTTGGTTTGGTATGACCGTGTGCATCGGTGATGGTTCCATTATGTGTCGGTTGTTTAATGACATGTTACCTTGCTCCCGTTTTTGTGAATTTCGTGGACGAGGTCGAAGGTAATACCCGTACTATTTTGACTTCTGTATTTTCTCTTTCTCCATTCTTTCGACTCGCTCGTATTCGTTGATACTTTCTGAACTTGTTCTGTATTTCGGTTTCATCGTCCGAACGAACTGTGATCTTGCTGTGGGTTGATCTGGTTATCGCTGTGACTTTTTCGAGTTCGGTTCGATTCTTGTGAACCTTGTTCGGAAGTGACATCATTTGGTTCTATTAGTTCTTTTATTCGAAGTGGATCGGATTTGGAACTCCTGTGTTTTCGACTCTGTCGACTCGTTTATGCTCGTTAACATTTTCTGAACTTTCCCTATCCCTTGCTTTTGTTGATCGAACGAGGGTGGTGTTGTTTCGAAATAACTCGTTTGTCGTTGTGACTTTTCAACCGCTATTCCCTTTCCTGTGGATCTTATGGGAATGCATGTCTTGTTGTTTTCACCAGATCATCCTGGGAATTGTTGTTTGAATTTTATTATCCTTCGTGTTTCGGACATGACTGTTCGATTTTTGTTGTCTTGGTCGCTTGTTTGTTCGGTTTTTGTTCTCGTTTCGTGATTGTTGAGCGTTCAGGCTCCTTCGTAATTCCATTAAGTTCGGGAAATTAGTCTCGTTTTCGATCTTCCAACCCTTGGGCGGTGGAATTCCGTATTTGTTCAGCGATTGGCTCGCGTTTTGATTGATGTACCGTTGGGTCGGTCAATCTTATTGATTTTCGTTCATTGTGTTTTGTGATTGTTCGGATAATTGACTTGACTATATTATCCGCTTGATGACGCTTGTCATTTGTTGGTTTTATTATATCCCTAACGGCGACATTGTGTTGGTCGCCGTGGAGCGTGTTTTCACGCCGTATATTCCTATGCGTTGCTTGTAACGTTTCGCCGATGGGCGTAAGTTACGCATTTCTTGTGTATCTCGTCGAGTTTTCCTGGCAGGGGATATTGCTTCTCCCTACTTATTTTAAGTTTCGGGACGAAACTTCTTTTAAGGAGGGTAGAATGTAAAACCCGTAATTTCGATTTTCGATAATTTCTTTTTTTTTCGCTGGAAGTCCGTTCTGACGACTCGCTCTTGACCGTTTCGTCATTATGAGAATGATTAATTCTACACTTTTTGACATCCGAGTTCGTTTCTGTGTCGTTTTGTTGAGTTCCGTGCTTTTTGGCGACTTTTCAGCACTTGAGTTCGATTCTTGCGAATATCGTCCGAAACTGCTGTTTCGAGTTTCCCGTAAGTCCGTTTAACTTTGTTAGACGTGTTGTGAACTTCGGTTTAGTTATGCGATCACGTATCGTGATTTTCGGACGTTTTGGGCCATTTTCGTAATTTCCCAAAGTTTGGGATAATTACTTTCCGTTGTCGAATTTCGAGCCTTCGGGTGGTCAGAATCGTGTGTTCTCTTAGTACTCGAATTCGTCTTTGTGAGTATTTCGTAACCGTATCTTTGATTCGTATTCAGGTTCGAGTTTCGGGGTCGTTTGGGCCGTCGGAGTTGGCCCTGGCCGAGTCATGGCCGGCACTGGGCCAGGCCGCAGATCGCCGAGTTACGGCCGGTAGTGCTCGGCAGTCGTACTGTGGTCCGCGGCACATGCCGGCAGGGCCGCGGCACACTGCCGAGTCACTGCCGCGGCACGCTCGTCCGGGCCGCGGCACACTCGTGCGGCCAAACCTTCTGTACCGTGTGCCGCGGCACATGCCGACGGGGCCGCGGCACACTGCCGAGTCACTGCCGCGGCACATTCGTCCGGGCCGCGGCACACTGCCGATCACTGGGCGCAGTTTTGGCCCTGTGCCGCGGCACACTTCGGCTGGGCCGCGGCACACTGTGCAGTCAGCCTATTTAAGGCCCTGCAGTCGGGTTTTTGGCCATTTTTCTCCTTCTTCTCCTTCTCTTCCGCGGCTGAGGGTGTGCTTATCATGGAGCCATGTTGTTGAACAACAAATCCTCGAAGTTATTGTGGTTATATCATCAATCAATCATCCGTTATCATCTTTTGATCCAGCGAATCAAGGTAATCTTCCTTAGAACCCTAATTTCGTGAATTTGGGGGTTTTTGCATTTTTATCCGATTCGTTCCGTGTTGTTGATTAATTCATGATGGGTATGATTAATCCTAGTAGTATTATTGTGTTTAACATCATTTAATCCATTGTTCTTCGTCGAATCGAAGTATATTTCTTGATTTCCTTCGAATCGACTTTTTGGGGGATTTGTTCTCGATCTCGTTTTTTATCCGTTTTTGATGGATCGATTGTGGTTAAATGATGTTGTTAAACATATTCTATGGATTGTATATCCATATTTCAACTTAGAATTCCGTTTTCGTGTTTTGTCGGGACGAATCATGTTCTTGGCCGTTTTGGGGAAAACACTTGAACTTTCGTCATTCGTTCTTTGAATTAAACGGATTTGAGTCGTGCTATGGAATTCATTTCATTGTTGTTATTGTCCTTCGTAGTTTATTATCACGATTTGGCTTTCGGTGGAGTCGGCGGGTTCGTAGTCGGTTCGAGTCTTCTCACTTCGGTCGATTCTCCGCGTTGTTCTTATTCGAGGAAAGTACCTTGCTCATACATTTCTTATTTTGTGGATATGATGATCGGTGGTCGTCTTGGTGTGTTTGTTTGGTTATTTGCAAATGAATTTTCAAAAGATTGTTTTGGCCTCGTTAAAGGCTCTCTTTCAAAACGCGTGTGTGTTTTGTGAACGGTGTGTTTTGGGAATTGATTATGATTTGGTCACTTTGAACGTTGAAGGCTTTGATGATATCCCTGTTGTTTAAAGTTATGGAATCGTGTATTCCGTGTTTAATCTTGTTATTGTGTTTCGAAGAGTTTGATAACGGCGTCGAGTAAGTGGCCATCTCTAGTGAGTATTCTTAATGAACTTACATTCTTAGCATATTAGTATTGCATGAGTAACGTGTGTGTGTGTATGCTCACTATGGATTAGATCCGACGGGGTCTCGGTAGGGGTCCACGAAGGGGTGGATCCGCGAGCTTGTTTTTAACCACTATGGGTTAGATCCGATGGGGTCTCGGTAGGGGTCCACGGAGGGGTGGATCCGCGGTTAATTGTGGTGCATTTTGCAAATGTGATTTGATATCGGCATTTCCGGAAATGAGTGCTTTTGAACGGTTTTCATGATTGCATGCATTGACTAAGTGTGTAAGAGGTAAGTTGTTCGTTGGCCTACTTGGCTAGGATGGCTCTAGAGTATTTTGTCGTTTATGTTAAATCCTTTATTTGCGGATTTTGATGTTGGGAGACGAACCTTGTGGTCGTTCTTGTGTACTGTGAGTTGATGAGATTTGGGGCTAAAACCCCAATGGTTTTGTAAAGGTCATTTTACGGATTTGGGGCTAAAATCCCAACGGTTTGATAAAGGTTATTTTACGGAAAGTAAACCTTTGGGGCGGTGACCCCTTTTGTCTTTTGGGTTTTGAAAAGTAGGATTTGATAATCCTAAATTGTTTTCTATTAAAACTCTCGATGGCATTCTAAACTGTTTTATAAAGTATTCCATTGATTGTGATCTTTCGGTTTTGGAATATCTTCTCAAACTCTTGCCTCGGGAAGTACTTTTCGTTTCGTTTGGATCTTTGAGGATTCCTGGTTATTGTTATTCGTGGAATGTAAATTGTATGACTCGTATTTTTGCACTTGTACTTGTACTAGCAAAACAGTGGAGTTTTGCTAACCCCCGAGTATTCGGGGGGTGGATGCCTGTTTTTGCATTCAGGTTTTGGAGCATAACACAGGGTCGGCACGAAGGATGATGAAAGATGATTGATACTAATCACATGAGGAACCATACATCGTGTATTGGTTCAATTGTACTTTATTTTCCGCTGCTATATTTTTCCTGTTGTACGGGTGTGGTTGTGTTTTGACCCCTACATGGGCATGAGTTGTAATCGAGTTGTATGTTCTAATTGAAAGACCAAATCAGTCTACTGAGTCTTTTTAGCCTTAAAGGCATGGTTGAGTTGTTATATGTTGTTACCAGCCTGGTAGATCCTTGAGGAAAGGTTCTACGGCGTGTAATATCCCTGAGCGGATTGGGGGTGTTACAGATGAATTTACTACAAATCCAGCATGTTTCCTAACTAATATTCGTAATTATTAAATGTTGTTTGTTATAATTTGACTATTTTTTTATGTATAGATATTTCAAAGTAAAGAGGATATGACAAACTGGGCGAAGTTGGTCGAACTTAAAAATGGCTTTGTTATAGTTATCGATAAGTCGGCCAAAAAAGTAGGTAACAAATTACAGAAATGTACTCTTATTTGTGATAGAGGAGGAAAATACCAACCACCCAGATATCTTCAACCCGAAGAAAATTTGCAAAGAAGTACCAGTACAAAATATGTGAGTGTCCATTTCTTCTGAGAGGTGTACCAGTTCCTCCAAAATGAGTTATGTGGGGTATTAAGGTTGCGTGCATAGAGCATAATCATGAGCTTGCTCAATATTTGGAAGTCCATGAGTACCCATCAAGACTAAAACCTGAAGAAAAGAAATAGTTCCAAAACTTGTCGAAATCACTACTCCGCGACATATTCTTGGTTCTTTAAAAGAACGTGACCCGTAAAATACTACAAATTTTGTAAGTATTTACAACGAACTTCATAAAGGAAGAAAGGAAAAAAGAGGTTCTTTGAACACTATTTAGTATGCATTATCTCAACTTATTACCAAAGGTATAATTTTTATATTACTATATTTTCAGAAGAAAATAAATTCTAATATAAAGTTTATCTATTAATTAATTAATTATTTTCTTTTTGCATGAAGGCTATTTGCATACTTATTGTACGAATCCAGACACAATAAATCACGGATATGCTTTGGATTCATAGAGATAGCATGGATTGTATGTCCAATTTCCTTTTGTGTTAGTAATTGATGTCACCTATCAGACAAACTGAGTACATGGCTCCATTTTTGTAGGTTGTTGGTGTCACATCCACGAAATTAACATATTCATTAATGTTTGCTTATATGAGTGACGAGAAGATCGAGCGGTACACTTGGCACTAGTACAAAAATGACCTATGGTCACACTTTTGCCAAAACAGCCCAACCATATTTTTTATTAAAATTGTGGCTAAAGGTTATTGATAAAATTCTGTCATTGTTGTAGCCACATTTTAAGTTGAATTTCGTGACCATTGGATAGATAATCGAAAACTCTAGCCACACTTAAATATAAAAAATGTGATAATTACGAGCCACAGTCGAATAGTGTGGCCAAATGTCACCATCTGCCACGTGTTTTGTTTGATAAATGGAAAAAATTTGTGATGGTTTTTATAAGAGACGCTAAATAAATATATGGTCACATGAAGCAATTATTTATGTGTCTATATCACAGAGATGATTTAGACACATTAATCTAATGTTGATAAAAGCTAATATATATCGCCACAATAATTATTTGTGTGTTTATATGGTAGCGTTATTAGCCACTTAGTAAAAGCAACAAAACAAGTTTCTATATCTATTTTATGGTCATGTTTTATTTTATTATGTGTGTCTAGAAATGAATACTTGTCATGATAAAAGAAAAAAATAGTGTGTGTAAGAATATTATGGTCACGGTTTGATGTCTGATGTGTGTCTAAAGGCAAATTATGTTCCTGATAAATGGAAAAACGTGTGACTATAATTATATTATGGTCTCTCTTTATTGATATATGTTTAAATTTAAAGAATAGTCATAATAAGAAAAAAAATATGTAACTGCAAGTATTTAGTGGTGACTTATTAATTAATTATGTGTGTGTGTAAAATCCAAAAATATTTATGATTGAATATAAATGTGCCTATATGTATTATATTGCCATATTTGAGAAAACATGTGAATATAAGTGTTTTATGGTCACGATGTAATTTTTTATGTGTGTATAATAGTAAAGAATAGTCATGATAAAATAAACAACATATGACTTTTATTATTTTATGGTCACGTTTCTAAAATTAAAAACTATTAATGATAAAAGAAAAAATGTGTGAATTTAAGTCTTCTATAGTCACGGTTCAGGAAAAAAACTAGGACTATAAGCATTCTATGGTCACGGTATAATGAAAAAAAATCCTCTGGACTACAAGTGATTAATGGTAACAATTTAACTATTATGTGTGACTAAACGTGCACAATGGTCATGATAAAAGAATAAACATATGCCTATTAGTATTCGATGGTCACAATTAAATTCTTATGTGTGTCTAAAAGTGAAGAATTATCATGATAAAATATATTAAAATATTTGTACATAAGTATTTATAGTCTTGTTGTAGTTTATTGTGTGTCTACATGTAAGTAATCGATATGATAAAAGAAAAAAACATGTTATTATTTCTGGTTTCTCGGCTTAAAAAAAACATAGGCACTACGCCACAAATGGCCTTCAGCAACGTTTATTTCGATGTTACAAGCAAAAGTGTTAGCATAGATGCCTTAAAATTGATCTACGCTAACACTTTTTTTTATCGTTACAGTTGATAGTAACTGGTGTTGCCATAGTATCTATGGTAACACCAAATTAGGTGTTACCATTGATCTTTAAAAAAAGCGTTACAAGGGAAGAAAAAATAGGCGGAAAATTAGAAAAACCTGTAAAAATTGTAATGACCCGATTTTTCTAATAGTATTTTATGAATATATTTTTATAATAAGGAAAACGTGTAAAAATTTGAAGTCGTTACACTAGTAGAATAAACATCAAAGACTTCGGTACGTCTCACTTCGGTAATGTATATTAGTAAAGTAAAAACAAACAACAACTCCGCTTTTCAATTTACAGAAGTAAACAACCCACATAGACTTCAGTAAATGGTACCAAACAAAAAAGCAGGAACTAGTTAGAAATTTTTAGTTACAAAGACTTCGCTAATTTGATAATTACTGAAGTAAAAAGTGTGAAATTTTATTTTTTACCGAAAAAATTTTACAATAGCGAAGTGTATGTCTTGAGACCCGGAATTAATATCTTGAGACCGGGATTTAATTGACCCAGCACCAATCCAACCCTGAGTTTTTTACCAAACTAGTATTATTGAAAAAAATATATACCATAATAGGGTAGCTCCAAAAATATTTACTATAATAATGTATTTATTATTTTAACATTAAAAAAATACTCATAATTATGAAAACAAACGGGAACGTGCTGGACTCAAAATCAAGAAACAAGCCATATCTCAAACTCCTCCTCCTCCACCTCCCGATCGCCGCTTCTGTAATATCCGTAATATTTCTATTTTTAGCAGTTTCCATTTTTGGTGTATGTCTATTTTTATCGACTCGCTTGTGACCGTTTCGACATTTTGAATCTATTTTGTTCTTGGAGTTTTTCCATTTGGACGAGTTTTGATGATGTTTTCACGTAATTTCATTTTATGACATGTTTTGCCGTATGAACGTTCGATTCTTGCATAACTCGTTCGTTTCCGTTGTTTCTTGGTTTGTGCAAGTTCGTATGGTTGAGTTGGTCATGTGGAGACTTTCGGTTTGTAAATCCGACGTCGTTTCGTGATTTTCGGGCACTTGGGCCATTTTTGTAATTTCCTAATAGTTTAGGGAATCTCGTTTTCGTTGTCGCATTACGGACCCTTCGGTGGTCGGAATTGTATTTTTCTTTCAGCGCTTAGCTCCGTCGTCTTGTATGCTTCGCGTTCATGTTCCTGGATTCTGGTTTCGTCGTGTGTATCGTGTATCGTACTCGGCAGCCTATGGCGATATGACATCGCCAGATCAATCTTTGTGTAAGTAGCGCACGCTACCCCTGTTGCCTTGCGTGCGCTACCGAAGAACAGTTAGCGTACGCTAACCCTTATTGTTAGCGTACGCTAACGAATGGTGGCAGTAGCCACTGGACTGTCGCGGCCCCGTTAGCGCACGCTACATATGGCAGTTAGCGTGCGCTAACTTCACAATTATATAAGCCCAATGCGCTTTGAGCAGTTAGCCATTCTTTTCCCTTCGTTTCTTCGACGTGCGACCTCAGAGGCGATTTCCATCAGTTCCGATCGGCGTTCTATTCACATTCCATCACCGTAGAGTTGTGCTAACATATTATCATCAGCATAATCGCCATCCATCATCCGAAATCAAGGTAATTTCGTCTAGAACCCTAACTCGTCAAATTTGGGGGTTTTTCCGGGTTTTACTAATTGGAACCGAATTATTCCAGTATGTTATGATATTCTTCACCGATTGTGATTGTTGAATGATTCCAAATCCAAATTCCTTGATTTTAATCCGCGAATTATCGATACGGGGAGATTTTGCGTAAACCCTCGCCCGTATCAATTGATCGCCTATTGTCGTATTTTGTAACCGGGGTTATGGGTGTATTCCAATAGAGTATTGTTGTCCGTTGGGACTGAACTGTGTTGATCCTTTGTTTAGGAGCCGTCGTTTTCCACCCGGACCGTTCGTAGTCGTGTTTCATCTCCGTTTCTTCAAGAATGTCTCAAAGGCAAGTACTTTACATTTGTTTACATGTTCTAATATTTGAATTATGGCTGTATCGTGGTTGTTGTGGATGGTTATGTGTATGTTCACCTAGGGACGGTCCGACGGGACCTCTAGGGATACGTATTGCCGTGAGTGTGCGTATCGCGAACTGTGGTTAGCCACCCAGGGATGTCCGACGGGGCTCTGCGGGGTACGGTGGCCGTGAGTCTCGTACCAACGGTTAACTTTGAATTGTGATTTGTTGGAGATAATGTGTTTTGTGATTGTAAATATTCCGGAATATAAAACGTTTTCAAAAATGATTTTTGGCGCATTATTCATCTGATTAGAATGTAGTTCAAATGGATTGTACTTGCACTAGCAGTTGTCGCTAACCCCTTAAATGGGGGAAATACTTTTTGTATTTCAGGTATTGATCGTGGGGACAAACGAGCACTCGGGCCGTATGAGGATGATGGGCAAGCATGATATTGTCCAGTATTTGATTTTCGATGTTATGTCTGTCGGTTACTATTGATGTCTGATTTTGGGATTTATGTATTATAAAATTGGTTTAAGTACTCGAGTACTTCCTGTTTGAAATTGTTAATGTTGTGTTCCCGTTTTGGGAAATGGATTTGATGTCAGATTTTAATTGTCGGTTTGTAGTCTTTTATTTGAATTGTCGTTTTATTAATGATAGTTTGTCGTTGTCGAATGTCTTGTTGGTATGTTAGCCTGGTGGATTCCACAGTGTGGGGTCCACGGCGCTGTAATATGCCCTGAACGTCTTGGGGGTGTTACAGCTTCCCACTAATCGTCGGCAACCGTTGCCACCTCACAAGAGTCGCCGTCCACAGTACTCCCTCACACGAGTCACCGGCCACCGTCGGTCCCTGCACACGAGCCACCGCCTCACACAATCGTCACCTCAAACGAGTCACCGACCACCGCTGCCGCCTCACATAAGCCCAGTCGCCGTCCTGTGGATACTGGTGTCGTTATCCACGCTGCCGCCTCATATCAGTCCAGTCGTCGACCCTAAATCTTCTCCAGTCGGATCTGTCCTAAAATTGGTGATATTTAGACTTAAAGTCCAAGAATGCAAGTGAGAATTCCATCCTTTGTTGTGCAATTGCTATTTATAAGCTCACTGTACAGATTGTTTGAAGGATTGAATTTCTGTTTTTGCTCAATTCATGTACTTGCTTGTTTTTTGTTCATAAATGATTGTTCATGGTTGATTTGGTTATTTTTGTTGCTTTGTTGTGCTTTGGTAGATAGATTCCGTCCTCTGTTTTGCTTTGGTAGATAGAATTCAGTTGAGTTTGGCTATATTTTTAACAATTGTTTCTCCCGCTATGTTGCTTATTTCTATTTTTCAGTTGAATTGTTTCTGATCTTCCAAGTTTGTTTCTTCCTAGTTTGCAACTTGCAAATTGTAAGAGAAACAAAGCCTGGACAATAATTATATTCCTTGTGGTATTGTTGGCCTTTCAAAAAAAAAGTTGAATGCTATTTTATTCTTCTTAATTGTTGAATGCTATTTCTGAATTGTTGAATGCTATTTTAGATGAATTTCCGATCAATTTTTGGTTGCCTTGTATATTTTTGATAGATGAATTCAATTACATTATTTTGCTATTGGGGTGGCACAACATGTCAAGGTTCAGATGGCGTATCGTATAATAAAGGTCCAAATAAAGCAATTAAGGTGAACCGTGGAATGCAATTTGATGAATTAGTTGACCATATATATCGTGTTACATCTATTTAGTTGATCCAGAATGATGATTTCTATAAAATGTCTCAAGTTGCTGTTGTGAGGGGAAGAGTATCTATAATTGGTATCCTGAAAAGGTATTTTACTACAGCACACTTGTCACATCTAAACATAGTATTTTACGCCTTTCGCTATTCGTGAAGGGACTTACGTGTATGGTTTATAGATTTGAGATTTTCCCTGTTTCTTTGGTCGCTAACTTTTATATTGCTCTGACTTCAACAATTTTAATGTGTGAAAACTTTTATTTGTTATGTGACCTGAATGAAATTTTTTTGAGTTGGATGCCCCAATTGCAAGTTACTAGTCAGTTGAGTGACCTAAATGCCATTTAACCCCTTGTTTTAGTAACTCCGGTGAATTCGTCTTGCAGGAGATAGATTGAATAGCTGCCGTTATTGCCGCGACTATAACAATGTTTGGCATCCTAAAGGTGGAGGATTTGTACGTGGCCATGATAGACTTTACAAAACAGTTCAAGACATATGTGACGCTGACATGAACCAGAACAATGCAATATCCGATCACGAAAAGCACTTGCCCATGTAAGTGGTTGTTTGGCTTTGTATTTAACTCAATCGCCTCCATATATATATATATATATATATATATACTTCACAAGCTATGTATGTGGTTTTGGTTTTAATATCTAAAATTACGAGGCTTAAACAAGTGTCCCAGGACAGGAACCAACTAAGGTATCGCAACATGTTGATAATGCAAGCCCGTATGCAATCAAGTCTTGAAGTTCTTCAACCAAAAAAGTCGATTAGTTTTCGAATGTTATTTTTGCTTTTCTTTAAATTAAATCATAAATCACCATTTTTGTTGGATTCTTCTGATTTTTCGTTATGTTCTGTTTGCCTTGACCTAAAATTCATAGAATACAAACTATGAAGTGGTGAAACCGGGGTTCGTTACATGTGTGATCCTGACAAAGGAATGCTCACTTTTTCATGTGAACTTCAAAGCTAAGGAGACTGACCCTAATGCTCCAGTGAAGTTGTTTTTCGCCGAAATGACAACTACCAATGGGGTTTATTCGGTTAAGTGTTGCTTCGAGTTGGATCATTTGAATATAAAGTCAGGTTTGTTTTTTTTGACATGTAGAAGTGGTCATGTGATTTAATTTATCTCTTACTGCTATTCAGTGCATTTATTTAGCTTGATTATTGATTTGTTTGTTTATCCATTGGTGATTAATTAAGATTACAGGCTACTTGTTTTGGTAACTCTATGAATTCGTCTTGTAGGAAATTTAACCGGAGATAAACGAATGGCTGCTATTATTGCCACGATTTTAACAAAGTTTGGCATCCTAATAATGGAAGATTTGTACGTGGCGGTGATTCATTGTACAAACTTGAAGAAGAGTTCCAATGTTCATAAGAGACGCAACTCACTTGAAATTGTTCACAGCTTGCTGTTTCAGTGCACACAAATTCCTTGTAATATCATATCAATAACTCTTATGACGACTCTCTACTGTTGCTATGGTTTGTATTTGTAGTGTGTGTATGTGGACAATGAATTACATGTGGTGCTTATTCTCTACTTAAGTTTGTTATATTCTGAAGTGATCATGAATTTTAATGTGTGAAAACTTTTAATGAACCCATTAGCAGAGGGTTGAAACTGACAATGGTACTCGAATACCCGAGGTTTCCGGTTGAAGCATTGATTTTCTTTCCCCATGGCATGCAATATCAGGAAGCCCAAGACTGCTCTCTTTACAAATTATTGGGACCGTTGTTGAAGGCACTGCTCTAAATGTTGAAAAGAAATACTGGGGTGGTGAAGAGGGATAGTCGATCTACCGGGTTTCGGTATGTCAGTTTGAAATATCACTAGTATATTAGTTTCTAATGCTTGTGAAGTTGTTTATAAAGTTTCACAAGAGCTACAGCTGATATTTTTGCTAGCATTTTTCCTTTTTTTTGTGTGATTGATATTATTTCGCAATTTTATAAAGTTTCACAAGAATGTGTTTTGCAGACTAGTTCGAACGGTGCTAACACTGAAATAAGTGGTGCAACTTCTTCATCGTATATGCTCTTTGTAGATGATATAGGCTACTTCATATCAGTTTCCTGTGAGCCCATTCGAAGTGACTGGGCCAGAGGTCCCATTGTTCTTTCTGAACAAGTTGGACCAATCGTGCCAGGTATTCTTTTAGAAAATTGGATTTCATTTTCCTGTCTATGAAAATCCTAGGCAATGATGGGTATTTATTTCGTTAAAATTCTCAATTCTTAATTTATTAGAACTTGATAGCTTTCTTTCAAACTGGACAACTCCACGAGTTTGTGAATTTGTGAGACTTTTATGCAAGGGTGCCCAATATAAATGCATTCATGTCCAGCGAGTATGACCATCTATCATAGTATTGGACTTTGAACTTGGCCTCTCTTTTATATAGGTGGAAACTCTCACTCGTAAGGCTCAGCTTCAAGAGTTAGAGCTAGAAAGAACAAAGGAACAACTGAAGGAGGCAGTAGCAATTGCAGGGGAAGAGACTGTGAAATGCAAAGATGCAAAAGAAGTCATTAAAGCACTTACTGCACAAGTAAGAAAAATACTTATGTCATTTATTATGTAAGCGGGTTACAGTTAGCTTGCACGTATTATATGTTCACATCTAGTTTTTTAACAGCATCAGGACTAAGCTTCTGTCATCTAGCATGCAATACAAGTTTACCCGTAACCATTTTTTCATTCTCTCGTCTCAAGTTTATTGGCGACGCTGTCTGTTCTACATAATAGACCGGCTTTTTATAATGCCGTTTTTAGTGATATTGAGTGCTTGTTTAACTGCAAGACGTTATGCTTAAATGATGTGGAAGATGGCATGAAATTTTTACAACAAATGGATAAAAAACGCAATTATACAATGCTAAGATTTTCATTTAGAAATATGATGTTATATGCAGACGACTAGTACATTATCTATATATTTTTACTTCGTCTTTCACAAACGTGGATCGGTACTTGGTATGATCTAGTTTAGAACTTGGTATGAGAAGGAAATAACTTTTCATAAGATGTTATGTGAATAGTTTCTTTTCATTAAACATGTTCTGTAAATAGTTATGATAACTTGCAGCACATAAATTGTCACAAGTTCGGTAGCTGTTATATATTTGCCAAGTATACTGATACATGTATGATATTCGATTAAAATTACGATGAAGCCACTCAATTGCCACACTAGAAACTTATTTTATTGTTGATAAACTTGTTATGTATTAATCATGCATGTAGAAACATTTAAATAAATCAGGGGAAGGTTTTTCTAGTATTTACCAAGTATGAATCTGAATTTCCATTCTTTTTATAGGCTGATGTTAAGAAAGCTAGGCTGCTAATAAATTGGTTCATGGTGGCAAGGAACACAACCCCATCTTGGCTAATTGAGAGGCTTATTCAGAACAAGGAATCGAAGTCAAAGTCTCCTTCAACATCATGTGCAACGTCCGTTCCAGACCAGTGAATGTCAGACTTAACTGCAAAGATTCGGGCTCAACTTCAACAAGAAATGGATGAGAAACTTGACCAAAAAGTTCGAGAGATGATGAAAAAATTGGCTGGCCAGAATCCTGATTTAAGTCTTTCTTAGTATTTACGTTATCTTTTGCATTGTTTTCGGATTGTGATGGTATTAATGCGGTGGTACTGAAATTAGCTTTTGGATGGTACTAAGTTAGTTATTCTATGGTACTTAAGTTAGCTTTTGACTGGTTTATTTATGTTGAATGATGATGTTGTGGTTTATTTGGATGGCTTCTTGCTTATGTAAAACTTTGACAGGTTATTTGTGTAACACCCCGAGATATTCGGAATAATTACAGCGCCGTAAACCCTTTAGGTAAGGATTTACAAGGCTAATTTTAAAAAGAGTGTAAATATAAACCAATCGTACAACTGAAGTTTAAAGACATATTTGATTCAACCGATCAAAGAGTTAATTTATACAACCATATCGAAAGGACATTATTAAAACAGACGTACTCGAGTACTGAACGAAACAATAAAACAACTCTCGACACCAATAACATCAATCACATCACTGAGCCATCTCATCGTCCTGTCGGTACTGTGGCTGCCTCCCCGCTCCTCGGCTACCTGAACATCAAAACAATGTCCACCCCCGAAGGGGTTAGCAAAACGATGCTAGTACAAGTATCATAATACAATAATTCATCAATGCATCATAAAACATGCAAAACGGACTTCCGCTACCGGAATCCAACGATGCGAATCCTCACGATCCCATCAATACAATACAGGTAATCCAATGATCCAGCGCCCTTGGTATAGATCCCCATGATGATCCCGTCGGACCAACGCATGGTGGAAAACCCGTCCAGCGATCCAGCGCCCTCAGCATAGATCCCCATGATGATCCCGTCGGACCAACGCATGGTGGACATTCGATCCAGCGCCCTCAGCATAGATCCTCATGACCCCCTCGGATCATTTATACCATAATCAATCAATTATGCATACACATATGCATTTCAATATGTTCATCAATACGAACAAACAACAACGAATATCACGCGAATTTCCAGAAATACATCTCATATACAAAATATGAACAATACCATAAGCATAATAAATCAAACTCGACATATGATACTTGCCTCGAAAATGGCAAGACGAAATACTTCAAGGATCTCGACACACTCGAAGGCCGCCTCCTTCGATCAACGCAACAAGCTCGACCCTTAACAAAAGGAACGATATACAAATCATCTCAAGTCGAACAATGGCCTAACAATTCGGTCTACGGCCGAAAAGCTCAAAATAACCAATCTGCCTGGACTGCTTAGCGCGCGCTACGTACTCTACGTAACGTGCGCTAAGGCATCTGATAGCGTCAGCTATCGTATAAGACTAGCGTCGCTAGCCACGGCTGGCGATCGCTTCGGGTCTCATAACGTACGCTACGTACGTTTCGGGCGTTATCTGACCCCGATAGCGCACGTCAACTCACACGTGTTAGCGTGCGCTAATATTGCATGGCAGACTACTGCAAGCCTAAAACTGGGTTGAATGGTGAGGAACTCATGAATCCTACCGTGATAATACAAGTTATCCTCGGGCAAATCATGCTAATAAGGTTTGTGGAAGATTTATGATCGTGAAATACAAATATACGGATAGCCAACTCAACATCATAATTCATCTACGATCTCCAAGAAATAATCTAAGTTCCATTTGTTCTACGTTCCAAAACACATGATTCCATCGTGTAAAACGTATCAACCAGGTAAATATCCGATTATTGATCATAGCTTGATTTGAACATGCTTAGAGTCCTTATAAAAAGATGGTACAAATTTTAATACGATATAAAATGCCGAAACGTCAAAAGTATCCTTCTAACATGTGATGAACGAAATACTTGCTATCCAAACATGATTCAAATCTTCCTTATGAACATACTAATCATTGGTGAAGAATCACCTACCTCGAAGTAGTGAAGAACACGGATGAAATGAAGCAATCCAACACCGAAGGCTTGAACACCAATCTCCAATGATGTATGATCTTCAATCTCGAACTAGGAGGTTGATATGAAGTGTTTGGGACGAAGGGAGTTATGATCTAAGTGTAAGAGTTCGGGTTATGGGAGGAGAAAAACTGAAATCTCGAATAGGATGATGTCCTATTTATAATAAATGGCTATTAGCGCGCGCTAGACCCTGTTTGTAGCGTGCGCTAACGGCTCACAGTCTAAACTGTACTCGGCACTTAGCGTGCGCTACGCATCGACCTGTAGCGTGCGCTAAGGCGTTGACTCGGCTTTTCCCGAAAGCCGTCCAGGTACACCCGACACGATCCGACAGGGGTCCCCCGGCCAGATCTCACCTACCGCACGTCCCAATCAATTTGACCACGCATAGCGTGCGCTAATTACATTCTGTAGCGTGCGCTATGAAACCATGTTAGCGTACGCTACCCTTAGCCTGTAGCGTACGCTACATGCACAGAATTTCAACCTTACAAATCACAACCATGAAATTAAACGCTCGGCAACATCGGATTATGAAATACGGAGAATAATACTCAGACAAAAGTACAATCATTACAATATCACAAGTTCCAATTACATAACAAAGATCTCGGGCATTACAATTTGATTATGGTTTATTTGAATGGTTTTATTATGGTTTAAACAATTACCAGAATAAAAAAGTGTTGACAAAATAAATGTTACAATAATGGAAAATGGTGTTGCCAAAAAAAAAATGTGTTTCAGCAGTTGGTGTTACAGTTGGGATTAGTGGTGTTGCCATTGGTCTACAGTAACACGTTTATGGGTGTTGCTAGAGAGATATTGGTGTTGCCATTGGTCTACAGTAACACTTTTATTGGTGTTGCTATAGAGGTAAAAAGTGTAGGCATTGGGGTCTGTATCAACACATTTTCCCTGTGTTACCATAAAATTAAAAAATGTTGGCATAGACCCCTATGGTAGCGGCCGTTTTTGTAACACCACCAAATTTCGAAAAAGTGTTACCGTAGCATGTTTTTTTGCTTTCAGCAACACTTTTTATCCCTTTGAGCACACTTTTTTGGGTGTTGCTGAAGGCCATTTATGGCGTAGTGAGGTCTATAAGCTTTCTATGGTCACAGTTTAATGAAAAAATGTTGGACTACAAGTGGTTTATGGTAACAGCTTTACTATTATGTGTGACTAAAAGTACACAATGGGCATGATAAAATAACAAAAGTATTACTATTAGTATTTAATTATCTGCAGTTTGATTCTTATGTGTATCTAAACTTGAAGAATTTTCATGATAAAATAAATTAAAGCTTGTGTATATAAGTATTTTATAGTAACGTTGTAGTTTATAGTGTTTGTCTAAACGTAAATAATCGTTATGAGAACAGAAAAAACATGTTACTATAATATAGTATGGTCATTGATACTTATTTAATAATAGTTGAACTCTATATTTTGTAAAATAGCAAAAGTAGTTATAGCAATGGTTTAATTGATTACATGTGTCAACAAGATAATAATTACTCACATTGAAGGCAAGAATATGTTATTAGTGTATGACCATGTGTGTAAATTTAAATTTACATAAAATGCCCATGCGTTAGCATGAAAGAAAATAATACAAATTCATATAATTTAAATGGAAAACAAATTTTATTAAATACGAATGACAGCTTGGAGTAGTACAATTACAAGGAGAAAAACTTTGACCATTATCGTATAATTATAGTTCCACACAATTTTGTTAAAAAAATTTAGCAATAAGGGTAATATTGTTAATTTGGGGCCAAATCACCAATGAGACATGAGTTTCAATTTATTCGTGGGAGAAACGTTGGCTACTAGCCTGCACTTCCAATCAAACTTCCAAGAAACAATTTTTTCTCATTAAACATACAAGCAATGTTTTAAAAGGCGTGAGGCGTGTTTGAGGCGTTCTCAAAAAATGAGGCGACGCATAAGCCTCGAGGCGTACCAAGGCGTAAGCCTCTCGCTTTTATAAAAATATATTTATATATAATAGAAGCTTCATCATTAACAAAGGAACATAGCCAAAATAGTCTTGTTTTGAATTACTCAAAGAATTACACCAATGTAACGAACATAAAAACGCATAAAACATAGTTTATCATCTCAAACAAAAAAGTAAGATTATAATATCACGGTGAATTTAAAATGGGATCATCGGTATCTAGTAATTTAAAATGCATTTGAGACCAAAACTTGTGAGATTCCTTTCCTTTTTCTTTTTTTTGGGTTGAGCTCAATAGTGTAGTAGAGGAGACAATAGTGAGCCCATGAGAACTTGGTGAGCAAGCACGAGGAAAAGAAACAAGCAACAGTTAAGAATATATATATAGAGAGAGCTTGTTTCACTTAGGAACTATGTCCATATGTATTATCTATTGTTCTTGTATGTGTAGTAAAGTATAGTGGTATGCTTATGATTTATTGGATTCGATTACGCTTGGATGATTCTAATTAGTTGTATTTTTAAGTATTTGTAGGGTCATTAACCAGGATGGAAAATGTTCTGACCCCCAAGACATAAAACGCGATACACGCGTGAGAAAACGAGCGAAAAAATGAGAAACACAAACTCACACAGTGGGACAGCAGAAGGAAATAAGGATCTGGAAATACTTGTCTCCTCACAATTCAACTCCTTTTAGCTGTAAAAATCCGTGATAAGTATCTGATCATAGGCAGTCAATAACACAATATCAGTGAAAAGATGTCAATCTCCAATATGTGATCCGCCTGCAACAATTAATCTGCCTCATGGCACAAGAACATATCAGTGAAATATTGATCTGCCTCATGGCACAAGATCTGCCTCGTATGATATTACACTTTGCTGTAATGCCAATGTTCGAATCGGAAAAATAATCTTTTTCTCTGTTATACGGATGAAATCACCAAAATGACCCAAATGCTCATTTTGACAAAAAAGACAAGATAAGGTTTAAATGACCAAAAGTACCCAAACGGTCCTAATGCGTTCCTTTGTACCTGTTTAAATAGAACAAACTGCCCAATTCAAAATGACCACAAGGGTCAAGGGGGTGTTTTAAAATTACCTTAAAATTAGATATTGCTGATAATCCCCCTCTTGAAATAATGCCGGGATCAAGGGTTCCCATGTGTCTGATACAAACAAATGTAATCATTTGTAAATAAAGCAAAAAGAATATTTGTCCAAATTTAAATCATGGCATGTTCACTGTTGAAATAAAATAAACAAATGTATGAATAATAAAGTCATACCTTATGTAAAACTATACCCCGACAGTCGGTCCGAAAATAATCATTTCGGGATTCTCTACCCAAGTCAAGTGGGTCCACACGTGGCAACTTATTATCATTGTTAGGAAGAACTACAGTACTAAATTCCTCATCGACATCGTCATATGCATCTCTGTAATTTTTGGGAGGTGTCATGAAGACAATAGATATTTTTTATCCAGTTGGTCTGTCACGTAAAAGACTTGTCGTGCTTGTGAGGCCAATATGAAGGGATCATCCTTATGGCCTAATATATTAAGCTCAACCAATGTGTAACCAAGACTATCCTTCTTGACCCCATATTTATTGTCTACCCAGTCACACATGAAAAGAGGAATATTTCTAAAATGATAATTTAATATCCATATCTCTTGCAAAACCCCATAATAAGCTTTTTGGCCATACATTATAACTTCCTTAGAAATGTGCATGTCAGTTGCCACTACACTAACCCCACTGTTCTGGTGAACTTTACCTTCACGACATTTTGTACGAAATGTATATCCATTGATGTCATACACATCGTATTTCAGTACGTTGCTGTTTGGTCCATGTGAAATCCACCTAACAGTCTCTGAAATACTTTCTCTGGAGAATGCTAACTCTCTCTCAACCTGGCATTTATTACAAGGATGAGCTTCAACTCAAGATAAATACAACAAAGAGTACTTAACGCCAATATGAAAATAGTGTACCTCCTCTCGTAACCACTGACCAAATGTTTTACTGTGCTCTTTCTCTAGCCTTGCTATTCCTTTAAAAGGATGTTGGTTTTTCAAAAACACCATGTGACTACTGTAAAAACAACAACATACATGTAAATATAATACTTGATACAATGTCAACTGGACATGAATATATTGAAATAAGGACTAGGAACTAACATGGACATGAATATATGGATTATATAATACTTGATATAATGTCAACTGGACATGAATTAGTGACTTTATCATATAAGGACCTTTCTGAATATCCTTTGCTATAACATATGCTGTGATTCTTAGGCAAAACAGACACGAGATAACTACCAGCACATTAATGAATATTTGTATAACCTAAAAATTTAATTTGTCGTTCCAAATTGTGGGGTGCTATTAAATGTGTCGCTGATGTAAAACATTATAGAGAGTAGTTTACACTAGAAACTAATGCACGATGGTAAGTATACGTTCAAGGGAAACATGCATGATCAATTATTCTGCACCACACCGAGCATATGAAGTACAGTAACCAATGGTGCAGCTTAAAGTAGCAAGATGCTAGACGGTCTTGAAGGCAACACACTAGAATAAACAGCTGCTGAATCTGTTAATGTTCTCACTAGGAAAAATGGGTGCTTTGAGTCATCACTCGAAAAGGAGTGGCAGCACAGCTGCTGAATCTGTTAATGTAGTACAAAGAAAAAAAATGCAGCTCCCAATTGAAAGAAAAGGTCCATGAAAATGATAACTCCAGTCAAACAAAATCAGAGGGAGCAATAGTACTATAACATTTCTGCCATATTTACCAAGAGTGAAGTCACACTCAATAAAGCTAAGCATATATTTGTTTCATAGTCCTCATTTCTTTATATTCATGTCCAGTTGATATTGATTACACCTTTTAAATATTCATGTGCGACTAGTATTATACTTGATACACCATATTGTAAAATATAAAACAACAACATGCATGTAAATAATACTTACTCGATATAGGGTACAACTTCAGGTGTATTTTGCAAGACATAGAAATGTGCTTTAATGAAGAGCTCGGAGAAACGTGAACCGATTTACCGATAGTGGAGTTCCATCCCTAAGAGAAATATTATCTTGACATTCTCTCTTCCAAATCTATTTTGCTTGTCGTGGAATACCAACGGTCTTCAAGCTTTTAGGAATTACGAAGAACTCAATCGTCTCTTCGCAACATTCTCTTCAAAGAATACATCCTTCCGGTTTATTTTTATTTCGCACGTGCCCCTTAATAATCTTCATACACCTTTCGAATGGATACATCCACCAAAGCATCTTGACCACATAATTTTACTTCCTAGTAAGGTGAGCAGTTAAATGCACCATAACATCAAAAAGGATGGAGGAAAGTATTTCTCGGCAGTACAATGTCACACGAGTTCTTCTTGTAACTTATCGATCTCCTCCACTTTGATTTCTTTGCTACATATTGATTTCAAAAGAAACAAAACCTAATAATTGCATTTCTAGTGGGTTTCGGCATAATAGATCGTATGGCAATGGGCAAAAGCATTGCATGAGCATGTGATAGTCATGTGATTTTAGTCCGATAAGCTTCCTATCCTTTAGACTCACCAAATTAGAAAAATAGAACAATACCCTTGTGGAACCCTTAAATTGTATAATGATTCACAAAACTTGTCTTTTCCTCTGTTGTTAATGTGTAACTTGTAGGAAGTGTGGTTATGTTCCCTTCTATCTTAGCTTGTAACTCTGGTCTCAACCCAAAATGTGCCAAATCGATCGAGCCTCTAATCCATCTTTCGTCTTTCGGTGACGTTTAGCAATGTTCCGATCTATACTTTCAGCCACATTCTTCTCGATATGCATAAAATCTATACAATGTTGGACACAATTATATCGCCAATACCTAAGACGTCGATACCATACATTATATTTCTTCCAATATGTGGTTTCTTTGTTTCCAACGTCTGAACAGCCCACTTCTTTTGATGTTCTCTTCTTTCTTTTCATCTTCCCACCTCTTCCAGTCGAAGTTTGTTGGATGTCTGCTTCCTTATTCTCATCTCCCTTTCCCCATTTATTTATAATATACTTGACCTCGTTATATATTTCTTCCCCATTCATAGGTTCAGGAGCATGTCCGAACTCTTGTTCTCCATTGAAACCCTTCTTTTGACTTCTAAATGGATGGTTATAGGGTAGATATCGTCTGTGGCCAGCATAACTCTATTTCTTCGATTTAGGAAGTCTAATACAGTGTGTCTGTTTACCACACACTACACAACCTTTGTATCCGCTGTAAGGACATCCACATAGTGTACCAAGTGCCGGGTAATCATTTATCGTCCATAACACAACTGCACGTAGAGTAAACTTCTCTTGTGCAAATGCATCGTATGTTTCGACTCCAACTTCAATAAGAGCTGCAGTCATCAATCAAAGGTTCTAATAAAACATCAATATCATCTCTGGCGTTCCCGATATCAATAATGAAAGCATGATAAACTTTCTTTTCATACACAACCATGGTGGCAGGTTGTAAATGACAGTTAAAAGTGGCCATACACTGTGATGCCTATTTCCACTATTCACGTCGACTCCGTCAACCGAAATGCCTAGCCGTAGATTTCTTGGATCGTTAGCAATTTCTGGATATCTGTCATCTATGGCAGCCCATGCGGGTGAATCTGCTGGGTGACGTAAAACACCGTCATTTATTCTACCGGTCGCATGCCATGTTAAATCTTGTGCTATGGTCTTTGATTGAAACAGTCGTTTCATACGCGGAATAATGGGAAAATACCACAATACTTTTGCAGGAATATTTTCGTAAATTTTCTTTTTTGCCTCATCCATCTTCCATCTTGATTTTCCGCAAGTGGGACATTGTTTCGCGTCTTTATACTCATTTCTGTAAAGAATGCAGTTGTTGATACATGCATGTATCTTTGTATACCCTGAACCCATTGCTTTCATTGCTTTCTTGACCTCATATGTACTACTTAACATTTCGTTACCTTTAGCGATCTTCTTTAACAAAACTAGTGTTTCAAGAAACACTTATCCGAAACTCAAACTTACTCTTCAAATTGAGGAGTTGTACAATTGCGAGACAACTTTGTGAAGTCAGACACCCTTCATAAAGTGGCTTCTCAAAGATCCTCAATTAGTTTTTGAAATTTGTCAAGGTCCTCGGTGAAATTTTCTTACGTAGCTTCAACCATCTCTACTGCTTTTGAAGACATCTGTTGGAATTCCTATTGTGAAATTCGTAGATGCAACAAAGTCATTGTGTGCATTGCATAGTTGTCTTCAAAAGCACACGTTTCGGTGGGTCCTCTTTTTCTCCATGCTTAATCCAATTGGTATAGTTTTGATCTATTCCATATCCGAATAAGTGATGATCTACCTCCTCCACATGAAGAGAAATGTGGTTTAGACATCAGTACGGACATGGAATTTTTATTTTTTCTCTAGTTTTTAGAGGGTCCATATTCCTTAAGCTTTTCAAATTAAGGACCGCATAATCTATAAATGCTGCAACTCCATCTACATAAGGCTTTTTGTGTCTATCAGTTACCATCCAAGACTTGTCCATCTGTTTGTCACAATAGTGAAAATTCGGACATGTATCTATAAGTACTTTTAGAGATAAAAATAACTTGTCACATCGTTCAATACAAGTGGGACACATATACATATGTATAACTAATGTTTATAGATAAAACTATGCTATTGTTTGGTTATCAGAATGCTTTATATAATAGTTTATTGAAGCTTCAAATGTCTTATTTCCATAGTTTTTATCAATTACTATTCAGGTTATTTATGAACAGAATAAATGTGTCTCCTACCTTCTCGTGAAGACACATTGCTTATGTATGTACAAAATATGATCCCAAAACAATAAAACCTAAACTGATCAGCATTTGAAATGGCAATGCCACACCATAGTATGCAAAATCAAGCCGCATATTACACAGTCAAAAAGAACGGCACAAGAATGTCTATCCACTCTTATGTTATGTATGTATATATAACATATACATGTATATGATTATCTATACTTAAGCATTCAAGCCTAAAGCTTCACAATGGAGTAATTTCAACCAAAAAAAAATGAACTTCAATCTGAACAACAGGGCCAAGAAAATCTTTAACAAAAATAAGCATATTGCACTGACAATTGGTTGGTAGCAAACTGATAAACTAAACACGAATACAAATTTGCAGAAGTTGAAGATAATTTTTTCACTCGCTCAGCTCAAAAACACTATACAGATAAAACACAAACACAATATAAAAGATTAAATCATACACACAAGGAAAGCTATAAGAGAAGATTACCCCATCACATAATGATTTTAACAAAATATAATCAAAAACCAGGCATTAAGCATTGTAATGTATTCCAACTAAAAAGTTAATTTATTCAACACAAAATATGTGAAGTAGAAATAGTCAAGAATTTAATCTATCATATTAATAGCAATATAATAGGATGCAACCAAGACTACAACATTATCGAAGGCGATCATGACATCAAACATAATGGATTTTTAAACCATATTCAACAAATAAAAATTGAAACTTTAAGTTACATACGACTACTCTCTAATCCAATTGTTAGAGTTAGGCTATACTGCGAGAGCCGGGAAAAGGCGAGGTTGGACGGCGGTAGGCAGCGACCGAGTCAAAGAATGGTTGCGCGAGCGCCGGAGAAGAAATTTTGATTCTTACAGTCAATTATTTTTCTATGCTGGTGGTGGTGGATGGTTGTTCGAAAAAGGGGGAAGATAAAAAAAGTTGCCTGGTGAGAAAAATAAAGAAAAACGAAATAGTTCTAAAAAAACGAAAAAAAAAATTATTGCAACGCGCTGGTGGGAATCGAACCAGGGACCTAGGGGAAATATGATAGTGCCCCTGCCACCTTGTCCGGTAGTGGCATCCGCGATAAATTAGGCACAAGAAATTGTTTTATATATACCAATAGAGAAAAACGAAAAAAAAAAATATTGCAACGCACTGGTGAGAATCGAACCAGGCACCTAGGGGAAATATGATAGTGCCCCTGCCACCTTGTCCGGTAGTGGCATCCACGACAAATCATGCACAAGAAATTATTTTATATGTACCAATAGAGAAAAGAGAAAAAAAAAATATTGCAACGCGCCTGGTGAGAATCGAACCAGGGACCTAGGGAAAATGTGATAGTGCCCCTGCCACCTTGTCCGGTAGTGGCATCCGCATTAAATCATGCACACGAAATTCTTTTATATGTACCAATAGAGAAAAACCAAAAAAAAAAATATTGCAACGCGCCTGGTGAGAATCGAACCAGGCACCTAGGGGAAATGTGATAGAGCCCCTGCCACCTTGTCCGGTAGTGGCATCCGCGGTAAATCATGCACAAGATATTCTTTTATATGTAACAATAGTTGATTTTCACGCTAGCTTTACTTCGTATTGGAAACAAGACTGTATATAACTTCAGTGTAAACTTACATAATAACAAATAAACTACTAATATAATTTGAAGGTCTCTGGTTCGAGTACTCCGCGACGCAACCTTTAAATTTATGTGATAATTTAATATAATAATAATTTGCTTTTAAAAAAAATTAAAGAAAAAGGAAACTACTAATAATTTGTCATATGTATAGCATAATCTTATATAAATGTTATTCGACAACAAAAAATAATGATTATATCAGTTAATCGGGTCAACCTAGTCGATTTTCACGCTAGCTTTACTTCGTATTGGAAACAAGGCGTATATAACTTCAGTGTAAACTTACATAATAACAAATAAACTACTAATATAATTTGAAGGTCTCGGGTTCGAGTACTCATGTGCAACCTTTAAATTTATGTGATAATTTAATATAATAATAATTTGCTTTTAAAAAAAATTAAAGAAAAAGGAAACTACTAATAATTTGTCATATGTATAGCATAATCTTATATAAATGTTATTCGACAACAAAAAATAATGATTATATCAGTTAATCGGGTCAACCTAGTCGATTTTCACGCTAGCTTTACTTCGTATTGGAAACAAGACTGTATATAACTTCAGTGTAAACTTACATAATAACAAACACAAACACAATATAAACGATTTGACCACCATTTTAAAACGATCAATCAATGATGATCAATCAATTATTAAGTTCTCAATTTCAATTTACATAACTTCTACATTGAATAGTTGATCATCAATCATGTCTATCTATTTGACCACCATTTTAAAATACGTTTGAATTAGTGTTGCCACATTGTAAGCAACCGACGGTTCCGGACCGACCACAGTCAACGATTCCGATCCGGACCGTTGGCCGCGGGCGATCCGTAACGAATTGGTATTAAGCACGGTCGATTACGGGCGAACTTCGGGCCCGTTAATCTGCGATCGAGCCGTGGTTCGGCCGAACCGACCTTCTGCGGTCATTACATAAATAAAAATAAAAACACTCGTAATTTCATTCAAATCCTCACAAATCCATACTACAATTCGATTATCAATTCCAAGATTTGGTTCGGTTATTTTAACACATTCCAACCGAGTTCTAGATTAGTTCATCTCTACGATTATCACCAAACTAATCACTTCGTTCTAACCATCAATATGAAGATTATCACATCAAGAAACCTCTACAAATCATGAACTATACTCGAAGAACACCATCTACAGTTATCTTCTTGAATTCATCCAACAAATGTGATAACCTTAACAAATCATTCCTCAAAAGAGCGTTTCAAATTCATCGTCAAAGGCATGTTATTAAATTAACTAAGTAATTTTAAAATTTCAACACTTGTAAATTATAAAATTTAGAAATTTTAACACTAAAATCACTAATCATTTAATTTTAAAAAAAAGATATAAACAATATTACAAATAATTATAAATTACATAAAAACACAACATAAATAGTTTCAACATTCGAAATTTCAACACAACTACACAATTCATATAATTTCATTCAAACATAAAAATAATAAAAAATGATGAATCTAGGTTCGGCCCGGGAACCATCGGTTTTCGGCCCGGCCCTGAACTTCCGGTTTCAGACCTAGAAACCGGCCCTTCTTCAGAATACCAGGGCCGATTACGGTTCACCTTTTCTGGTGAACAGGAACCACCGGTTCGGGCCCGGAACCGGCGGTTCACGACAGTTTGAATCACCTTGTATGGTAATTTTTCTCGTATATGCATGTAGGAGTCATGATGGATGGCACGGAACAACCAAATCATCCATTTTAATCCATAACGAAAAACAACTCGCGCTCCATACAAGGACACGATATGTATATAAGTAAAAATTATACTGAAACGATATTAATCTTGTAAAATCTACATTAAATATACATGTTATTGATCTTTGGTCAATATTTTTAAGGTTATTGAGGAATCGCTCTACCGAGGCCGAGTGTAAGTAAATATATTAAGCTTTACAAATTATCGGTTAGGTATTTATTTTTCGGAGAACTCTATTTTGTACTTTCTAGAGTAATTTCTATGACTTTATATTATAAAAGGTGTTCGATTGATTTTACATATTTGTGAATGTGAGGCAAATTATACACCAAATAATTATGTTTGATATTTAACTTAGAAATTTTTCCTTATACCTCAAACTACGATTTGTTGTTGTGTTACAAAAATATTCATTTATCTCTTTTATTGAAGAGTACTTTGATTTATAATTAGACTCCAAAATTATTTTTATTTACTAACCGATATTTCATATAGAATCTAAAGATAGATGTGACTGATCATTTCTTTTTAATTTTAAAAATTATAAATAAAGATGTCAATGGGTCGGATATGGTACGGGTATGCCTCCTCCATACCCTACCCTATTTGATTCAGATCGGTTTGGATATTGCTCATCGGGTAATCGGGTACCCAATGGGTATTCGGGTACCCGTATAACCTATATTTAAAAATATAAATATTTTTAATATATATCATATATACATTTAATATAATTAATAAATTCAATTTAGTATAATAAATATTTAAAATATTATATTTTATATAATAATATACATAATATATAATATAATATAATCTTTATGTATAATATACTATAATAATATATCTATATAATTCAGGTGTTTGGGTTTTTTAACTTGCTAGGTTTCTGGACTCGTCCATGGAGACATTCCTTTTCTCATCCTAACCGAATCACACCACAACTGGATGTGATCTCAAAAAAAAATGGATAGTAATTTCATCTTAGTAATTTCATCTATTTCCAGAAGTTTTTTCGGCTGCAAAATAAGGCGGGAATACATCATCCTTCACCACCGCCAAAATTTTTACCAAATCCATTCCAGAAAGGTAATACAAGATATTAGGTAAGTGCCATGAAATTAGGAACGGATTCTTATCATCCCTATAAACCAGATGAAAATATCCCACCAGTTGTATCGTTATCTCCATTGTCACACCAAGTCGGCTGCTATAGGTGCTCCACAACAATCTGACATTAATATGTAAGTATATCAATGAATGTTAACATTAGTATGATCTTTCATTATGATTGATCATGTTCTTGATTATAACGAGGTGAATTATGCCTTAGAAAATCGATATTTTTGTTAACATTGGGGGTGTGCTTGTTGCACACCAACCGCTCGATGAGATGCTTACATGAAAAAGTTTATGTCAAATATTATTTCTTTGGTTATTTATTCTTTATTGTACTACATATCAAACTTGTATGTTAATCATCGTGAATGGAGAAATGACATTGGTGAGGATATACGAATATGAAATGGATGATGACGTTGAACCCAACGAAGGAGATTCGAGCCACGAAGATTTACAAATAACACCCTGTTGTGTCATTTTTGTGAAAATTTTGAGAATATTAGAACTTGAGAATACCCTCTTAAGACTGAAATAAGTCAGTACATAATCACCCGATCCTTGTAGTTTTATTAATCACTGGACCTGTAGAATTGTAGACAGAAAAATAAATTGCAGATTAGACATAAATTGAAGAATAACATCTATCTTGTACAAGTACAAAAAATTGCAGATTAACTTGTACTCCTGCTGCCAAGTACAGATCAGAACTGTTACCTTGTGGATTAGGAGGAACATCCTCATTAAGAGCAATGTTCATAATACCTTCTGTTAGATCTTCCCAAGTTAAATCTGGAACAATTGTAATAAAAATTGCATAAGTCAGTCTAATTTATATAGTCATAACAGCATGCTCTAATAAGTAAATGCAACTACCTTTTTCATTAAATTTCCAATCGTGGGTGCACATTATACTTTAGACAACAATATGTTGTAACACCCCCAATCCACTCAGGGATATTACACGTCGTAGACCCTCTCCTCGAGGATCTACCAGGCTGATAACTAAAATCAAACATCTAAACATCGCCTTTAAGGCTAAAATGACTCAGTAGACCGACTTGGTCTTTCAATAATAACATACAACTCAATTCCAAACACATACCCACGCAGGGGTCAAAATACAATAAACTCCCGTACAACGGGGAAAGATCTGCGGCGGAAAAGAAAATACAACTAGACAATACGACATCTACGGATACTCGTGTGATTTGTACCTTTTATCTTTCTTCATACTTCGTGACGACCCTGTGCCATGCTCCAATACCTGTATGATAAAATAGACATCCACCCCGAATACTGGGGTTAGCAAACTCCCTTTGTTTTGCTAGTGCAAGTACAAGTGCAAAAATACGAGCCATACAATTCACATTCCACGAATAACAATAATCAGAATCCTCAAAATCCAAATGTAACGAAAAGCACTTCCCGAGGCAAGAGTTTGGTAAAATATTCTAAAACCGAAAGGTCACAAATCAAGGGAAAACAATTTATAAAACCGTTTAAATGCCATCGAGAGTTTTAATAGGAAACAATTTAGGATTTCCGAATCCTTCTCTTTCCAAAATCAACAGGTCACATTGAAAGGTTTTGTTTTCGCAAATAGAAAAGCAGACAACAATTCACAGGCTAGAGCCCAACATCACGTGTCCTCGACGGACATAAAATCAACAAAACATAATCGCACACGCGCATCGCCAGACCGGACGAAGCCACAAATCCCACTCGAGGCCTCGAAGGACCCTCCCGAGCCGGCTAGCGAAACAAATCACACACATCTCACGGTTGGATCAATCGCTTGTTGCATCTGGCCACATGATCGCATGCCATGTGCCACCGTAGATTATCTCGAGCTCTCACGGTTGGATCAATCACTTGTTGCATCGACCACATGATCACGTGCCATGTGTCCGTAGACCTTCAACCATATCCACACATTCACACAAATAACATATCACATCAAGGATATTCAAACAATTCGCCAGAGGCATCAAACACTTAGCAAAACACCACGTCACCCACAACGCACCGAAATGAAATAATATACGTCCACACACAATACCAAGTGCAACATTAACACCAAGCATATACATAGAATTCACATAGTTATTCACAAACCACGCCATTCACAAAACACACGCGTTTTGAAAGCAAGCCTTTAACAAGGCTAAACCGAATCTTTTGAAAGTTCAATTCAAACGACCAAACAACCACATTTAGACGATCACTAATTATCATATCCATAAAACAAGAATAGTATGGGCAAGGTACTTGCCTCGAAATCACGATCGCAATAAGACGACGGATAGGACGCGGTCGAATAGCCCCGAACCCCCGAACAATATCAAGAACGTGGTAGCACCACGGGTATTACGAGAATAACACCACACGAATCATCAATCACCAAACGGGATTCAACATCGGAATCCTCGAACACCTATAAACCTCCGGAAGGAACAATAACACATGGTTACGACGAGAATCAAGGCCAAAACAACGGAAATCCCAACAAACTATCGAAGGGAAACTCATTGGGACATTTAATCGAACACTAAATGTTCAATAATTCCCAAGAACACTCGAATCGTCAATCGAGTTAAACAAACTCGATATATGGATATACAACCCATAGAACACGATTAATAACATCATACTACACCAACCGATGTATCAAAATCGGACTAGAATCGAAATCAAGAACAAATCTCCGAAAAGTCAACTTGAAGGATAATCAAGAAATATACCTTGATTCGACGAAACACACGGATTAGATGTTGATATAATCAACAAGGATCTTCCAAAATGCCTTGGAAATGATTAGAACCGGCCAAGGAGTCGATTTCCCGTCGCACCCGTCGCCAGCCGCCGAAAGAAGGGGAAAAAATGAAAAAAAACGAAGTCTGGCCGAGCCAGGCCTATATATGGCCGGCAGTGTTACGGCCGTAACCGGCAGTGCCTTACGGCCGTAACTCGGTCCCTTACGGCCGTACTCGGCAGGCCTTACGGCCGTAACCGGCATTCGTCAAAAATCGCCAAGACTACCGGTGGACACTTACGGCCGTAACTTCGCACACATTACGGCCAGATCGCCTTCGTCCGGTCGCCGGGCGCCATACGGCCGTACCCGATCACGCCTTACGGCCGTAATCGTCTGCGTTACGGCCGTAACGCACCTTACGGCCATAACTCGGCCGAGGCCGGCCGTGACTCGGCCGTGGCCACCCCGACGGCCCGGACGACCCCGAAACCCGAACCTGAGTAAAAATCGAAGATACGGTTACGAAGTACTCGCAAAGACGAATCCAAGCGCTAAGAGAACACACGATTCCGACCACCCTAAGTGTCGGAATTCGACAACGAAAGTAATTACCCCAAACTTTGGGAAATTACAAAAATGGCCCAAAACGTCCGAAAATCACGATACGCGATCGAAACACCAAACCAAAGCTCGCAACATGAATAATAACATTAAATGAACTTGCGAGAAACTCGAAACAACAGTTTCGGATGAGATTCGCAAGAATCGAGCTCAAGTGCGGAAAAGTCGCTAAAAAGCACGGAACTCAACAAAACGACACCGAAACGAACTCGGATGACAAAAAGTGCAGAATTAATCATTCTCAAAATGACGAAACGGTCATGAAAAAGTTGTCAAAACGGACTCTCGCCGAAAAAAGAAAATTACCGAAAATCGAAAATTGCGGATATTACATTCTACCCTCCTTAAAAGAAGTTTCGTCCCGAAACTTAAAACAAGTGGGGAGAAGCAATATCCCCGCCAGGAAAACTCAACGAGATACACAAGAAATACGTAACTTACGCCCATCGGCGAAACGTTACAAGCAACGCAAAGGAATATACGGCGTGAAAACACGCTCCAGGACGACCAACACAATGCCACCGGTAGAGACATAATAAAATCAACAAGTGACAAGTGTCATCAAACAGATAATACAATCAAGTCGATTATCCGAACAATCACAAAACACAACCAACGAAAATCAATACGATTGACCAACCCAACGGTATATCAATCAAAACATGAGCCACACGCTGAACAAATACGGAATTCCACCGCCCAAGGGTTGGAAGATCGAAAACGAGACTAATTTCCCGAACTTAAGGGAATTAGAAAGGAGCCTCAACGCTCAACAATCACGAAACGAGAACAAAACCGAACAAACAAACGATCGAGACAACAAAAATCGAACGATCATGTTCGGATCACGAAGAACAATAAGGTTCAACCGACAACTCCGAGGTTCACATCTCGACTCGAGACAAAACATGATCCGGTGAAAACAACAAGATGCACACTCGCATAAAATCCACAGGAAAGGGAATAACAATTGAAAAGTCACAACGACGAACGAGTAATTCCGAAATAATACCACCCTCGTTCGATCAACAAAAGCAAGGGGCAGGACAAGCTCAGAAAATGTCAATGAACATAAACGAGTCGACAGAGTCGAAAATACAGAA
Organism: Orobanche coerulescens; assembly: GCA_033398695.1. NCBI lineage: Eukaryota > Viridiplantae > Streptophyta > Magnoliopsida > Lamiales > Orobanchaceae > Orobanche > Orobanche coerulescens. The sequence continues at coordinate 3,894,987 of CM065806.1, read as the reverse complement.
GTTCCAAATCCGATCCACTTCGAATAAAAGAATTAGTAGAATTAAAAGATGCTACCTCCGAACAAGGTTCACAAGAATCGAACCGAACTCGGAAAAGTTACAGCGATAACCAGATCGACCCAAAACAAGATCACAGCTCGTTCGAACGATGAAACCGAAATACAGAACAAGATCAGACAGTATCAACGAACACGGGCGAATCGATAGACTGGAGAAAGAGAAAATATAGAAGCCAAAATAATACGGGTATTATATTCGACCTCTTCTAAAAGAAAGTCGTCCCCGCAACTCACAATAACGGAAACAAGGTAACAACACAAAAAGCAACTGACAGAGAAATCTCCTATGGGCCTCTCAGAGCCGATCCTGATAACTGTGCTGAAGCGCAAACTCCGAAAGTCTCGGTAGCCAATTCGCAAAACTGAATTCGGTGTCCCTCGAGTCCACACTCGAAATGTGTTACCGACGAGAAGGACAAATTGCACGTACATTCCCCTGGCACATCACGGTTGAAACACCTCGGCTCGGCATACCGAAAATACAAATGCTAGATACAATGGGGCATAACGTCGCAAAACAACATAGCGGAGATGCCAACTCAGCACAACAAAGAATCATAACACATATCATATACAACGATTACCATCGTAAAGTAATATATACACATACACCACAGCAACGACGGTATCGTTCGGCGACCTCAACGACCCGAACGATAACCAGCACGTAATTACAAACATCATGAAACAATCACACATGTACACCAACGTACAAACCCAAGCTTCAACATCTCACACTCGTGTGACACACGCAATCCACCACGAGGCGACAACCATTAAATACCAGTTCACACCTCTCACAGAGGGCTAGTACAACAAATACGTGGCAACGCCTCAACGTTCATGCCATCAACTCGATCATATTCGGGAGTTAACATCATAGCGACAAAGCCAACATCATACATACATACCCAGCCCTCAAACGGGAATGGATAGGTTTTAAAAACGAAAACCTCATTTGGAAAATAATTTAGAAAAACACCGGTCGATCTTGAGTATCACATTTCCAAAAAAGTAAAAACGTGAAACATCATTATCGAGACTTTGGAAAACCATTTCGCATTTGATAAAAATGAGGACACTTTCTTTTAGTGAAAAGCTTTCAGAATATTCGACCTTCGGGTCTAAGTAAAAGTGTTTATAAAACATTGAAAATATCTCAAAACGTTTTGGTCCTCGAGGTAGAAGAATTTTGAAACATGTTGTGGCACCTTGGAAGTGTAATACCCGGTTGTAATTCTTTCATTTTCATTAAGTAATTATCAGTCTGTAATTGTCACTCAGTGTATTTTCACTCAATTATAATCATTCATCAATCATGTTCATTCTCCGTGTTCACCGTTCGGAAAAAACTTCGAGTTGTGTATCATTATTGTTCATTGTTTCAACTTTGCTCTTATGAGTTCGACTTTTTTAGATCACCATTAATTTTTGGTAACTCCAAAAATTCTAAATCTTTGCAATATTATAGAGCATCGAATTAGCTTTCCAATGGTTCAAACGGTGAGTCAATCGGAGTCCGGACGAGAGAGTTATGGTCGTTTTATCTCACCCGCTCATTTTTTCAGTTATTGGCCGATCACTGCCGACCGAACTCGGCCGTGTCGTCCGACACGGCCCGTGCCGTACTCGTCCGAAAATGCCGAAGTCTCTGCCTCAGGACCCGACCGTGTCGTCTGGCACGGCCGAGTCGAACTCTTCCGGATAAGCCAGAACCGACTGCCCAGACGCCCGACCGTGTTCCAGGACACGGTCGAGTCATGCCGAGTCGCTGTCGGACGGGTCACTATCGGAAGGCCCCTCCGCGCCGCGACCGTGTCTAGCAGGACACGGTCGAGTCCCTGCCGGCCAGCTGCGCGCCACGACCGTGTCAGGCGGACACGGTCGAGTCTGTCAGACGAGTCAACCCCTATAAATTCGTTTTTTGAGCATTTCAGCTCATTTCTTTCCCTTTTCTTCACCTACAACCGATAGAGAAAGCTTGAGGGAGGGTTTTTCCTTCACAAATCATTTGAGTGTTTTATTTTCTTCATCCTCCTTCGATCGTGTAGCTCGGATTGTGGATTTAGCACGTGTTCTTCGGATTATAGGGCTTGAATCTTCAAGAGGTAAGAACTCCTTCAACCCTAGTATGATTTTGGGGAGGGTTTGGTGGTGATCTTGTGTTTTAATTCGAATTAACCGATGTTGTTATTAGATTTTGATAGTATTCACGCGACCCATGGTTTTCTTGTTTTTGATTGGGATGAAATCCCGTTGTTATACCATTGACCGATTTCATTTCCTTATGCACTCTTGGTGTCCGATGAATTGTCCCAACGGGTAGAATTAGGATTAATTCTTACCTTTCCGCATTATTGAGACTTGTTGTATACCGTTGTTGTGTTAGGAGCGGATTTGGGAGGATTGTTCGGACCAAAACCTATTCCTTCGTTGTTTCCCTTGTTTCATCGTGTTCAAGGCAAGTACATGTATTACATTTCGTTATGTATATTGTGATTCTCGAAATGAATGATGAATGGTGATTTTTGGGTGCGTGAGTTGTGTTCCTTCCACCCGGAGTGTCCGACGGGATGTCTGGGGGTCGATACTAAGGGGTACGGCCGCGGAAGTGGACTTGGGTGCGTGCGTGATTGAACTTCCACCGGAGTGTCCGACGGATGTCCGGGGTCGATACTAAGGTACGGCGAAGTGGTATCCCACCCGAGTGTTCGACGGGATGTCCGGGGTCGATACTAAGGGTACGGCCACGGATACCGATTGTGATTTTGTGATATCGTGATGACTGAAAATCGATGTGATTGCCAATGTAGTATTCCGGAATATATATGTGGCAAATGACTTATGTTTGAGATGATTGTGTAAAACCGTTTTTGTATATAATGTTGTGTAATTGTGTACTTGCACTAGCCATTCGAATGCTAACCCCTTAAATGGGGGAAATGCGTCTTATGCATTTCTGTGCAGGAGGGCCGAGGAGCAGCACGGGACACGCACGCAAAGAATGGTGGCTTGATGATGTGGCTCGAGTCCGCATTTTTATGTTTTGTCATTGCATGGTCGAGTATTGAAGTTAGACTGCCCATTTTAAAACTTGGTTTAAGTCCCTGCGTGGGCAATAAATTGGTATTTAACCTCTGTTCATGTATTACGTTAAAAATGTTTTGGCGAGGCCACGGCCTTATTTACTTTTGAGTGCATTATTCGGGACTACATTGTGGTTTATATGTCATGTGTTAGCTGTAGACCTCACGAGGGTTCTACGGCGTGTAATGTCGATTGTGAATTGGGGTGTTACATTTATGGTATCGAGCTTAGGTTTTGAATACCTAGGTCATCGGTGAATTTTGGGTGCATCGGTTGCGTCATTAGAGTCGGTCGTTGAGCCTAATATCATCATGTTACCGTCTTTTCGTGCGACCGTGGTGTAAGTCTCCTCGAACTCTTATATCTCTGTAATTCGTTTTCTTGCGCTGTTGAATCGTGACTTGTGTTACCAACTTTGTGAATTGTGAATCTTTCGATCTTGCCCTTTTCTTATTTTCCTTGATATGTTGAGAGGTCGTGGTAGACCGGCTAGGGACGCGGCCGAGGCCGTGGTCGTGGTGCCGATAATGAGGAGGGCTCACTTTCTCGATCTCTGCGGACTCATCCTCTCACTCGGTGCCGTCGGGTAATAATGCCGACGCCAGCTCTGCCGTGCCAGCTTGGTAGCCCAACTTACTCGAGATAGCTCGGGGTGGACGCGTAATCCGCCCCGACACCTAAGAGGAGGCTAGTAAGTGGCTTCAAACGGTGACTAAGATGCACCCTCCTCGTTTCTCGGATCCTCCGACTCCTCGGTTGGGAGAATTGGCTCTTTCAGTTGTCCAGACCTTCGATGCCGTAGCTTGTCCCAAGACAGAGGGTACATATTGCCCAGCACCTCCTGGATAAGGAAGCTGCGGAATGGTGGGAGGCCGTTGTGCCCAGAGACCGTCGAGCTACTTGGGAGGAATTCAAGGCCGCTATGGAAGCAGTATTGTCCGCCGCCAGTCAAGGAGCGCAGAATTGTGGAATTCTTCACCGCTACACCTCGGGATGTGCCTATTTCTCGTGCCATCATTTCTTACAATCAGCAGTTGGGGTTCGTAAGAGATCAAGTGAGATCGGAGGTCGATAAAATCCGTTACTTCAATATGCGCATGAAGCCGCATATTAGGCGAGTATGGCACCGCTCATGTGTGCCACTTTGAAGGAATACCGTGATCGCGCCCTAGCGATCGAGATGGCGGTTCCGGAATCAGAGTCGGTTTTGGAATTTAAGAAGCGAAGACTACCGTGGATTCTCGACCGGGAAGGGTGGTCGATTTCGAGGTCTCGTTACGCTTCCATACCGGGGAAGAGGCCGTTCCATCAGGCCGGTGGATCTCAGGGTAACCGTTCAGTTCAGACCGTTGCTTCTGGTGGCAGGGTTTGTTTTAACTGCAACCAATATGAGCATTTGATGAAGGATTGTCCTTTTCCTCCAGTTACTTGCTACACTTGCGGGCAGACCGGACATCGGGCGACTCATTGTGAGAGAGCCACCAGGGCCGCTATAGTTCCGACTACCACTACCGATCAGAGGTATCATAACACTCCAACTATTCAGGTTCCGCAGGGTTCGGGTCGCGGTAGAGGTCGGGGACAGCCGGATCGCCGCGCAGCCTCGAGCTCGGGTTCAGTCCACCCCCGATTGTACCAGATGAGGCGCACAGAGGAGGCGGACATTCCGGTGGCGTCAGGTACCACTCAGATCCTTACTCATCCAGTTTCCGTGCTTTTTGATTCGGGTGCTACCCATTCCTTTATTGCATCGGATTGTGTGAATCGTATTGGCTTTAACTGCTTGTTTGAATGTGAACCGTTTATGGTGGGTACGCCTAGCGGGGATCGCATGGTTGGGGACCGGGAAGTTAGGGATTGCCCCGTGAGGATCGGGAGCCGAGACTGGCCCTCGAACCTCATTGTTATCGACCTCAAGGGTGAGGATTTAATCCTCGGGGACGATTGGTTAGAGCGTCACGGTGCTATCATAAACTATCGGACTCGTACTATCTCGATCGTGGCCGAGGATGGCACCGAGCATACTCTCGTCGGCTGTAAGCCGGGTAGATCGGGGAGTGTGATTAACGCCTTGAAGGCGATGAAACTTCTGAACCAGGGTTGTGTCGGCTACTGGTGTTACGCTCTGAAGGCGGAAGATGGTGGAGTTGACATGTCGTCAATTCCAGTTGTTGGTGAGTATCCCGAGGTTTTCCCAGACGACTTGTCGGGGTTACCACCGCAGCGAGAGGTGGAGTTTCCTATCGATCTTGAGCTGAATGCAGCCCCTATTTCTCGAGCACCGTACCGTATGGCACCGTCGGAGATGTTAGAGTTGAAGAATCAGTTGGGAGAATTGTTAGATAAAGGGTATATTCGACCGAGCGCATCGCCTTGGGGTGCGCCTGTACTCTTTGTTAAGAAGAAGGATGGGTCGCTTCGTTTATGCATCGATTTTCGAGAATTAAACAAGTTGACCATCAAAAATAAATACCCTTTTCCCAGGATTGACGATTTGTTTGATCACCTTGGGCGGCAGTCTTTTCAAGATTGATTTGCGATCGGCTACTACCGATTGAGGATTCGGACGTCGATATTCAAAGCCGCCTTCTGGACGAGATATGGCCATTACGAGTTTGTGGTTATGCCTTTCGGGCTAACTAATGCCCAGCAGTTGTTCATGCGGTTGATGAACAAAGTTTTTATTGAGTATCTGGACAAATTCGTAGTCGTTTTTATCGACGATATTCTTATCTATTCACGGAATCGGGAGGAGCACGCCTTACATCTCCTGGATTGTATTAGACACTTTGAGGACCGAGCGGTTGTACGCGAAGTTCTCTAAGTGTGAGTTTTGGCTCGAGGAAGTGACGTTCCTCGGGCATGTGATTTCAGCAGAGGGAGTTCGGGTAGATCCGCGAAGATAGAGGCGTGATGGCTTGGGAGCCGCCTAAGAATGTGAAGGAGGTGAGGAGTTTTCTGGTCTTGCCGCTATTACCGTAGATTCGTTGAGGGATTTTCTAAGATCGCTAAACCACTCACTCGATTGCTCCGTAAAACTCGAAGTTCGAGTGGATGCATGCAGACAGATGGCCTTTGACGAGTTAAAAGACGTCGACTACCGCACCCGCTTTAGCATTGCCTCGGGGAACGAGGACTTCGTAGTGTATAGTGATGCTTCGGGCCTTGGTCTAGGATGTGTTTTGATGCAGAGAGACAGAGTGATTGCTTATGCGTCCCGCCAATTGAAACCTTATGAAGTAAATTATCCCACGCACGATTTGGAGTTAGTCATGGTCGTTTCGCCTTAAAAACTGGAGGCATTACCTCTATGGGTCATCGTGTAAGATTTTTACGGATCACAAGAGTCTCAAGTACATCTTCAGCCGTAAAGAGTTGAATATGAGGCCGTAGGTGGTTAGAGCTAATTAAAGATTACGACCTCGAGATACTTTACCATCCTGTAAGGCCAACGTAGTGGCCGATGCGTTGAGCCGAAAACCGATGGCTTTGCGGATGTTAGAAGTACTTACACCGCAGAGTAGGATCCAGCGAGATTTCATCTTCGAATATTGAGGTTTGGGTTCGAGAGTTCAGGGCCGATTATATGCGTTAGAGATCACTTCGCTCGATCGATGATATCGTGGCGGCGATATGACGATCCGTTTTGGTCCAAATTGAGGGAGGATGTGAGGAAAGGGAAAGCCCTGGATTTGTGGTTCATGATGATGGAGTTTTGAGGTTTCGCGCAGACTTTGTGTACCGAGTGATATTGAGCCGAGACAGAAAATCTTGAGTGAAGCTCATGCTACACCTTACTCCATACATCCCGTACGAGTAAAATGTACAAGGATGTGAGGAGCAACTACCGGTGGAGTAATTTGAAGGCGACGCTAGCGAGTTTGTGTCGAGGTGTCGACTGTCGGCCGAGTTAAGATCGAGCATCGACCACATGGGTCATACGACCACTTCCTATCCCGGAGTGGAAATGGGAGGATATCTCTATGGATTTCATTACCGTATGCCTAAGACTGGACGGGAATGAACATGATTTGGGTCGTTGTTGATCGACTAACCAAATCAGCTCATTTTCTAAGTATTAAGGACACTTGGGGGCCGGAGAGGCTTGCACGAGTGTTTGTTGCGGAAATAGTGAGATTGCATGGGACCCCTAAGAGTATCGTTTCGGATCGTGATGGCCGGTTCATATCACATTTTTGGCAGGCCGTTCATAGAGCTTTGGGAACCGAGTTGAGACTTAGTACATCCTACCACCCTCGAGCAGACGGACGATTGAGCGGACGATACAGACACTAGAGGATATGTTACGAGCCTGTGCTTTAGATTGGAAGGATGATTGGGAGACACACTTGCCGTTGATCGAGTTCACGTACAACAATAGTTGGCATGCCTCGATCAAAATGGCACCATTCGAAGCATTGTATGGGAGGAGGTGCAGATCGCCGTTGTGTTGGGATGATACGTCTGAGCTAATCGGTACCGAGCCCGACATGATAGTTGAGACGAGGGAGAAGGTTACCCTGATTCGTGGTAGATTGCTGACGGCCCAGAGTCGGCAGAAGTCTTATGCCGATACACGTCGTCGACCGTTGGAGTTTGAGGTGGGAGATCACGTCTTGATTAAGGTGTCGCCGACACGGGGAGTTTACCGCTTCGGTCGGAAGGGTAAACTTAGTCCGAGATATATCGGGCCGTTTGAGATTTTAGATAGAGTTGGAGAGCTTGCGTATCGGTTAGGCTTGCCGCCGTCCCTGAGCCACGTGCATAACGTATTTCATGTTTCCCAGCTTAGGAAGTACGTATCGTACCCTAGCCATATTATTGATTTTGGAGAGATCGAGTTGGGGCCCGACATTACCTTCGAGGAGAGGCCGATTCAGATCTTAGAGCGTCGAATGAAGCAACTCAGGCACAAAACCATTCCTTTGGTCAAAGTGCAGTGGTCGAGGCATGTATCCGAGGAAGCCACGTGGGAAACGGAGGAGAGTATGAGGTCGAGATACCCCGAGTTATTCGTGTTGTAAGTTTCGGGACGAAACTTATTTTTAGGGGGAGATAATGTAATACCCGGTTGTAATTCTTTCATTTTCATTCAGTAATTATCAGTCTGTAATTGTCACTCAGTGTATTTTCACTCAATTATAATCATTCATCAATCATGTTCATTCTCCGTGTTCACCGTTCGGAAAAAACTTCGAGTTGTGTATCATTATTGTTCATTGTTTCAACTTTGCTCTTATGAGTTCGACTTTGTTAGATCACCATTAATTTTTGGTAACTCCAAAAATTCTAAATCTTTGCAATATTATAGATCATCGAATTAGCTTTCCAATGGTTCAAACGGTGAGTCAATCGGAGTCCGGACGAGAGAGTTATGGTCGTTTTAGCTCACCCGCTCATTTTTTCAGTTATTGGCCGATCACTGCCGACCGAACTCGGCCGTGTCGTCCGACACGGCCCGTGCCGTACTCGTCCGGAAATGCCGAAGTCTCTGCCTCAGGACCCGACCGTGTCGTCTGGCATGGCCGAGTCGAACTCTTCCGGATAAGCCAGAACCGACTGCCCAGACGCCCGACCGTGTTCCAGGACACGGTCGAGTCATGCCGCGTCGCTGTCGGACGGGTCACTATCGGAAGGACCCTCCGCGCCGCGACCGTGTCTAGCAGGACACGGTCGAGTCCCTGCCGGCCAGCTGTGCGCCACGACCGTGTCAGGCGGACACGGTCGAGTCTGTCAGACGAGTCAACCCCTATAAATTCATTTTTTGAGCATTTCAGCTCATTTCTATCCCTTTTCTTCACCTACAACCGAGAGAAAGCTTGAGGGAGGGTTTTTCCTTCACAAATCATTTGAGTGTTTTATTTTCTTCATCCTCCTTCGATCGTGTAGCTCGGATTGTGGATTTAGCACGTGTTCTTCGGATTATAGGGCTTGAATCTTCAAGAGGTAAGAACTCCTTCAACCCTAGTATGATTTTGGGGAGGGTTTGGTGGTGATCTTGTGTTTTAATTCGAATTAACCGATGTTGTTATTAGATTTTGATAGTATTCACGCGACCCATGGTTTTCTTGTTTTTGATTGGGATGAAATCCCGTTGTTATACCATTGACCGATTTCATTTCCTTATGCACTCTTGGTGTCCGATGAATTGTCCCAACGGGTAGAATTAGGATTAATTCTTACCTTTCCGCATTATTGAGACTTGTTGTATACCGTTGTTGTGTTAGGAGCGGATTTGGGAGGATTGTTCGGACCAAAACCTATTCCTTCGTTGTTTCCCTTGTTTCATCGTGTTCAAGGCAAGTACATGTATTACATTTCGTTATGTATATTGTGATTCTCGAAATGAATGATGAATGGTGATTTTGGGTGCGTGAGTTGTGTTCCTTCCACCGAGTGTCCGACGGGATGTCCGGGGTTGATACTAAGGTACGGCCGCGGAAGTGGACTTGGGTGCGTGCGTGATTGAACTTCCACCGAGTGTCCGACGGATGTCCGGGGTCGATACTAAGGGGTACGGCCGCGAAGTGGTATCCCACCGGAGTGTTCGACGGGATGTCCGGGGTCGATACTAAGGGGTACGGCCACGGATACGATTGTGATTTTGTGATATCGTGATGAAAATCGATGTGATTGCCAATGTAGTATTCCGTAATATATATGTGGCAAATGACTTATGTTTGAGATGATTGTGTAAAACCGTTTTTGTATATAATGTTGTGTAATTGTGTACTTGCACTAGCCATTCGAATGCTAACCCCTTAAATGGGGGAAATGCGTCTTATGCATTTCTGTGCAGGAGGGCTGAGGAGCAGGCACGGGACACGCACGCAAAGAATGGGCTGGCTTGATGATGTGGCTCGAGTCTGCATTTTTATGTTTTGTCATTGCATGGTCGAGTATTGAAGTTAGACTGTCCATTTTAAAACTTGGTTTAAGTCCCCTGCGTGGGCAATAAATTGGTATTTAACCTCTGTTCATGTATTACGTTAAAAATGTTTTGGCCGAGGCCACGGCCTTATTTACTTTTGAGTGCATTATTCGGGACTACATTGTGGTTTATATGTCATGTGTTAGCCTGGTAGACCTCACGAGGGTTCTACGGCGTGTAATGTCCCAGTTGTGAATTGGGGTGTTACAGGAAGTACCACGAGAAAATAATTCATTTTAAAAGTACGTCTCGAAATTTATTTTCTAAGATACTCAAGGTTTTCAAAAATAATTCAATGGGCTAGAATGCCCAAAAAAAAAAAAATTCAGGTAATTACACAAAACTTTATAGCGCCGTGGATCCCGCGTCGGAACCCACCAGGCTAAAAACCATTTACAAAAACGCCAAAAAGGCCGATGACGGTAATGTTTCAAAAACTTACAAAATCCATTTACAAAATGTTAAATACCGTCATAAGAATTTCGCTTAAATAATCAAGACCATAATATCAAAAACTCGGTTAATGGAATTAATTTTCGAAATAAAACTTAGTCGGTAAAATACCGAAAGTCATTACAAAAGAACTCACGCAGCGGATAAAATAAATACAGTCCAACATGCACAATCCAGCAACACTACTCCTCATATGAACGAAATATGAGGGTCAAATAACCACATATCAAGAAATCAAAATCCATAAGAGGATTCCATCACTTAACAAATAATCATAAAAAATAGCTCGTGTCACACGAGGCACAACACAAAGAAGGGAGACTTACATCCACAGGTCGCACGAAGATGATGATCGCCCCACGATACTAATCACGACCAACCAACTCAGACGACGCGTCGCGACACGACTTAGTCAGACATAATCCGACAAGACAAAACTCAACAGACACCACTGACCCGACAGCCTAGGTTTCCACAACCTAAGCTCCGATACCATTTATGTAACACCCCCAATCCACTCAGGGATATTACACGCCGTAGACCCTCTCCTCGAGGATCTACCAGGCTGATAACTAAAATCAAACATCTAAACATCGCCTTTAAGGCTAAAATGACTCAGTAGACCGACTTGGTCTTTCAATAATAACATACAACTCAATTCCAAACACATACCCATGCAGGGGTCAAAATACAATAAACTCCCGTACAACGGGAAAAGATCTTGCGGAAAAGAAAATACAACTAGACCAATACGACATCAACGGATCCTCGTGTGATTAGTACCGTTAATCTTTCATCATCCTTCGTGCCGACCCTGTGCCATGCTCCAAAACCTGAATGCAAAAATAGACATCCACCCCCCGAATACTCGGGGGTTAGCAAAACTCCACTGTTTTGCTAGTGCAAGTACAAGTGCAAAAATACGAGCCATACAATTCACATTCCACGAATAACAATAATCAGGAATCCTCAAAAATCCAAATGTAACGAAAAGCACTTCCCGAGGCAAGAGTTTGGTAAAATATTCTAAAACCGAAAGGTCACAAATCAAGGGAAAACAATTTATAAAACCGTTTAAATGCCATCGAGAGTTTTAATAGGAAACAATTTAGGATTTCCGAATCCTTCTCTTTCCAAAAATCAACAGGGGTCACAACCCAAAGGTTTTGTTTTCGCAAATAGAAAACAGACAACAATTCACAGGGCTAGAGCCCAACATCACGTGTCCTCGACGGACATAAAATCAACAAAACATAATCGCACACGCGCATCGCCTAGGACCGGGACGAAGCCACAAATCCCACTCGAGGCCTCGAAGGACCCTCCCGAGCTGGCTAGCGAAACAAATCACACACATCTCACGGTTGGATCAATCGCTTGTTGCATCCTGGCCACATGATCGCATGCCATGTGCCACCGTAGATTATCTCAGGCTCTCACGGTTGGATCAATCACTTGTTGCATCCTGACCACATGATCACATGCCATGTGTCACCGTAGACCTTCAACCATATCCACACATTCACACAAATAACATATCACATCAAGGATATTCAAACAATTCGCCCAGAGGCATCAAACACTTAGCAAAACACCACGTCAGTCCACAACGCACCGAAATGAAATAATATACGTCCACACACAATACCAAGTGCAACATTAACACCAAGAATATACATAGAATTCACATAGTTATTCACAAACCACGCCATTCACAAAACACACGCGTTTTGAAAGCAAGCCTTTAACAAGGCTAAACCGAATCTTTTGAAAGTTCAATTCAAACGACCAAACAACCACATTTAGACGATCACTAATTATCATATCCATAAAACAAGAATAGTATGGGCAAGGTACTTGCCTCGAAATCACGATCGCAATAAGACGACGGATAGGACGCGGTCGAATGGCCCCGAACCCCCGAACAATATCAAGAACGTGGTAGCACCACGGGTATTACGAGAATAACACCACACGAATCATCAATCACCAAACGGGATTCAACATCGGAATCCTCGAACACCTATAAACCTCCGGAAGGAACAATAACACATGGTTACGACGAGAATCAAGGCCAAAAAAATGGAAATCCCAACAAACTATCGAAGGGAAACTCATTGGGACATTTAATCGAACACTAAATGTTCAATAATTCCCAAGAACACTCGAATCGTCAATCGAGTTAAACAAACTCGATATATGGATATACAACCCATAGAACACGATTAATAACATCATACTACACCAACCGATGTATCAAAATCGGACTAGAATCGAAATCAAGAACAAATCTCCGAAAAGTCAACTTGAAGGATAATCAAGAAATATACCTTGATTCGACGAAACACACGGATTAGATGTTGATATAATCAACAAGGATCTTCCAAAATGCCTTGGAAATGATTAGAACCGTCCAAGGAGTCGATTTCCCATCGCACCCGTCGCCAGCCGCCGAAAGAAGGGGAAAAAATGAAAAAAAACGAAGTCTGGCCGAGCCAGGCCTATATATGGCCGGCAGTGTTACGGCCAGAATCGCAAATGCCTTACGGCCGTAACTCGGTCCCTTACGGCCGTACTCGGCAGCCTTACTACCAGAATCGCATTCGCTGTCAAATCGCCAAAGACTACCGGACACTTACGGCCAGAATTTCGCACATTACGGCCAGAATTCGGCCTTCGTCCAGAAGCTGCCAGGCGCCATACGGCTTACGGCCGTAACTGGCACACGTTACGGCCGTAACCGGCACCTTACGGCCGTAACTCGGCCAGGCCAGGCCCTGCTCCGGCCGTGACTCGGCCGTGGCCACCCCGACGGCCCGGACGACCCCGAAACCCGAACCTGAGTAAAATTCGAAGATACGGTTACGAAGTACTCGCAAAGACGAATCCAAGCGCTAAGAGAACACACGATTCCGACCACCCGAAGTGTCGGAATTCGACAACGAAAGTAATTACCCCAAACTTTGGGAAATTACAAAAATGGCCCAAAACGTCCGAAAATCACGATACGCGATCGAAACACCAAACCAAAGCTCGCAACATGAATAATAACATTAAATTAACTTGCGATAAACTCGAAACAACAGTTTCGGACGAGATTCGCAAGAATCGAGCTCAAGTGCGGAAAAGTCGCTAAAAAGCACGGAACTCAACAAAACGACACCGAAACGAACTCGGATGACAAAAAGTGCAGAATTAATCATTCTCAAAATGACGAAACGGTCATGAAAAAGTCGTCAAAACGGACTATCGCCGAAAAAAGAAAATTACCGAAAATCAAAAATTGCGGATATTACATATGTACTGATCTAATATCCTTTTTCATAAAATATTATTTTCTGGTTCCTTATTCTTTATTGTAACACATATCAAACTTGTATGTTAATGTTTCATGTGAAATGAAGCATCATTTGAGAAATGACATTCATTGAGGATTTGCCCGAATATGAAATGGAAGATGATGTTGAACCCAACGAAGGAGATTCAGACCACGAAGATGAATCTGATAACAGTTCAAACGAGTCCGATAGCATGACAGATGCAGAACAAGAAATGGAAAATACGGGTACTAGAAAGAAAAAGACTAAGAGGGGCTTGACTCGGTTGCCAAAGTTGCGGACTGCATATACTTCTTCTGGTGGAAAAAAACGCAAAGTAACCTTTGATGAATTGGGTCGGTTTTCGGGTAAGTATAGGTCAGAGTTTCCTAGTTTTTTGGGAGATCTAATACGGGAGAAAGTAGGAGTTAGTGAACTTTCCTGGAAGAAGGTGACCAATGAAGTTAAGGAAAAACTTTGGGAAGAGATAACGGTAAACATCTTTTTTTTTTAAGTACTTGCATTGATGCTACATTACAATTTCATTCCATTCATAACATATTAGTAATTATTATTGCAGCGTTATTATGATATTGAGGAATGTAGAAGGAAGCTTGTAATGAACCGGCTAGGTAATCTTCTACGGAACTTTAGAAGAAAACTGTATGCAAATCACATAGTTCCGGACATAGGAAAACCCACCAAGCTTGCAAAAATTCCCAGACATTATCGTACAATTATACTTAATCAAGAACACTGGGACAAGTTTGTACAACATACACAATCGGAAAAATTCAAGGTTTTATTCATTTTTGTTATCTTCATCATCATTTGTTTTCATGGTTTTACGTTAAAAATACTTATCACATCCTTATATTTTCTTTTGGAAGGATATGTCAAATAATACGAAAATAGCGCGTTCGAATTCCCATTATCAGCATCGGATGGGACGAGGTGGATATGCAGGGCTAACAGAGAAATTGGTAAGGAGTATCCTCTTCTTGAAACCTGTAATATGCTTCTTGATTCTGTAGTATAATCAAATCTTATTTTACAATTATTGACATTATATCCGCTTCTTGATTATGTTGCCACACAATACAACAAACTAAATCAAAGGTTGCTTAATCTTGATTATGTGTTATTTAACTTATGTCTGACATTTACTTTTTCTTACATTTATTTCAATATAAGCAAAATAATATGTTACAATTCTGAGCTTTTTATTCTCTACTGATAAATATCAACATTGATATACTTTAATGTAAAATCTGAAATTTTTATGTATATTTTGTTGGGATTCGGTGCCTAAAACGAAGGCCCAGCGGAAGCGGTAAAACGAAAATTAATTCGATCCGAATCCCTACGAGGATCGATCGAGCTACGTATATACGAATATTGAATGAACAAAGAAGATACGAGAAACACATACCCTCGAAGTCTGTTGATTAAATGGTAACCTTCTCTTGAGCTATTCCCCAAGTTCTTGAACGATCCAACGCCGAAAGCACCGCGTCTCTACTTGCCATGCGCCGGAGAAACAACCGGAACGACGATCACCTTGCTATCCTCCGAGGATACGGCTAGAGCTAAGTGATGAAGCTTCCAATATGAGATCATCACACTCTAAGTGTATAACTCATAACTCTCAATTATACTCTTGAATTTTCTTTAAGAAAACCAAGAGGAAAGTGAAGAATAAGAAGAAGAAGACTACTTTGAGAAGAACTTTTCTCTCTCCTGAACTCTCTTTAATTGATCCGTATGAATGCCTATTAAAATGAGAGAATGAAGTCTACTTTTCTTATTCAAATTCCACTCACCTTAAAACAACTCATCAAATGAGAATCAACCCCACCATGTCATTATCACCCATTAATCAATGGGAACAAAAACAAAAGGGAATAAGGTGGAAAGTGGGGCGGCTATGATGAAAAAACGGATGAGTTCGGTTCGCTTTGACTCCGTGAGTCCAAACAGATAAACTCCTATTCCGTCCGATGTATTTATGTCGTTTAATTAATCCAATTAATTAAACATATCAAATACAAAATAACATAATTAATTTCTCCAAGAAATAATTATATTCATGAATTAAATTAATCACCCAGTAATTTATTTAATTCATTAGGCCGTAAATCAATTTATCCAATAAATCGATTTAAACATCCAATGTCCCGAATTAGATATCCAATATCTAATATTCATAATGAGAGAATTAAGCTTGATTCATTCCGTCAATCCTAATGCGCGACTCGGTAGGTCCGTCTCGATCAAGAATGGGAGGAACTAAAGAGTAGTAGCACCACCTAGCCACTGGTGGCCTACACCGCACTTAATCGAGAACGAATGATTGGGATCATTCAAGAACTATTCTGTCGTGAATACCAAGATAATGATAAACCCTTCTTTCAAATGTCCCGATCAAGTTATAGGGTCACGGTCGACCAAACCCTATCTGTACTTGACGCTATGCATGCGTTAATGCAAATCGAGATCATCGAGCTGTCGTGTATCTAATACAACTAGCTCCAATGCTTTGGCCAAAGACTTATGATCTCATCTGCCAATAACCGCATAGGACATATAACCCGCTCACTAATGGGAGAAAGAATTCTATCTTGGTATTCAAGGACTGCTACTTGCCTGGCCAAGATGTACGTCGAGGTTGACCCCCGCCTTCCGGTTTATAGGGTCGAACTACTCTAATGAAAATATTGACATCACAAGCACATCCCTACTAAATCCTCAAGTCGAAGGTTCACGAATACCTATCACAACCTTTCGATTCCGTCATTGACTGTCCCGGAGTGAAATCCATGTGACGAATCGAGGGTGAGTCGGTTCGAGTATACTAATCCAATTAGCATACCTATAACGTGTGCTCCCACTAACCATTAGTGTTCGACAAGCACTCTCCATGTCAAAGAACACGTCATACAAGTCTTCACATAAACTTAACGCCGACTATAGTTTCATCGACTTGCGACGATTAAGTATTTGAGCTATAACCTTTCCAGTGCCTACCCCTTATCCAATAAGGAGTGGAACGTTTTGCTCTCAAATACACGGACTAGTTTCTATATGTTTATTTACGAGTTAGGAATGCCAAGAACTACCAAGAAATAAAAAACATTCATTTGCCTTATATAAATGGTTTACATAATTACAAGTACAATGCCCTCACTCAACAACCTCCGAGTGGCATTCGAGGGCATACTCCTAACAATCTCCCACTTGCACTCAATGCCACACACTATGGTATCTAATACCCATGTTCTCCAGATGACGCTCCAAGCTAGTCCGAGAAAATGGCTTGGTCGATGGATCGCGACGTAGTCGGCGACTCTACTCTATGCAAAGACAATGTATCTCTTTGCGAACAAATTCTCTTACGAGATGATACTCCCTCTCAATGTGATTGCATCATTGTGAAACCTCGGCCCCTAGGCCCGTGGTGTCACGTGAAGTTTACCCAAGAACTTCTTAATCCGTAACCCTTCCTTAGAAGCCTCCGAGGTGCTATATACTCATCCTAACAGTGGAACCAGTGATCGCGCTATCATTGGCACTATGCCAAGATACGCTCCTCCATTAAGAGTAAATAAATAGCCGTAAATAGACATTTAGTCGTCTTTCTGTCCTTGGAAGTCCGAATCAGTGAATCCCTCAACATTCAGTTCTCCACCGCCATATATAAGAACCATATCTCGAGCCCTTAACAAGTACTTGAGAACGTTCTTTACGGCAGTCCAATGTTCCCTTCCTGGGTTTGCCTGAAACCTACTTACCACGCTCCCAGCATGCGCAATGTCATGTCTCGTACACAATATAGCATACATAAGGTTACCTGCGGACGAAGCATATGGTATATTACTCATTTCCTTTCATTGTTCCTCACCTAGAGGACACATCTTCGAGGAGAGTTTTATCCCATGTCGCATCGGAAGGAACCCTCTTTTAGAATAATCCATCTTAAATCGTTTTAAGACTTTATCTATTTAGAGGGCTTGGGAAAAACTTATCATTCTCTTCGATCTATCCCAGTAGAGTCGAATCTCAAGAATATAGGTTTCTTCTCCCAAGTCTTTCATAGAGAAATTACTCGAAAGCCAAGCTTTCACAGAACTGAGCATTCCCACATCATTTCCTATTAGTAGAATGTTATCTACACATAGTACTATGAATGTGATCTTGCTCCCACTAACCCTCTTGTATACACAAGATTCCTTTTCATTTTGAACGAAGTCAAACTCTTTGACCGTCTTATCAAAATGAAGGTCCCAACTACATGAAGACTGCTACAGTCCATTTCATGGAGTCTACATCCACCATTGCTAGGTCATTGGTCGTGGGTCGGTCTCTTGTTTATCACTCGGAACCTCGAGGAAACCCAGTTCCTCCAAGTGCATAAAACTATACCTCTCAGGTAATTGAGACACCCTACTAGACCTACTAGGTGGTTGTACTTGTGTTTCAGAAGGTTTGGTTCCAATTTCTTGCACAGGTGTCTCCCGAGGTGTTTCATTGTATTCTTCTAAAGAAATACTTCTACCTGCTCCGCCTTCCTGAATGAACTCATCTTCCAGGAAGTGTGCTTGTAAAGCAACAACGATCCTTCGATCTTCGGGCATATAGAATAGATATCCCATCGTCCCAGACGGGAATCCAATGAAACGTCCCTTCGCAGACCTAGCTTCCAACTTTTCCACCTTAGTCTTCTTGACATAAGCGGGACATCCCCAAATCCTAATATGATTAAGACTTGGTTTCCTTCCTTCCCACATCTCATGTGGAGTTTTAGGAACGGATTTGGAAGGACATCTCTTCAAGATATACGCGGCAATCAGGAGTGCATACCCCCACAGGTAAATCGGCAAGTCAGTATAGCCCAGCATGGAACGGACCATGTTCAACAGGGTCCGGTTCCTTCTTTCTGACACACCATTTAACTGAGGAGTACCTGGAGGTGTTAGTTGTGAAACTATTCCATGTTCCTTAAGGAACTCACAAACTCCGTACTCATATACTCGCCACCTCGGTCCGACCAAGTGCTTTGATATGATTACCGCTTGTTTCTCGACTAGGGCCTTGAATTCCTGGAATTTCTCAAAGGCCTCGGATTTATGTTTCATTAGGTATACATAACCATACCTAGTATGATCATCTGTAAACGTAATGAAATATTGATATCCGTCACGTGCTGCTTCCAAAACACTACGTACATCGGTATGGATTAATCCTAGTTTATCAGCGGCTCTTTCATAAGTCCCTATGAAGGGGAACTCAGTCATTTTGCCTTAAAGGCAAGATTCACAAGTAGGAAAGGGATCCGATCCCAATGAACCCATAAGTCCATCCTTTTGTAAACCTTGGTCTGACCAACATGACCAAGTCTAATATGCCATTTCAAAACTTGATTAGTTTCATCCTTACCGCGTTTCCTAGTCTTAGTATTCACAACGACTTTGTTGCTGAGATTTAGATGATACAATCCATTTAACAATGTAGCAGTACCCACTAGTTTATTTCTGAAATAAATTTGTAGGAACCATCACCAATGAAAAATGAAAAGCCTTTTCGGTCCATGACCGGAATGGATACAATGTTCTTGTGCCCCTTGGGCAAAACAAGTACATCTTCTAAAGTCAAAACAAAGCCGGATTCTAAAACCAAAAGAAGTGATCCTATGTCGGTCGCCTCGACACTATGCCCGCTTCCGACTGTGATCATAACTTCTCCAGCTCCAAGCTTCCTACTTTGTTCCAGATCCTGATTCACGGTACAAATATGAGAACTAGCACGAGAATCCAGATTCAGAAGTAGAAAATACAAGAGAACAATTTGTTTCCAAAACTAAAAGTTCTCAGACCAAGTGCCATGAAGAATCGGACAGTCTCTAGCCCAGTGGCCCACTCACCGCACTTGAGACAAGCATCCTTCTTCTTTTGTTCTTCTGAACCATCTGGGCCTTGCCCTTACCCTTAAGGTCCTTTGCTTGTGGTCCAATCCGCTTCTTGGTCTTTTTCTTCTTATTTTTAGACTTCAAGTCCAAGAAATCACAAGGGCCGACTTCTTCATCCGCGAGTCTTCATCCGAGACTAAGCGGTCACAAGTTTGTTCATTAGCCCAGCTAAATTACATGCAATCTCATTGCGGTTGAAGTTCATAACAAACCGTGAGAAGGAATCAGGAGAGACTGTAGGATAAGGTCGGTTTGGAGAGAAGTATCCATTTTAAAATCAAGAGCCTCCAATCTCTCGATCATGGATATCATTTTGAGGACGTGTTCCCCAACCTTCTCACCTTCCTTCATCCTTGCACCGAATGCTTGGATATCTCATATCTAGCTTCCTGTGCTCACCATAAAGTTCGGTTAAGTGAGATAGAATCGCCTAGCGTAAGTCATTTTCTCATGAGCTCTCTGAAGCTCATTAGACATGGAAGCCATCATATAAGCACGGACTTTCACGTCATCCTTAACCCACTTTTCGTGGTTTTCAATCTCTTCCCGATTGGCTGGTCCGCACAGAGGCGCGGGAATGTCCGTCTCCAAGACGTATCCCAGTGCCTCTATACCGAGGACAATCATCGACATGAGCCAATCCACAAAGTTAGGTCCCATTAAGGTGTTCTTTTCGAGTAGAATTGCGAGTGGATTCATTGTCATATTGAGAGTTATGTCTGCATTAAGTATACAGACATTAGTGACTTGTTATATTATGATCCGAGTATAGAATTAAGGTCTTTTCTATTCTTGTTACCCAGCTCCCACTATTTTTTATCTAATAACACACTCCCATGTGATATCCTAAGTATCGTCGCTCTACTTCATAGTGGTGATCGAGTTCTTTATAAATCTTAATAGAGGGCAACCGAACAGTTTCTAGTCTATTAATTTTCATAAAGTGGTGTCCAACACCAACCCATCTAATGGATGATTCGATCTTCTTTTCCCCTTGATCATTCCCCTCAACCTATACGGTTTCTATGGTTCGTGAACAAGTTAAGTTTATACCATCGACGCAAATCGGTTTCACAATCAATCTTATCCGCAACCTATCGTGTTTCTAGGGATAAAATTTGCTCCAACCGAAGGCATCCAATGCGCTCCCTGTAATTTATCCGTCCTCCCCGAACGACTACCCCGATAACTCGGAAGCATAGCACATCCGGTTTGGATTTCAATTTCCCGAAAACTCGATGGAGGGAAGGAAAACCTTGAAACCTTATAAACTTAATTATTTATTGTGAGAGAATTTTCGCGATTAACGTTACACTTTGCACATTAATCATATTAGCGCGTTTGTGGTATTCATACAATATGAAAAAACCATTCACAACCTAGTTGCTACCAACATGTGGTTCATGGACCGTTCCTAGAAAACAAAAACTCCGTAATCTAATTACAAGTCTTCGTCTTGAATCTTCGTCTTCTCGAAATGGATATTCCTCCGGTCTTCGTCATTACATATAAATTTTACATCGAAAATTGCATCCTAGATACAAACATTTCTAGTAAAATAAATAGGCTCAAAACGGCCTTTACAACCCAATCGAATAAAACGAATGATTCAAATCTAAGTCCACGAACCACATCCCCATTCAAAAAACATTCATCCAATAAATACTATATAAATGGAAAGCGTAGAGATACATTGATCCAATCAACAATACGAACCGATCCAATCGATTCACACAATCGGTAATTTGATAACGTTCAAAATAATTCGGTCGACTATAAATATTCCAATTAATCAAATTTCCCTTATAAAATGAAATACCATAAATCATTTTAATCATATTAAATCCAATTTAATGTGCGGGAGATTAATTTTTAAGAATACACAGAAAAATCGAGCCGGGTGAAATCGCCAAAGATGACCGAGTCACCCTCGGCTTATCGCAAGCGATCACGCCAGCTTGGCCGAGTCACGCCGGAATATGCCGGCCAGACACGACCGAGTCACCCAGACACGGCCGGTCGCTCGGCGATGACTTGGTAGATCGTTGACACGACCGTGTCACCCAGACACGGCCGAGTCACTTCGGCGGACACGCCCGTGTCGCCCGACACGGCCGGGTCTCCGTGCAGCTGGCCACACATCGCCGGACACGACCGTGTCACCTGTGACACGGCCGAGTCACTCGCCAAATTACCCTTTTTGTCCAAAAAGTCGTCCGACGACGATTCGGGGCAAGATTTTCGACCGGATATCCAATATCAATATTTTCCGACTTTCGTATCTTCAATATAAATCATATTTCCCAGAAATTTAAGATTTATATTTAGACATAAACTTACGAAAAATACAATTATTACGAACGAAAAACATATACCACGATTATGACTAAAATGATTCCAAATCATTCACCATCTAATCGAGCATTCCAAATGCCAATATCATATATACGATCGCAAGACCTACGCTCTGATACCACTGTTGGGATTCGGTGCCTAAAACGAAGGCCCAGCGGAAGCGGTAAAACGAAAATTAATTCGATCCGAATCCCTACGAGGATCGATCGAGCTACGTATATACGAATATTGAATGAACAAAGAAGATACGAGAAACACATACCCTCGAAGTCCGTTGATTAAATGGTAACCTTCTCTTGAGCTATTCCCCAAGCTCTTGAACGATCCAACGCCGAAAGCACCGCGTCTCTACTTTCCACGCGCCGGAGAAACAACCGGAACGACGATCGCCTTGCTATCCTCCGAGGATACGGCTAGAGCTAAGTGATAAAGCTTCCAATATGAGATCATCACACTCTAAGTGTATAACTCATAACTCTCAATTATACTCTTGAATTTTCTCTAAGAAAACCAAGAGGAAAGTGAAGAAGAAGAAGAAGACTACTTTGAGAAGAACTTTTCTCTCTCCTGAACTCTCTTTAATTGATCCGTATGAATGCCTATTAAAATGAGAGAATGAAGTCTACTTTTCTTATTCAAATTCCACTCACCTTAAAACAACTCATCAAATGAGAATCAACCCCACCATGTCATTATCACCCATTAATCAATGGGAACAAAAACAAAAGGGAATAAGGTGGAAAGTGGGGCGGCGGCTATGATAAAAAAACGGATGAGTTCGGTTCGCTTTGACTCGTGAGTCCAAACAGATAAACTCCTATTCCGTTCCGATGTATTTATGTCGTTTAATTAATCCAATTAATTAAACATATCAAATACAAAATAACATAATTAATTTCTCCAAGAAATAATTATATTCATGAATTAAATTAATCACCCAATAATTTATTTAATTCATTAGGCCGTAAATCAATTTATCCAATAAATTGATTTAAACATCCAATGTCCCGAATTAGATATCCAATATCTAATATTCATAATGAGAGAATTAAGCTTGATTCATTCCGTCGTCAATCCTAATGCGCGACTCGGTAGGTCCGTCTCGATCAAGAATGGGAGGAACTAAAGAGTAGTAGCACCACCTAGCCACTGGTGGCCTACACTGCACTTAACCGAGAACGAATGATTGGGATCATTCAAGAACTATTCTCGTCGTGAATACCAAGATACGTATAAACCCTTCTTTCAAATGTCCCGATCAAGTTATAGGGTCACGGTACCAAACCCTATCTCGTACTTGACGCTATGCATGCGTTAATGCAAATCAAGATCATCGAGTACCGTGTATCTAATACAACTAACTCAAATGCATTGGCCAAAGACTTAAGATCTCATATTCCAATAACCGCATAGGACATATAACCCGCTCACTAACGGGAGAAAGAATTCTATCTTGGTATTCAGTAGGACCTGCTACTTGCCCGTCAAGATGCACGTCGAGGTTGACCCCCGCCTTCCGGTTTATAGGGTCGAACTACTCTAATGAAAATATTGACATCACAAGCACATCCCTACTAAATCCTCAAGTCGAAGGTTCACGAATACCTATCACAACCTTTCGATTCCGTCATTGACTGTCCCAGAGTGAAATCCATGTGACGAATCGAGGGTGAGTCGGTTCGAGTATACTAATCCAATTAGCATACCTATAACGTGTGCTCCCACTAACCATTAGTGTTCGACAAGCACTCTCCATGTCAAAGAACACGTCATACAAGTCTTCACATAAACTTAACGCCTACCAAGTTTCATCGACTTGCGAACGATTAAGTATTTGAGCTATAACCTTTCCAGTGCCTACCCCCTTATCCAATAAGGAGTGGAACGTTTTGCTCTCAAATACACGGACTAGTTTCTATATGTTTATTTACGAGTTAGGAATGCCAGTAACTACCAGTAAATAAAGAAACATTCATTTGCCTTATATAAATGGTTTACATAATTACAAGTACAATGCCCTCACTCAACAACCTCTGAGTGGCATTCGAGGGCATACTCCTAACATATTTTACACCAAAAATTAGCACGTTGTTGCCCTTTATAGAAAAAGAAAAGATATATTATAAAGGGTATAACAATCTTTTTCATGTAGAACAACGACCAAAACTGTAACTTTTTCAAGACATCTAGATACGCTATATGAATTTTTCAAAGGTTAGTGACAATGTAAAGGAGAGTAGTAAACAATCTCATATAATGTACCGTTCTTTTTAATTTACACATTAGCCGCCTTTGATTCATGTTCACTATTCAAGAGTCAAATAATAATTTAATAGTTACATCAATCCCTTACGTTTGTGCAAATTAAATTATTGTATGCTACTTTTTTTGTCCCGTGCTAAATATGGCGTATGTATGTATGTACAGTACAACATCCATGGTTTTCTCCATTTTTAATTGTGAACTAATATGTATATTTAATGATTACAAGATTAAAGATAAAGTGATTGAGAAAGGTAAACTTCCCGACCGGTCATTCATGTGGAGGAAAGGACGTGAAAACAAAAATGGTAGATGATGTTGTTAAGGTCATTGCAGATAAAATAGTAAGTTTAAAGAAACTTTCTTGTATGTTGTTTTACTATAATAATTGTGAAACTTGTTAAATAACCATTGAGTACATCTATTTGACATCTTATGTATACAGATCGATCATGAAAAACAAATCAATGATGGAGGCCTGAAGCTTGATCCGGGCACGGATGCCCTCACACTAGTCTTTGGAAAGGAACATGGCGGATATTTAAAAGGGGTTGGCACGGGAGTCACTTCCACAAGATATTGGCATCTTCCTCGAACAAAAGGATCATCAAAAGAAGTAATTGGAGACCTTAACTTTCAACTACAAAATGAGAGACATGAGCATGCGAAGAAAGATGAACAACTTAAGGAGTTGTCCACCCAGGTGACGAAACAAAATAACACACTAAATATGGTATTAGCTCATCTTGCTTCTCAAGGAATGGCGTTACCAGAGCTCACATCCCCTACAAATGAAATGTCTCCAAAACAAGTAAGTTATTTTGTAGTTGTTTTATTTTAATATTTATTTATAATAGGAAAATAAAAGATAATATGTTATTTAAAATGATAAACAAGTAAGATATTATGTTAATAAAGAAACAACTCCTCACAGCACAACATAAACTGATGTACACTCGATATTATGTGCCATAGATTGATGAGTGTGAACAACACAACAAAATATTTGGAAAATTACGTAAATTGTCCCAATTTCAAAAAATGCAATTATTACATCAATTACCCTTTTTTTCTTACATTTTGCAGTGATTTTAGTGGACAGTAATGTTGGATCTAAGGACACTCCTAATGTTAACACATCTAAAGTACTGCAAAAGGAAGACGTAACGCCGGTAAGTCATGTAGTTGACAATATATTTGCTTTTAATATTTTA
Organism: Orobanche coerulescens; assembly: GCA_033398695.1. Taxonomy (NCBI): domain Eukaryota; kingdom Viridiplantae; phylum Streptophyta; class Magnoliopsida; order Lamiales; family Orobanchaceae; genus Orobanche; species Orobanche coerulescens. Next base: position 3,869,344 of record CM065806.1, on the reverse strand, counting down.
TGGATTTGGAGGGGCCCGACCTCTCCAAAATGGGAGCAATACCACAAAATACCATGTTGGAAGGGGTCCCCCTGACACATATAGCTGGCTTGAAAATGTGTAGCATTATACATCCTGCTGAAACAAATTCAGCCAGCGTGCATTTTAAACTATGGAAATTTTCAGGCTTGTTTGTTAACCGGTAGCAGTACAGAGCAGTTAGAGTTGCTCCTCTGACAAAGGGTGAACTTACAAAAATACATCCACTAATTTTTAATTACCTACAATTTGCATCCATACTTTTAATTTAGTATCAATTTATATATATAATTTGCGCTGAAGTATCCGTGGTTGTGCCTTGTGTAATATTTGTACTTTTTTCGTACTTTTTCGCTTTTGACGGCTCACTTGTATCTGTTATCATGTTTCGAACTTATTTTATTTTTCACTTTTTTGTCATTCGAGCTAGTTTTAAGACTGTTTGGAGTGGTACATGGATTAATACGATTTTTCTCTTTTGTGCTTGATTCTCGTTAATAATGTCTATATTAATTAGGTCATAGTTTCTGCAAAATCGCTTGATGTTTCTAGTCATATTGTGGACTTGTATGTTGGCGCTTGGCCGCGATTGTGATTTTCGAATATTTGGGACTATTTCGTAATTTTGATATTCTGGACTTTTAGTTTAGTATTCGTTTTTTCGCACCTTCAGCTTGTCATACTCGCGTTTCTGATTAGCCCTTAGACTCATTTATGGATTGTCATCGTAAGTGCTTCATCTCCTTTCTAGTTGCATTTTTCTCGTCGTTTTGGGCTGAACAGCAGTACTGCTGTTAGCAAATTCTGATTTTGGTAAATTCTACAGAACCTGATTTTGGTACTTTGGTTTTTTTTTGATAAATCGTCTGTTTCAATCCGTTTTGTCTGTACAATCATGTTGCATATGATTATTCTATTCTGTGTAGATGTTATTCCCCTACAAATTGATGATTGAATTCTTGAATTATGAAAAATCGAGAGGATTTAGGTTGAAATCCACACTCTACATGTGTTTCATTGCATATCGTCTAGTAGCCGGAGCTTCAGGTGTTCTTTTTAGTTTAGTTTTGCATTAATCATAGTCTTACGGGCGCATAACAGAAAGCATATGGATTTTATTTTTATTTTTAGGAATTTGTGAAAACCAGCAAAAAAGCCGTTGGACTTAAGAATTCGACTGCAAATCCTGCGATGCCATTGAAGAATGATTCACAACCAAAGGTACACAACACACAGTCAACAAATGTCGCGTTTATGATTTTCGAGTATTTGGGACTATTTCGTAATTTTGATATTCTGGACTTTTAGTTTAGTATTCGTTTTTCCGCACCTTCAGCTTGTCATACTCGCGTTTCTGATTAGCCCTTAGACTCGTTTATGGATTGTCATCGTAAGTGCTTCATCTCCTTTCTAGTTGCATTTTTCTCGTCGTTTGGGTGAATAGCAATGATCTGCTAGCAAATGTAACCTGATTTTGGTAAATTCTACAAAACCTGATTTTGGTAGGGTTTTTTTGATAAATCGTCTGTTTCAATCCGTTTTGTCTGTACAATCATGTTGCATATGATTATTCTATTCTGTGTAGATGTTATTCCCCTACAAATTGTTGATTAAAATCTTGAATTATGAGAAATCGAGAGGATTTAGGCTGAAATCCACACTCTACATGTTTCATTGCATATCATTTGCAGCCGAGCTTCGTGTTTTCTTTTTTTAGTTTTGCATTAATCATAGTCTTACGGCGCATAATGTAAAGCATATGTCTTTTATTTTTATTTTTAGGAATTTGTGAAAACCAGCGAAAAAGCCGTTGGACTTGAGAATTCGACTGCAAATCCTGCGATGCCATTGAATAATGATTCACAACCAAAGGTACACAACACACAGTCAACAAATGTCGCGATTATAATTTTTGAATATTTGGGACTATTTCGTAATTTTGATATTCTGGACTTTTAGTTTAGTATTCGTTTTTCCGCACCTTCAGCTTGTCATACTCGCGTTTCTGATTAGCGCTTAGACTCGTTTATGGATTGTCATCGTAAGTGCTTCATCTCCTTTCTAGTTGCATTTTTCTCGTCGTTTTGGGCTGAACAGCAGTACTGCTGTTAGCAAACAGAACCTGATTTTGGTACTTTGGTTTTTTTTGATAAATTGTCTGTTTCAATCCGTTTTGTCTGTACAATCATGTTGCATATGATTATTCGTAGATGTTATTCTCCTACAAATTGATGATTAAATTCTTGAATTATGAGAAATCGAGAGGATTTAGGTTGAAATCCACACTCTACAAATTGCTTAGCAACCTACTGCCCAAGCTTTCTTTTGAGTTGCATCTAGTTCAGTAGGTGCCCTGATAGTTGTGTTCTTTTCAGTTTAGTTTTGCATTAATCATAGTCTTACGGGTGCATAACAGAAAGCATATGGCTTTTATTTTTCTTTTTAGGAATTTGCGAAAACCAGCAAAAAAGCCATTGGACTTAAGAATTCGACTACAAATCCTGCGATGCCATTAAATAATGATTCACGACCAAAGATACACAACACACAATCAACAAATGTCGCACATGTATTTATTTCGCCATGCTCATATATATGTATATTTTCATTTAGCTTTTATGATGCTAATATGCCATAAGTCATTACAGTCAATGAAGTGTACTTTGTCGTATCCGGATATCAGAAATATCGTAGCTCGTGGTACCATTTACTTGTCATCAGAAAAACAGAGCATTCATGGAGTTCCACTTCAAGATGACTGCTATAAAGTGTCCGTTGATGAAGTGATAAAGGCAGCATCATTTTTACCAATAGAAACTAGTGTGCACAAGATAGTTGGGGATGCACATAAAAGTTTTGTTGGTTGGCCAAAATTCCTTGTCAAATGTGACTTAAAGGTTTGTTCCTTGAATTAATTTCATAATGCATTACATTTTTTTTCATAAACTATTCTATAAATTACCTAGTTTTTCATATTTGGTTCAATGTTTCTTACCAACGTGTTTTTCATATTTGATTCAATGTTACTACAGGAACCGCATACAAAATCAAATCAAAAGAACGAAGTTCAAAATCCCAAGAAGCGGAAACAGTTTACAACATTACAAGGCATTGTCAAGACAAGGAGCAATATGAACAAGATCGAGAGTAAAAACATCTAGTTCTTTGTTGTTTTTTTTTGTTGTTTTTTGCAATTCCCTTGGAATATTTCGTAGATTTGTTTGGATTCGAAGTTTTTGATTTGCTATTTATCTTCAGAACTTATGTATGGATTCTCTTTTATTGTTAATATTGGTATTCATTTATTATTTCACATTGTCGGCTTTGTTTACAATCACTTCACATTGATTTTTAACGTGTCTAAAACATAGCGAATGTAATAGTAAAAATTAATTAATGTGGCTAAAGGGTAGACAAAAGCCACGCTCAAAATAATCTTTGTATCTACAATAAACAACTGATGCCACGTTTAAATTTGTTATTTGTCACTAAAACATACACAGTGGTCACTTTACAAAAATTTTTTGTCTTAAAATGAAAAATAACGTCATCTTAGTAATATTTTCATGTGGCTATTGTATATACATTATTTACAAGAATTAAATTGTGTGTCCACAAAATACGTATGGTCACAATATATTTCATTTTTAGTGTGTCAAAATGATGGCGTATGTCATTTTATTACAATTTCATGTGACTAAAGTGTACTAAATAGTTACACCTAATAAAACAATTGTGTCAAAATCTAAACAGAGGACCTGATATAATATAAACCAAATGTGGCTAAAACATATATATGGTCATATTTTATTAAATTGTTAGTGTGTCAAAATGATAGCACATGTCACTTTATTACATAATCACGTGACTAAAATGTATCCTATTGTCACAGTTTAAAAAGAATTGTGTGTCATAATCTAAAAAAAGGACATGATAATATAAATTAATGTGGCAATATGGTAAATGATAGTCATGGTGAATAAAATTATGTGTCGAAAGAACCATTACGGCTACAATTTATTTGCTTTCTGACGTAGAAATTATAATCAATAGCCACGTTGACAAATATTGATGTGTCTGAAGGATAACAAATGTGATGGTTAACATAAGTTCATGTGGCTAAATTGTGAACAATAGCCATGTTAAAAAAGTATTTGTGTGTTTACAATGAATTTATTGTCATGTTTTTTTTTTAATATACATGACTAAAAACTAAATAATAGTATTGATAATAGATAATAGTGTGTCAAATTGATAACAATCGTCACGGATTCAAACATACATGTGACAATAAGTTCTACAACAGTCACATGTATAAATACATTATGTGACCATAACACATTTACAACTATGGTTTAAGTAATTCTCAGTGTCTATAATACAAACAATAGTCACACACAACAATTTTTAAGTGTCTAAATGATAAAATCAGTCATACTGAAAACAAATTATTGTAGTCTTAAAGTTAATATTGGCCACAGTTACAAACACTTTTGTGTCTATAAATCAAATATAGTCATTGTTTATTAGATTTTCTATTTCGAAAAAAATATAAAATAGTCACACTTACAAGTATTTGTATGTCTGAAAGATAGCAACGGTCATGGTAAATAACATGTATGTGGCTGTAAGTTATATGATAACCATAGTTAAAAAAAATTGTGTGTCTTTAAAATACTTTTGGCCATTGTTTGATTAATTCTATGTCTTTAAAAGATAGGCAATAGTCATAATAAATACATATTATTTTGACTAAACAATAGCAAGCGCCACTTTGAAAATAAATTCATGTGGCTATTGGGTGAACAATGGTCACTAAAAAAATAAAATTGTGTGTCTAGAAAGGGTTTACGGCCACAAAATAAGATAAAATGCACGATTACAACAACAAAATTTCTTACCCAATAGCCACGATTTTATGCTACGGCTATAGTTTTTCAGTTGATACAACCACTTAATTTTAATGTAGCGTATGTTGCCTAAAATGACACGACCTTTGGTCACACTTTCAATGAAAAAAAATATGTGACTAAAGGCATATGGTCACATTTATTTTGTGTGACCATTGCTCATTTTTGTACTAGTGTGGGCTCTAACTCTTAAAGAAATGATCATTCAGAAAAAGGCATTGATGCCATCTTTGCTTGTCTCTGACACAGATTTAGCATTATTGTCTTCGATTGCTGATGTTTTTCCACGTGCACATCATATGTTGTGCATTTGGCATATAAATTTGAATGTCATGAAAAATTGTAGCGCATTACTTGGTGCTGATGGGAAAAAAATTGCTACTTCGTGGCAAAAGTTTTATACTGCTTCGACCTTTGATTTCCAACAAGCATGGAGGGAATTATTACGTGACTTTGCCTCATATACGCAAGCGATAGAATACCTGTGGCACACATGGTTGGAACCTTACAAAGAACGATTTGTTTATGCCTGGACTTATATGCACATTGGATGCCGTGCAAGCCAAAGGTATTATATATATTGAGTCAGATTTTTCATGTATTTATCATTTATTTGTTTATTTATATTATTTACTTCAACAGGGTAGAGTCTGCTCATGCAAGACTGAAGTACTTCATACAGCTTGCTAGTTTCAGTGGCGGTTGTTTTACCCAGTGTAGTTTAAGTACTTATACTGTGGGGTTGCATCGCAAGTCGGTACAATGTTGTACTTCATACATTTGCTAGTTTCAGTGCCGATTGTTTTACCCACTTGCCGTTTAGGTCCGCACCAATGAATCTCGAGGAACGGAAGCATAATTGCACATGTGAACAATAACCATTTTGTTCAAATATTTTTAAGCCATGGCTATCCGGTACCACCAATTGTATACATGTGGGTTAACAATGTAACAGAAGAATGCAAAGGATGGACGACTCCGTATAATGTAGGGACTCAATCGTGGAAAGATCTAATGGGGCAAAATTAATACTTATATTTTTAAATTACATTATATTTATTCATATTTCTTATGTTGTTTTAAATAAATTATTGAATTTTTCTTAGTTGATTTGTCTAATTAAATGATGCATTTACATATTTTAATTTAAATTATGTATCAATAAATATTTACTAAGTATATATAAACACTAATTCAAATAAACACAAAACAAAAAAAATTAAAGGGCTGTGAGCAAATTGGTGGCAGCATTTGTAGAGGAAGGGGGAGGGGTTTGGGGGTAGAATAGAGAAAAAAAGAAGAAAAACATTCATTTGGACAAGTGTCAAAAATGTTTGTGGGAAGTTTCTCATTGTTTATTCTTATAGTCCGTACATCACATTGATTTGAGTCCATATTTATCCATAAATCAGAAATCATTCCATAATACACGTGAGGGATGATTCATATTCGATATTTATCGTTAAACCAGAAATCATATTATTCTCATTTATTTTGGGAATAAATTTGTGCATTAAAGGAAACATATATAAAAGCGATGGACACAAAAACAAAATTATGTTATTTATAACTAATAGATAAATTACGAAACTCGACGATAATCGCTTTATATCAGAATTTATAAGAAATCTAAAAATAATTTAATACTTACAGTGCTCAACCACTTACAATCGTATCAATAATGCAAGACACCAATAAATAGAAATAACGAGGATGAAATTCAGCCACCCGAACTCATTTAAAGTTTATGTACTTATACTCCTTCTAAACCTGATTGAAAGATAATTTTACTACTTATTCCATTTCAAAACTCATATAGTAGCACATGAAACAACGAGTGTATGCTACAAATATTCAGACCTGTTTAAAATCTTTATACCCATATTCACATAAGTAAATACACAAACCCAAGACTAATAATGTAGCATGTTTGCAGATATCCCTAAAAGAAATAAAATTAAATCCATTTTCAGCAATCTGCAAGCATTCCACAGATTGAAGCACCTTAGTTGCAAGACCAAAGTCAATCCTCTTTTCATGCTTGATCTTTGCACTTTGAAAATTAGGTTTGTTCTCTAACACTTGAAATTTTTTAATAAGGATTATCTGGCCCTCCTCTTTCAGGAAAGGAATGAACTACTTTTTCAATCCGGCCGAGATGGAAGCCTGAATTTTGTCGCCCTGTACAAAAATAGAAAAACTTATAAAATGCACAATTTTTGAATATATAGAATGAAGTAACGCAATAACCATGAAATTTGAGGTTGTTACCTATTCGTCAATCATAATCATTTCCAATCCTTCCTTGCCAGATAAATCTTTTTGAACCCACAAGTGAAGGATTCTCACGGCAACAATTTTGGTTCATGTTTTATCGTCGATTGCATTTAAACGGATGATTCCATTAGTCTTCGACATTTCTTTTATTGTTTAGCCAATTCAATAATTGATCAAATTGCATATGAGAAATGTGATGGTAAAATACAAATTAATTATATATATATATAAGTAAAACTTCATTGGCAACTTGAACAGTAGACGCCATTAGCAATATCAATGAATGGTTGTTGGCATCACACCCTTAGTGCAATCTTGATACTTTCACATTGATCTCAATTATGGTAGTAGGATGAACGCCACCCATTGCTGCGATCCAATTTGAAGAAACCACTTGAGTGATGCCGCATCTTCGTGTGTCACCAAAGCGCAACCTAACAATATAGATTGAAGGTGATGGTTAATACCAAAAAAAGCTCCAAATGGCATTTCACACCTATTAACTAAATATGTTCTGTCAGAACCCATTGTGAAAATCTTCACAGGCAGCTCTGCCACTAGGATGAATCCACAAAATATTTCTCAACCTACCATCATTATCAATATCCACGAGATGAAATTTTTTTTGGTCTTTATGTTGGAATTAGGCAAAAAGCTTGCGAATAGCCTCTGCATCTGCATCACCTAACCTAAACATGCTCTTGCTCCCAATAAAATCTCTACAATCTTTTGGAAGACATCATATATTCATTGGTTCACCAGCTTGATCGCCCATTCTTACTCAGCCTTATACCTGAAATATCATTGGCCTCCAACTGCCTCTTCATGTGTATAGATAAATTCCTATGAACATGCATTAAGATTGGCATATTGGGATCAATATCATTGTGGGTTGTATGTGTGTGAAACAACCCATGATCCATCAACTTGTCTTTTTGCATTCTGGGCAAGAGTACTTGTGTGTGCATAATGTTCTCTTCACAATACCGAAGCCCGATATTTTAGCATGATCTTCATAAGTACGAAAAAGACTCAAGGCTCTCATAAGTCATACTTGAACATGGTCCATCTCCCTGCACAGTTGTATTGATGTTCTTTTGGATTTGACCCGTGACTGAAGTTGGACTATGATTCATTCACGACATTGTTGAAATAACTTTCATGAAAAAAAGCAAATCTGTTTATATTCATATTTGCAAATAATCCAACAATTTGCAATGAAGAATCAATATTATTTGAAGGATTAAAAAAAAGGCAAAACTAAGAGGAAGATGGTGATCGAAATAAGCAGATAATAAGAACAATGTGAATAATGAGGATCAACATATGATGGAGTTGTATACTCAATTTCATCAAGTTCAATTGGTGGCTAATTAATGCTGTTTTTGAAAATATCACAATCTCTACATTAAAGTGAAAATGGCAGCTCTAAGAGGAAGAAGAAGAGATTTAACCCATAAAATAAATTAAGATTAAAACAGTAATTATATATAATTAATTACATTAAATAATTATTTAACTAAATTTTGGCCAGACATATTTTGGCCATTTAGTAGCATCACCCATTCTTTAATAGTTTTTTTTCGAGGCCTCAAACCCCATGCTTTGGGCTTGGGCCGGTCGTTAATTCGTTTTAATCAATATATGTTGTAACATATTAGTAGAACTACAAAGAAAGAAGGGTATATAATAGTACAAAAAGATGAATTGGTACAATTTAAAATTGAACGTAGAAGGCTCCTCGTCACACCATCAAACAGAAGAGTCGGCTCTTTTTAATTTATTCTCTCATAAGTACTCCCTACATTCAAAATAAATTTCCCTATTTTTTGTTTTTGGGCCGTCCACAGCATACTTTACCTTTCATTTTGGGACATTACTTTTTTCCCTTTTTTTAGCTAACTGCAATAGATGGAGAAAATTTAATGCTGCAGAAAGTGATGATGAAGATCACTTGAATCTCCTAATTAGCTAATTAAGTGTCTCTTTGTTTTATTAAATTGCAAAGGCTCAAATCTGCAGTTCCTCATTAAGAATTACCCTTGATGACAAACAAACGTGTTTTAAGGACAAAATTGGTCCATTAAAAACTCTTTCGAATTTGAATTAGACTCGAACTTATTTTCATATGTATGAAGATGCGGATGCCGGATGCACTATCTATAGATGAGACTGGAGCTACGGCTGAATATCAAACAAAGCTACTCGACACTCGATTCGAGTTCGATTGGTAAAATGTTCGTTTGAGCTCAGTTCGTTAATATAATGAACCAAACTTGAACGCAATTTTTGTTGATAAAATATAAAGCTCGGCTCAAACTCGACTCGATTTTTAATAAAAATTATTCTGCATCCGGTTCGATAGAAGCTCGTCCAAGCTTGGCTCGATTACTGGAGCTCTATCAATTGATGCGACGCAAGCTTTATCAATCGAGTACGATCTATAGATGGAACTAGGGTTGTAAATGAAATGAACGTTCGCGAAAATTTCACGAAAAAATTCGGTCAACGCTCAGTTCGTCTTCGAGTTTGACCGAACCGAACAGTTCGCGAACATGTTCGTTACATACACGAACTGAACACGAACATATATATTAATGTTCGGTAGTTCGCGAACAGTTCGCGAACAAATAATAAATATTAATATATATTATATTATATTATTCTATTCATATCTAAACCTAACCTACACAGGTCGCACACATTCACTCTCATTATTCACTTCTCAGTTTCTACCCTCCTCAGTCCTCACTTTCTACACATTCACCTCTCGGCTCTCACAACGCCGCCCTCACCTCTCACAACCCTCAGTCCCTCACCTCTTACGCCTCCGGTCCTCCACCACCAACCCTCATGAATATCCTTCCGCTGCAGTCAACCGAACCCAAAACAGATCAGATAAATAGGTATCAAATTTCACTATTCCCCGCCGCCCTCCATCCCCATCAATCCGTGAATCTTTCTTAGTTCGTTTTTTCTTGATAAAGGAGGAGAGGGATTTTCATGATAAATCTTACATTGATTGAATAGAAGAATTGTGCAGGAGTAAAGAGTGACACCAGCTCTCTCGGTCTACCACTTTCTTAGTTCGTTTTTTCTTGATAGCCAGAGTATTCACTTCAGGTATTTATCTTCTATTTTTGTCTATTATAAATATTTGTTTGTTTATCTTTCCATGTGTTTCGTGATTTTTTTTTGTTCCTGTCTTATTTGATTTTATAGTGTGATATGAGATCTAGGAATATGTCGATGTTCATTCAAATTATTTTTATATTTTTGGCAGTCTTGCAGTGCTGATTTCAGTTTGTTAATTAAGAGTATATTATCTTGTTGTTAATTATATTGTTGGTTTTGTCCTGATTTCAGTTTGTTAATCAAGGTTTGTAGATGTCTGCTCAAGAAGTTAGTTTAGTGGCACAGGAAGGTGAAAACATACATGGGTTGGAAATCATTGGTAGTGTTGATTCCGCCGATGAATTATTAGCATATATGGGGAATCATGGGATGGAGCACATTGTAGAGGATGATCAAAATGCAGAATCCAGAAACCCTGCTGATGTGAATGGTGACATTGTAGAGAATGGTGCTCCGAATATAGCAGCTGGAGATGGTCTTGATGCGCATAGACCAAAAAAAAGACAAAAGAAATCATGAGTATGGCAGCATTTTGAGGAGATTATGGTTGAGAAAAATGGGGTGAAAAGTAGGGTAGTGCGGTGTTTCCATTGCTCTCAGAAAATCCCATATTACAAAGGTGGGTGCACTACTAACCTGGGCCGACACATAGCCGAGTGTGTTAAATTGAAAAGAGCAAAATCAGCAGATGAAGATAAGCAATCTAAGCTTAATTTTCCAAATTGGTACTTTGGCTACACACTGGCACTCTTATCTTTATTCCGGAAGTTTGATATGGCGATGAAAGAAAGTGCAGAGAGTGGATTTGTATGCATGAGCATCCTTTTACAATCGTTGAGGAAGATGGGTTTAATATAATGATGAAAAGAGGAATGCCTAATGGACTAGGATAACTCGTGTTGCAATAAAAATGATTGTTTTGTGTATTTGAAAGACAAAGGGAGAAGTTGAAACGATTTGCTTAATAAGGTTCATAAAATTAGTCTAACTACCGATTTATGGAAGTCGAAAAATCAAGATTGAGTATATGGTCTTAACAGGCATTGGGTTGATGACGCTTGGAAACTACGTAAGAGGGTATTAAACTTTGTTCACCTTCCTCCCTCGACTGTGCATTATCATTGCCGATGAAATATTAAAATGCCTAAGAGGTTGGGGTTGGAGAGCAAGGTTTACACCTTGTCGATTGATAATGCAAGAAACAACGACACTTGTATCGGGAGTTTGAAGTCTACTTTTTCTAAAACCGATCCTTGCCTCTTCAAGGGAGGTTGTTTCACGTGAGATGTTGTGCCCACATCCTTAATTTGTTGGTTCAAGATGGTCTCGAGTATGATTACCGAGATAGTTGGTACTATTAGGGATGTCAGAGATTACATCAACAAGAGTGACTCTCGACGCTTGGAATTTGCAAAAGCAGAGAACAAGCTTCTTTCTTAGGAAGGGTACTTCTTTATGATTGCAAAACTCGGTGGAACTCTACCTTTGAGATGTTAGTATGTGCTCTAAAGTTCAAAGAGTGCTTTTCAAATTATAAGGAAAGAGACGTGGAGTTTGGTTTATGTCCAAATGAAGAAGATTGGATAAAGGTGGAAAAGGTATGTTCGGTTTACAAGCATTTTGGGAATCAACTCATGTCATGTCCTATAGTTGATTATCCGACTGCAAATTTGTATTTGGTAGAAGTTTGCAAGATTAAGGAGCTTCTAGATAGTAAGGCTACTGATCCAGATCAATTTATTGTGCGTATGGTTGCAAATATGAAGCTGAAATTTGATAAGTATTGGGGGGAGTGTAATCTTCTGATGTCCATAGCCGCAATTCTGGATCCTCGGCTGAAAATGTTGGTCATTGAACATTGTTTCCCTAGAATTTGTCCACCCATGGAACATTAACGGAGAGTGAACCGGAAGCGAGAGTGAACCGGAAGCGAAAGAAAGACCGAAAATATTTCATGGGGATGGAACATGTTCATTGGGCCCATTGCCCAAATACCAGATGCTACAACTCACATCGATATTAGCCTGAGGATTAACTTTACATTTAGAGGGAGGTTTATTTAACCACAAGAGCAGTTAAGAAAAAGGACAACCTCTGCAATAGTTCTTGCGACAACGAAAAAATACAATAAAAAGAGAGAGAAAACTCTGTGCTACTACAACTAATTAACACAACATACATACTGTTTGAGGAGAAAGTAAAAGACAACAATCAATTGTATTGATAACAATGAATAGAGGGGCCTTTATATAGGCATTACAATGAGAGTCCTTCCATACATAGGATTCCTAGATAAGGTAAGACATCTAATAGGATCCTACTACCTCTAGAAGGATCTGGAACCTTCCATCTATGTATCTACAATCAGTATTAGGTAAGACACATCACGGGAATAATAATTCCCGGAACACTCCCCCTGTGTCGAGCACTAATACAACAATGGTGCAGAAGATGTTGCCTTCGTAAAAACCTATTCCAAGCCAAAACAAAACCCCATGGGAAAAACAAAGGCTTGATGAGGAAAAGATTGCAATGCACCAACATAACATGTCGTGTATACTCCCCCTGATGTATACATAACGACTCCCCCTGATGAGTACCTCAAATCATAGGAGTCAGATGCCAAGTTGCCCTCACAACTATACCAAGGAAAAACCCAGTGGGAAAAATACCTCTTGGTCTAAGTTGAACAGAAGTACAACGCATCATTGTATGGATGTTCTCATAGGTCGCCTCGTTAAAAACCTTACCAAGTGAAAACCCAATGGGAAAAAACAAACCTTGATCTAAGGACAAAAAGAGCGCGACACATCCAAAGTGCAGAGTCGCTAAAGACTTAACAAGTTTTCCAAAGTCTTGACCTCCATGCACTAAATCAGTCATAACTTCTTCGATTCAATAGGTATCAACGAAACTGTAAGGACTTATGAAAACTAGACACCCATAGCTTTTCATTCACATACAGTACGTAACCTAGATCGACCTGAGCAGATCACAAAGCTCTATCGAAGTTGACTCAGCAAATTACCGGACATATCCCGTCCTACTTTGCAACAATAGTCATATGTCACTCAACATGATGGATGTGATCAAATGGTTGGTTTCCTTGGAAAGTAGACACAAACCTTTCCAATGGCACCAATTTCACCATTTTCCATCAAGTGGGCTGCCCTTTAGGTCATATGGGAGATAGACCAATACATTCTGGGCAGATTAGGGTATCAGTTTTCAAGTGTCCTTTTATCGAGATAGAGCGAGCTTCAAGCTTCTTGTCAATCACAGACATTGCGTGAGCGCATCCTAGGCCATCATCACAGTGGCTTTACCGGATTATTACGAATGAGTACATCGAGTCAAACATGAGTACATAACACCGTACTTTTCTCTTAAGACTGCATCATCACTTAAGTGAGCCAAGTCTTATGATGACTTCGACTAATCATTGGGAATCATATAGGCATTACTTTATCGTCTCTTAGGGAAACCGTCCCTTAGATTGCCTTAAACCGATTGATGAATACGCATCATCAAGTGTCCCAAGATCCTTTCATTCTTAACTTTGGATTTAGCGGAATCTCTTAGTCTCACAAGAGTACATCACTATAAACCCTTAGTTTTACACGCAAAAGCTTCATATCTCTTCCAAATCAAGTATATACTTAGTATGCGTTCCCGACAATCACTTGTCGACGCGCTCCGTGGTCAGGAGCCACTTGATTCGAGTCTGATCCACCACGAGATCCTTTTTATCACTTAACTTAGTTCCCACTAAGATAAGATTTAACCACAAGCCGCATGTCGTTTTGGGAAACTATCTAATCAAAAGATAGTGGATGTTATAACATCCATTACGATAGACAACTAAGTTTCGTGTCATCGTAGTCGATTCGATCGTTCATGAGAAACCTCGCGCCATGAGGTGAGTTTAACTCTTTCTCTCATTCGCTTTAACAAAGTATACGGATAGATCTTATCTTTGGAGTGTCGGTACCACTTCAACAAAGGGCTATCACTTTGTCCATCTTGAGTCGCATATGTTTCCATTTTAGGCCAAGGCTACAACGTTGTAGATTTTCAACGAAGTATGGTTCGATTAAACTCACATTCCACGTCCTCATGAACCGCTTTATTCATAGAGTACTCTTTATGGATTGGCATTCATTGAGGCGTCCCCAATAATGACTATAATCCGTAATCACATGAGACGGATGAGTTCATTTGATCATATGATCAAGTTTCATGTACCAAGCTCGCATACATTCTTAGCGAGAGTATTTATCGAACCAAGTGGCATCCCAATACTCTATGAGATCCACGGCCTAGTAACACCATCTACCACAATTTGTGGTGTTACCATATCACCATTTATAGGTGACGAACGTCCATGACCGGACACAATCCTTGCAGACATGTTTGCAGCATGTATTTAATCTCGTCACTTTAGGGAACTTGGTGAGGCACAGTAGGGACAAACTACGACAATTCCAAGTCGTTCTACTCGAACATGATCGTTCGCATCTCCCCCTAACGACGGGAAGACTGGCTCATCAAAGTGACTTACGAGATCGTCTTCCAAGGTACATTTTAAGCGGACTATGAGTGAAAGCGCATGTCATATTCATCATTTATAACCCGTCATAATGCTTTGTGGTGACACACTTTGGCACATGAACATGTGGACGATAAAGGTTTTCAGTGTTAACACAATCCAGTTAACAAAATGCATATTGTTATACTCGTAACTAAGCATTTGAATGATGATAGGTATAGGTGAATATGACATGTTGACCTATGCTACATAGCCGTAGATACTGGTCTTGAGAATCCAACAAAACCGCCACCATGCACCACCGGGATCGAACATAAAGAAACGATTGAACCGATGATAGGCCGTTGGTTTTATCGAACCTCTAGTGCTTTCTTGAAGAGTTCACTCCCTTCACCAGCCCCAAACACCTCAAAATTTCGTGAGCATGTATAAACGGGTGTTTAGGATTCCAAAACCATCAACCTTGTGGTCAAAAACCGATCGAAATGACATCGAACTAGTCGTTAGGACTACTGGTGGTATG
This sequence comes from Orobanche coerulescens, assembly GCA_033398695.1. Lineage (NCBI taxonomy): Eukaryota > Viridiplantae > Streptophyta > Magnoliopsida > Lamiales > Orobanchaceae > Orobanche > Orobanche coerulescens. The sequence continues at coordinate 3,853,932 of CM065806.1, read as the reverse complement.
TGAAAACTTCATTTAAGTGGTTCACCTCCTTCCAAGTCTCCAAATGGCACCAAAATTTGTGAGAAGGTAGCCTTGGATGTTAGGAAGTACTCGTTAAAATTTCACTTTAAGACTTGGTCTAAAAAGTGGGTGAACCGACCTTTACAATGACTGGTCCGCAAGTTGGACAAATATAACTCAGGTTTCATCAACTTTTCAATCATTGTCAAATGAACAACATAACATATAAATGTTATTACTTGAGTACGACCATTTGTGAACACCATCATAGCATCATAAGCCACCTGTGCTAATACTTATGATCATGTATGTATAAGGACTCGGTGAAAAGGGAGGACTCGACCATGCTTATGCGAGTCGCTACATTATTCTCTTTAGCATAGGAGGGTGTCGTCTCCTAATCGTGCCAAAGAATAGGCTTTAATAAATGAACATGTCTAAGAAGGATCATCGGGGTTCAAGGCCACACATGCTTATGAAAGCAAGACGCGGATGACATAAATATCATCATCGGTCATGAGCCCTGCTCACGACTCCACCAATGTACTTTGGTGTCTTTGATCCAACTAGTTTCTTTGTTCAAAGAAAATGATGTCCATGACAATACCGTGGTATATGGATCATCAAACTGCCCAAACTCCGACTATTAAAGCCTAAATGTGTCAATGTCCCAATACATCTTCTCGTTACCAAAACCGATGCAAGGACCATATTGACTCATGAATATTTTTCTTTTCACATATCTAATACAAGTGATGCATAAGATTTTATTCTCACAAATCACAATGAGATGCTATGAGTGATACACTTTGGCATATATATCATCGAGTCATAACATGGTTAAATTGTTACGGAACATATGTGACTAGAAAACGCCATTCGGCATTCAACAACTTGAGCATCATACCGCTCATTGATTGTGATGACCTACTCATCATAGTCACAATGGATTTATAAACCGAAATCCAAAAATATCGCGTTCATTTGAAAATAGCTTAATACGCGCTCAATTTCGCTTGCCAAATTTTACAAACATGAGCATAGCGAACACTCTAACAACATAGAGATTTTATACTTGATATGATCAAAATGATCTATCATATTGAGTGCATAACATGGCATGGTTATATGCCTAAGGGGCAAAATTACGACACAAGCATGGTGTAACACTACCATGCACACGCTCGACCTTCTTATAAGGGTGCGTATTTTGGGCTTTCCCAATGAAACTTTTTTCAACATTTGAAAGATGATAGTTTAGCGTACAACGCATACCAAAATCGCATCATCTATGGCAAATTCGGCCGTAAAGAGGTTGAAAAATATGTGTCGTAAGACCACTTGCAAATTCAAGATGGGAACCAAGTTGGTTGGGACAAAAGTTAGCACAATCACTGAAATAAGATTCCGCGCAGCTTGACCTTTGTTCACTAAAACAATGATATCTCCCTTGTTAGGAAGGCTATGGACGAACGGTCCGATGTTCGAAACTAGACTTCCGTATCTTTCTATCCATATATTGTGCACCACACGGATCATTAAACTCGAGATCACAATGCATATTTTAATCGGGTCGTTTAGTTTTTCCCAAGTTTAGTGAGAAAACAAGGTTGAGACCATATCCAATGGCATAAGTGTTGATCCAAAAACATGGCAATGACACCATATGTGCGTTTAAACGCAGCAGGTGTTCGATTTCTTATCTTCGACTAATGATCCTTTCGGTAACTCCAACTTGGTAGACTTGCAGAGAAAGTAGGAATGTCAGACAATAAGGCTGTTTAAAAACCACTGATTCCGTTTGAACTTTCAAAGCATAAACAAATACCAAGGAGGATGCGCCTAGTCATGATCAAAAGTGCAGAAAAAATCCACCAAAGTGCATCAATCAACCAAGTATTTTAATTCTCAATTTGCAAGTATACGTCATAATAGCCATGTTATATGGATGCAACGCGGTGCATCAATATTAAGCGTTTTGAACCATGAGACATAATGAATATACCATAACCAACTTGTCTTGACCATCCAATAAGATCGACTAAACATAGTCAAATATATAAGGCACATGCCTTTACAAATACTCGGAAAAGTATTCGGACCTATAGTCATACGAACTATAATCGAGGTCAACGAATTCATGTATTTACCGCAATATGCCATTGCTTTACATGTTGAAACTCATAAGAATTACTCATACATTCTTTCATATATCATGTTGCAAGGAGACGATACATGTCTACACCCACATGCAATATTTTATTTTAATAAGATGAAAGATGGAGTTTTCCAAGTATGGGATTGGGTCAAGACCAACGTGGTGGTCGCCAATTCAACGTGATAGCCGTCACAAATCGATTTTAACCACGACATATCCGTCGCAATCGATGTTTGTCCCATTTGTATGTCACAAATCCGTGACTAATCATGAACGAGTCATAACTTTTATCAAGCAGGCAATGTTCATTTTTATTCAATTGTTGGTTTAAAATCGACAAAACGGCGACATCAAATCGCACCCAAAACGTGGTGTATGCAACAACCACAAATATCGACTTTCAACAATTATCCGTGACTCCCGGGACCGTCACACGCTTTACTTACATCCGAGAGTGATACCACCTCTCATTGTCTCATCCACCGCAAAGTAGCGTGGGAGATAAAGAACCCAAATACCCGATTCCCCAAAAAAATTCCCAAAAGAGAGGAATTGAAAACGAGAACTTTAATAAAGTCTTACGGTACTTGGTTTCATATATGCTTTGATCCTTGAAGGAGATTCTCTCCATATGAGCAACATATTTCCGTGGTACTCCGCTCTATATTTACTTTGATCCTTGAACAGGATAAATATGGCTTTTTCTCCATAGCGTGCACATCATCATGAGCGACGTATTTTCCTATATACACGTAAAACATAAACATGTAAGATTCATAAGTGTACAAATTAATGAACAAATGAATCATTGAGTAGGAAAAAAATGGAGAGTTGAGAAACGCCTGATAGGGCTACCGGGCTCAATAATTCGCCGAAAAAGGACTCGAGCGCGCGATGCAAAGCTTCGGTATTGGATGAGGTCGGATCTCCAAATTTCTTCGTAAAAATCTGCTTCGTCGGCGGTAGATTCGGAACCAATATTACACATGAATCCGATCTCCACCGTTGAATATACGAGATATTTGTGTTGGGAAGTTGCCGCTAAAATTTCACACCGATCCGACAGTTAACGAAGCGGAAAACATGATTTTCGTATGATCACATTGGCGTAAAATTCATGCGCGAAATTCTCGTCTCTCGACTTTTTTTTCAATAGGCGGACTTGAGCCGTGCGTTTGGTTCGAGCAGGAAAGGTCGGCTCGATTCTGAGATGGTTTGTGTCGCAATGAGGTCGAGATTGGTGGAGTGGCTACAGGCGGTTGGCCATTGCTTTCTTCCTCTTATGCGGCGGCATCGAGTAGCACATCTCTTTCTCCCTAACAACGGCCGCCGCGACACACTACACCAAAGTAGATCTGCGGGGATGGGAGCAAATGAGTAGCCGATTCAGGAGGAGGCCTCGCGTCGGCAAAGACAGGAGCTGGGTGGAGGCGTCGGCCGAGATGCCCGAGACAATTTGAACTCGGAAGAGCGCCGTCACGGGGTGGGGCTTCTTGCTCTGGCGGCGGTAGCCGGAGATTAGGGTTTCGGTCGGAGGAGTTCGAAAATCTTTTTTTTTTTTTTTTTTTTTGAGTTTGCATAAAATCGGACGAATTTTTTTTCTTGCTCAGCTGGAAGGCTACGTGTTGATAACGTGTTTGAGGAGAAAGTAAAAGACAACAATCAATTGTATTGATAACAATGAATAGAGGGGCCTTTATATAGGCATTACAATGAGAGTCCTTCCATACATAGGATTCCTAGATAAGGTAAGACATCTAATAGGATCCTACTACCTCTAGAAGGATCTGGAACCTTCCATCTATGTATCTACAATCAGTATTAGGTAAGACACATCACGGGAATAATAATTCCCGGAACACATACATAATAATCTGAATTGTTAAGAATTGTTGAAGTATATCACTTCTCGCGTAACAAGATAATGTATTATAATATGTGAATGACTATTATACCTCTGATATAATTATGTAATTACGATTGTGCCATCTGAAGTTTTCCTATAAATAGGACTTCAGTTATTAATGAAACATATACTTAAAAATCATTCTCTCTATTCTCTCTTTAAATCATCTCTATAATATTTCGGTTTTATAACACGTTATCAGCACGAATGTTCTAATCCTTAATAAAGAGCTTCCACAAAAAAAAAAGAGAATATAGAGCAAGCCGTATGCTGCTCTCTTTGTCTATCTTCAGCGTGTCTCCCCCCAACCGTCGTAGCCACCGCCACCTTTCCTCTGCAGAGCCGCCGCCACTCACTGCCTCATCTCCAGACGACCAGCACAAAAAAAAAGAGGGGGTAAGAAGTACAAGAAATATAAATAAAATATAAAATATATAATATTCTTTTAATTCATTAAATTATTAATTTAGTTTTTCTTACGTATAAGATACATATGATATCGGAATTAATTTTTCTTTATACCACCGTGATCCATTTCACGAGAGCTTCAATTTGACATTAATATTGATATATTGATTATAATTCTTTTAATATCTGTTATTATTAAAATGTACAAATTATTACCTTGATTCCCTCCAAAATATTGAAAGGACTTGTGGATATATGTCATTGTAGTCTGGAAATTTATAAAGTGGTATATGTAATATTACGGGACGACCAAGCGGCACTAATGCCGATAACTGGGGTCAATGATGACTTTTAATGATCCAACCTAATAACACATGATTATACTTTGAGAAAATGGTTGGACGAACCTGCTCCAGAAGAAGCAGTTAAATATTTACTAATCTAATTCCTGACTTTATTATAATTATCTCCAAGTGGTGGTTGAAACCATCTATTTGTTGAGCTTACATTATGTAAATATTACTATACCTCCTATGTGACAAATTTAATTATCACAAGATGGATGGCGATGCCTCCTATATGATAAATGTAATTGTCACAAGACGGATGGTTTTATATATTTACTATACCTCCTACGTGACAAGTTTGATTATCACAAGATGGATGGCGATGCCTCCTATATGATAAATGTAATTGTCACAAGACAGATGGTTTTACATATTTACTATACCTCCTATGTGACAAGTTTGATTATCACAAGATGGATGGCGATGCCTCCTATATGATAAATGTAATTGTCACAAGACGGATGGTTTTACATATTTATTATACCTCCTATGTGATGAGTTCAATTATCACAAGACGGACGGTTTTATATATTTACTGTACCTCCTATGTGATGAGTTAATTATCACAAGACAGATGGTTTTACATGTACGCAATTTATATATTATATATCACCATCATGGTTGGTTATACCACATGAATGATTATCTAAATCCTGCTCTCGAAAAAGCAGTTGATAAATATAAATCCTACTCTGGAGAAGTAGTTGATCGATTATCTAAATCCTGCTCTCGAAGAAGCAGTTGATAAATATAAATCCTACTCTGGGGAAGTAGTTGATCGATTATCTAAATCCTGCTCTAGAAGAAGCTTGTTAAATATAAATCCTACTCTAGAGCAGTAGTTGATCGATTATCTAAATCCTGCTCTCGAAGAAGCAGTTGATAAATATAAATCCTACTCTTAAGAAGTAGTTGATCAATGATTCAAATCAGGCTCTCGAAGAAGAAGCAGTTCATGGAAATAATATCCGATCTCCATGATTATTAAACACGAACGAAGAAAATTGAGCAAATGATACCAGGAGCTATCACCGATTAATTAAAGAAGATCCCATGCTAATACACCACATGGTGGGATCATCTGACAAGTGATATGAAAAACTATCACCGAAAAATAATTGCTCAATTAATCTCATGTTGATTATATCACATGGTGGGATCATTGAAATCATATCAATATCACAATAGAGAAGCATATATCACATATTCGTGAGAATAATATATTTGCATAGAGGCAAAAAGATGATCTTATTATTGCTGGAAGAAGCATAAAATAGTCGAAGTGGAAAATATTGAAACTAGCCAAAAAGGAAATAAACACTCGACAATATGCGAAAAGAAAAATACATATGAAACCCATAAGAAGGGGTGCGTCTCGAGAGTATAAAACTCCGTAACTCTGCCGCCCCTGGCATTAGGGTTCATAATGAAAGATCTAAAGGATCTAAACTTCTTTTTCGTTTGGCGCCAATAGTTTGTGGCTGATGGGCTTTGACTTCCAAATTCTTAACTGAAATATATGCCTGAAACTTTATAAGTAGATCAGCAACTGTAACAGCACATATAATAATATCTCTTAATGACTGAGAGATAAACTTGTGATCTACTCCTTGACCCAGAAAGGCAAGCAAATCATTGAAGAAATTATTAATATTCAACAAACCTATAGGTTTGGTATGGAAGTCTCGCTCAGCCCATGACATGATATTGAATATCTCATTGAGTGTGCCATAGCCATCTGGAAGTACAATAAAGACATCGCTATTATTCACCATATACACATATGGTGAGGGAAAGTGTAAGGCACTTGTTACTCTTATTTTCTCATTTTGTGCAGCCTCTAAAATGCAACCCAAAAATCTATGATTACTCACACCATACAATATATCGATTTTGTGTTTTCCTAATTCTTTTACGAATTGATATGACATATCTATATGCTGGATATGACCTATCAATTTGGATCCACCTAAAATACATATGTTTTAATTGGATGATATCTGTACGAGAATTCTAAGAACTCCATCTCTCTACACTATATTTTCAAAGTACTTTTATGAGATATACAATTCGTGATTTGTGGATCCCAAATTTAAAGAACAAACTTCTTACTAGAAGACAAATGACTTCACTATTTTCATTGAAAAATGAGGAGAAGATAAGTCACTGCTTTTACTATTTTCTTTTTGACAAAATTGCAGAAGAAAACGAAAGATATGATATTATATTTTTCAATGAAAATTACGTTATCTATCGGCAATTAAGAAATTTAAATATTGGGGAACAATATTCATCAACTTGCATTTTTTTGATATTTACCTTATACGGCTTTGACAGAACGGACTTACAAACTGGATCTTTTGAGACTAATTTTTCATGACTATAGCGTTCCAGTTCATCCTTAAATTGTGTCCACAAAGCCAATAGTTCACGATGAAAGTATCCACTGGGATGTGTATCAAGAATCTGTTGGATATCGTGATCCATAGATTCCTTACTCAATCCATCCCTGATAAATGCGATTTTGTCTTCTCGACTTTTGGATACAAACCCCACCAATTTGCACTGTGTGTCACATACCGTTTTCCTTTTCTAGTGGACAAGGAATCAACCACTCTAGATTTCTATCGGTACTAGATAAACCTCACTAAGATAGCGATTGCGATTCTAACAATGTCGGATCCTTGATCCTAATAACACCGAATCCAATCGTATCTTTTCTTTTACCTCTCGTGTATGTGTTGAATGTATAAACACTCAAACTAACAATATAAGCTTAATATCACAACAACAATATAATGAATATGAATATCAGATCAATGTCTTGATTGCTTGAAGTTGTTATAGGATGAATACCATTTGAAGTGGTATTTATAGCCTATCGAACTTGTGCTTCGATCAACCATCGAATATCTTTCGAGTCGAGCTCGATAAACTCTTTTTATGATATTCACGGGTAATATTTGTGAAGACTAGAAAGCATTGAATCCATTATGATAATCAAACCCTCGATATGGGTGATTGTGAATACAATGCTAATCTATTAATAGATTGAAATTACGCGTATGAGATTTGATTCCGCGTTTCAATAGTTCATATCCCAAAGCGTATGAACTACAGTTCTATGTTTGAATAATAAACATAATATAACATGTGGGAGCGGCGACTCCATGTTGATAATGATGTGCAATAATGGCACCGAAAGATGATGTGATATGTCGGTAAAATATCTATATGTTGATATAGACACATCATGTCTTCAAATATTTGTTCTCGATTAATATCACTACTAGCCAATATTGGGAATGAATTCCTAAATTTGGAATATATTAAGGGGGAGTATGGGCACACTTCCTCTGTATGTGAACTACTAGATATTATGGATCCACTAGATAGTCACATGTGTATATGACTCGTAATCGGAAATTTACGAGATGATTTGCTCATGGTTGGAGCATATATTCCATATCAGATTAAGCTAGTAATATATCCCAAATAAACTTGAATAGATCCCAGAAAGAATCAGGATATGCGCATACAAGTGGGATATTAATTGGCATACTATTCGAAGTCCTCCTGCCAATATCGAGAACATAATATACAAAACCCCATGACTGAAGATGAATACTGAGGTACTGGCATATGAGTTTGGTGCTCAAGAAATCTCTTAGCATGAGGGGGAGTATTAGTAGTTGGAAATATGTGAAATGCATCACATATATCCTCACAACTATATAAACTTGAAGTTCAAAGATGCATGATAAATTATTAATCTTTGGTACCAACTACAACTACTTTGATAAACACATAATAATTTCCCGAATATAAATCAAAGTAAATGATAAAAGGAGGCATATACTTTTGAAGTATATTGACATAACTATAAAATAATGAGATATATCGGCAAGTTATGTTGCTACAGGAAATAAATGTTGAAATTGTCGACAAAATATAGCGCTATAAATGAAATAAGGATATTGAAATCCATGATCGTGGAATATGGATATTTGAAATGAGGATATTGAAATCCATCGAAATTGAAACATATGCCCTTATAATAAAATGAAACATATGGGCTTACTGAAAGTGACTCCTGAAGAGATTTTGAAAGTATTATCAGTGCGTGCAATCACCCAAAATAAGGCGTTGTGAAAGGAAATTATATGTTGTACTCTTTTCCTTGACTGAGGTTTTATCCCACTGGGTTTTCCTAGCAAGGTTTTTAACGAGACAGCTTAATCACAGCTAATATGGAATCTCCAAAGAGATTTGAAACGTACTGCAAAGAATATGAGTGCAGGATTACAAATTACACTGAATATGATACTCGTACTAATCCTTGGAGGATTATTGAAATGTCTGGGACATATTTATAAAATATGCGTTGCACTCTTTTTCCCTTGACTGAGGTTTTGTCCCATTGGGTTTTCCTAGCAAGGTTTTTGATGAGGCAACTGGAATGACGTATTAGTATGAATATTGTACTCTTTTCCCTTCATTAGGATTTTTCCCATTGGGTTTTTCCTAATAAGGTTTTAACGAGGCATATTCATGGCATAATGAGGAAAATTTTAAAGATCAAGATTATTCCTCAAAGATTTAAAAACAGAAGGGGTAGTTGTACTCTTTTTCCTTCGATCAAGTTTTTCCCACTGGGTTTTCTTGACAAGGTTTTAATGAGGCAACACGTGGATACCCAACAACGAATGATATACATAACAGATTCACTCAGTTTTTGTGAAAAGGTTTTAATGAGGCAACACGTGGATACCCAACAACGAATGATATACATAACAGATTCACTCAGTTTTTATCCCACGAGGTTTTACTGAGACGACACAAGAATACTCATACAAGAACTATCAAGATAAGGGGTTTCCTAACAGATTGCTGAAGTTTTATCTAACAGAGGTATTACAGATTGCTGAAGTTTTATCTAACAGAGGTTTCCTACCAACATTATGATGCAACGTGATATGATTGTCACACGCTTCGATACAAAAAGTTTGAGAGTTTTTCTTTTGAGAGTTTTTCTCCCATTGGGTTTTTCTTCAAACTAGTTCGGCAGATATTTATATAAATAGTCATTCAAGGGGGAGTGTTAAGAATTGTTGAAGTATATCACTTCTCGTAATGCCTAACAAGATAATGTATTATAATATGTGAATGACTATTATGCCCCTGATGTAATTATGTAATTACGATTGTGCCATCTGTAATACCCGAGATTTCTGTTATGTAATTGGAACTTGTGATATTGTAATGATTGTACTATTGTCTGAGTACTATTTTCCGTATTTCATAATCCGATGTTATCGAGCGTATGATTTCATGTTTGTGATTTGAAGATTGTAATTCTGCGCATGTAGCGCACGCTACCAGCTATGTATAGCGTGCGCTAACGTGGATTCATAGCGCACGCTACTGAGGGTCATTAGCGCACGCTATGCGTGGTCAAATTGATTGAGACGTGCGGTAGGTGAGATCTGGCCGGGGGACCCTTGTCGGATCGTGTCGAATGAACCTGGACGGCTTTCGGGAAAAGCCAAGTCAACGCCTTAGCGCACGCTACAGGCATGTGAATAGCGCACGCTAATGATCGCTTGTTTTCGCGTAGTATGGTTTTCAAATCCGATCAATTTTAAAATTTGTAAAACCTCGGAGTATTTCCAAGGTGTCGAACCCAAGGGAATTGATGTGTCGAAAATAAAGGAATTAACTCTACTCAAAATTTGACTGCTATTTAGGAATCCGAAAAATTGTTTTGATTCTAATTATCTAACTTTAAAAATCGAAGAACGAAAATTAAATAAAAGATGAAATATCTAAATTAAGCAAATAAAGCAAATTAGCAAGATAAAATCACAAGTCGAAAGGTAATTGATCCTAGGGTAGTATCATCTAATTGAGTTCACACAATTCATTCATTTAATTCCTTTTCCCCAAATTTTAATTCAATCCTAGAAATAATCACTTAGCCGATCTAGAATTCCGATCAAGGTAACCTAGAAAGATAGTTAATTTAAACCCTTTTCCCCGCCAGGGCTCAAAGAATTGAAATCACTTAAAAAGCACCAACTTATTTATCTATGATTTATCTTTCTCCGCTAGGTCTCAAGATAAAATCATATTGTGCATCAAGTATTTCCACTAATCAATTACTCCTTTCGGACAAAATCAATTAGCTAACATGCATCGATTAAGGGCCCTTTAATCTAACATGAGATTTAACACAACTTGAACACAAGCCTAGGATGAAAGGTCAAAAGGTAATCAAAAGAACATCATGTGAACATCAATTAAAATTACTAACCCTATCAAAGGAATTAGCCAGACATAATTGAAATTAAACAAGAAATTGATGAAGAATGCATATTATTAATATAAAAAGAGAGATTACAACCCTTACGGATGAACTCCGAGTCTTCAACAATAATTCTCCTCCAAAAAGTTCTTGAATCAAAAGAATAAATCTTGCTAAAAAGATGTAAAAAAATGTAAAAGATGAAAAAGAATGATAAGGGCTGGTATGAAACTAGGTCTCACAGGAGGTTTATAAAGCCTAAGGGAGTTAAAATCCCGATTAGCCCTAATTTAGGAAATAAAATCTATCCAAAAGAGTCAAAATCCGTCCAACTACGAGAGCCCGCTGGGAAGCCTTTCGGCCTGGCCTATCGGCCGATAGGCTGGCCGATAGGTGGTTCGTCGATTTCTTCACTCGGTAGGCAGGAACTCCTTTCGGACGCCCCTATCGGCCGATATGCTGGGCCGATAGGTTCGACTGTTTCTCGCAAAAAATCCATTTCTTCGTCCGCTTGACTCGACTCTCGGTCCTTTGTCTCGTTTTGGGTCCTTTTGGCTCTAAAAACCTGCACACACACTAAAACCAACCCAAACGCGTAATACGGCTCGACTAATCATAAATAAGCCAAATACGAGCACATTAATCACGAAACGAGATAAAAACCTAGTATAAAATCCTAGAAATAAGTGGTAAAATTACCACTTATCAAACCCCCCCAAACTTAAGCCTTGTTCGTCCCGAACAACAAAAAGAAAAGAAAAAGAAAGTCGTGAATCATCGTGCAACTCATAGTGTTCAACCTAATCAATACTACCCTGTAATTCTCTCTAAATAATCCGAGTGTCGTAAAAGCGAGCTGCACTCAGAATAATAATTCCGCAAAGTAGACAAGTTCAGTCCTAATCATTCGTTCATGAAGAAAATCCAGCTCAAAGATTAACAAAACGTGAGTCAAATCGACCGTCAATATGAAAGGCTAAAATAAACAAGCTAGTTCGTCCCGTTATACAGTCTAGTGGCACAATTTTCACGAGTTTCATAACAAATAAACCTCGGTCAGTATTCCCTTATATGTATGTTTAAGAATTTGATTCGAGTTGACCACTAGGTTAGGATCTCGGGATGTTTCATCGGGGTTATCCTAGGGTGGAACTTCCATTCTCATGTATTAGGAAACCGTTTGACGTAAAAGACACTCATGGGGCACATGGATGCTTCTAGTTACTAAGTTCCCGTCTACAGCGGAGAAACAACTCGAATATATAATTTCCGCATGTCCGAATCAAGGTCGCCGTTTTACGCGAGAGTAAGCAATGGTCACGCGAATACCCCGGTTACTAGGTTCCCTATCCTTGGCACATGTGAAATATCTAAATCACTAGTCTAATCGCAGTCGCTGCTTTACGCGAGGGTAAACAACGGGTCACGCGAATGCCCCCGGTTACAAGACTTCCCTTCATAGAACAACACTATCTCAACTTTTGGGAAAAACTGACCAACTCTAAACTCAATGTAAGTGCCAACCCGACTGACGAAACAGTACGACTCACTATCCGGAAGATGTAACCAAACGTATTGACGGTGATTTTAAAACAAGTATGTATCGTCTCTTATCTGCCAAGACCTCTACAATCACGAAAAATTTTGGGCCTAAATGAATACTATGCAAAACAGAAATAACTGACTACAACTCGACTAAACTTGACCGTTTCTTCAGAGAGAAAAACAGTGTCGTAACATCGGTATCACACAAATAGAAGCACGAAAAATTCATGAATAAAGAAAAGCTAGGACAAGCAAGGCTATCTAAAACATACAACGAAAAGCAAATAAAAGCAAACACGAAATCTAAAAAAAAACTACTACGACCTAAAAAAATAGAAACTAGCAAACACACCAAACGAAAATGAACATAAAAATCTAAAAAAAAAAACTAGGCAACAAAAAGCTAAATCCACGCAAACCCAAATATGATAAGCACAAATAAAAACAACGGGCACCAACACAAGCAAATAAAGATACAAGGCAAACAAGGTACTCACACGTAAAGAAATTAACAAAGCCGCACTTCTCCCCCCCCCCCCCAAACTTATTTCGCATCCCAAAGGAGGAATAAGTTTGAAAAGAGAAAGGAGTGACTTTGTTAATGGAGTACCTGATCACTGTGGCGGAAATGGCGGGTTTGTCGGCGAGCTCGGATCATAGCGGGCATGTGAATCGGGGAAAGGAGCAAAGTGGTACATCTCGTGTAGCATTCGGTGGTAGTGGTCCTCCTGGGCCCACCTATCTTCCTACCTCTTCCTCTCTTGCTCCCTCCAAGCAGTCTCCTCTTGTCGCCACACTATGTCCTCCTCGGCTCGTCTCTCCACGAGCTCGTACAACTCATTGACCCGAGTGGCAACAACACCCACCCGAGTCTCAACCTCGCCCAGCCGAGTTCCCAAAGAACCAAACTCAGCTGTCAAAGAACGCATACTCGCCAAATGATAGTTGTCTTGCGCTTGCATACTCTCCTCGTGCATCTCTCTCTCTCTCTCAAAAAATCTCGTCTCAAAGGCCTCAAAATCCGGAGCTCTCATCTGAAAACTACTACCTCCACCGGTGGGAATCTCGTCACGGCTACCCCCCTCGGGTATATCATCCATCTCCTCCTCGGCTCCCTCCAAGAACGGCTCATCAATGGTCACCTCCCGTCGTTGCCTCTTACGAGACGCATCCAACGGTCGAATAAGTGCTACATGGGCCGCAGAGCTCATACTCCACCTCGCATATACATCGGGCGCGTCGCCCATCACCGAAGTCAAGGTCGGAGAGGGGAGTCGGAAGAAGGACACGGTTTTGTTCCGACCGTGCAATTTCCAGTCGAACCCCTCGGTGAAGGCAAGCATCTCTTGCCTCTGCAGTGTCGGTTTATCCAAATAAATGTCTCGGGATACCGGCTCTCCTCTAATGTGCACCCCGAGATGCTCCGCAATAGGGGTCACGAACGCCCCAATACCAATCCTCTGCTTCCTTGGCCACCGGCTTGTTTCTCCATGTGCTCAATCGTAAAACATCCGGCGTGCTTCCGTGTACCGTTCAAGGCCGACCATAAAGATGCAGATCGGTGGACAAGCACGTCCCGAAGCCTGCACGGCTCAAAATTGTCGAGGTGAATAGACGGTGGATATAACGAAGAACTGGGTTCCTGATCGAGGAGGCCTTGGCATATGTCGGATTATAAATAAGAAGCGTCTCCTCCCTGCGGTAAATCATCTTGGACCACAGCTCTAAGTTTTCTTTGGCATGATCGCCCTGCTGGAATGATCCGTCCTCGGCCCCGTTGATAATGGCATTCACTTCGTCGGCCGAGAGCTCCCTTTCTATGTTGTCGAGGTTGAAGCGAATAGATGCCGGAGTTCCGTTCTCCCTAAAGACCTCAAGTGTGGACAGAAACTCCACGGTGAGCACGTGGTAAGCGAGGTAGTTTTCCCGAAAGATTTGCTCAAACCCGCACTGCCTCGCTAGTAGCACAATATCATCGTACACACCCATACCCCGAGCCGTCTCCTCATGCAGAAATCGGCAATGCTTGTGTGACATTCCGATAAGGTGTGACCACCTTCTTTTAGACTCTGGCCCAGTCAATCTTAGCTTGAATTTCTTCGGGTCGAGCGCAGCCGGGATCGGAATAGCCGGCACTACTTTCGTCGGAGCCTTTTCTTTCTCTGTGGTCGTCTTAGACTTTCCGGCTGTACTCGGATTCGATTTCTTGCTTTGCTTTCCCATTTCAAAGTTCCTACAAAACAACCATCCAATCAATATCCAATAAGCACTCATAATACAAACATTCAACGAGCATCGACATAATCCAATAATCCCACAATAACATCTGAGACCCCTATAAATCACACAATCTCCCCCAAACTTAGACTCCCCCATTTCATATTAAAAGGATCAAAATCACAACCCACAATAACAAAACAACACACTACGATCATATTGGGGTAAATTCTCTCCATTCCAATCTAATTCATCAACAATTCAACTCATATCAATCCCAATTAACAATTTAATTCAACAAATTCACCCAATTTCAACAAATTCGAAATTAGGGTTCTTCCAATTTGGGGGTGTTTTCAAAATTAGTTCAATTTCATCAATTAATCCCCCAATTCGAAGTACCCATGAACAATCAAGCATAGATAACATGTTTCCCTCACGATTCTATCAACAATCGGGCATAAAATTCAAAGAACATCAAAGTTTAGCAAAAGCCCCAAAAAGTGGATCCCCAATTCGATTTTCATCAAAACTCCAAAAAGAATCTGTAAAAGTGCTTCAAAACATGTATATAATTGAAAAACAAGAGGATTAAGAGTCGAAACTACGTACCTTGATCGAGTTTGAAGGAAGAAAAGTAGAAAAAAAAATTCCCCCTTTCGTTCTTGTGTTCTATCTAGAGAGTTGTGTAAGTGTGTGATAAAATCGGGTGTGAAGGTGTTTAAAAGGGGTATTAAATAAGCGGGTCGAAGTGGATCTTGGGCCGGGTATGTCCTATCGGCCAGCCTATCGGCCGATAGCCGGGCCGATAGGAACTTCTGTCTCTTACCATGCTCATATCGGGCGGGATATCGGTCGATAAAGGCACTCTATCGACCACTGCTTGTAATCAATAAAATTTTTTTATTTTCCTCAGCCTATCGGCCGGGCCTATCGGCCGATAGGCTCGCCCGATAGGATCTTCTGTCTCAAAAATTTTTTTCAGCTTTTTCTACTTCACATACTTGGTCCCGTTTTTGCTTGGATATGGCGATTAAAGACCTGCAAGTATTCAAAACTCGGCGTGCATGGATTAGAACTTAACAAAAACTAACAAAGCTACTACGAAACTAGAAACTACAAAAATCACGCAAACGAAAAATCGAAAATGAATGAATAAAACGAACTAATATACATACGTTGGGTTACCTCCCAACAAGTGCTACGTTTAACGTCTTTAGCTAGACGATACCTTATTCATCCCGGGTGTTCAGCGACAACTCCCCCTTGAACGGGTTTGTTGATATCAAGATAGCATACGTCCTTTTCATTAGACCGACTCTCGTTCGCCTCCAACATTCGAACATACTCTGGAAAATCCTCGGAAATTTCATCAACAACAGAATGTGAGTAAATGGAGTGTGAAATGCAATGCTCCAACAAGTCGGTCGGGGACGGCATAATAGACTCAATTTCAAAACATTCCTCGGGCGCATCGTCGGGCTTCTTCATCGCGTCATAGATGGAAATTTTCAGATTTTGATCATTAACCCGGAAAGTAAGATCACCCTCCTGGACGTCGATAAGTGCTCTCCCCGTCGCTAGAAATGGTCTCCCAAAGATCAGTGGTTGATTCTCGTCCTCGGGCATATCAAGAACTACGAAATTGGCCGGGAAGAGTAAGTGTTGGACTCTAACGAGCACATCCTCCACAATTCCCCTCGGATAAGTGATTGACCGGTCCGCCATGAGTAGAGAAATGGTAGTCGGCTTCATTTCCCCAATCTTCAACCTCTTAAAGATGGATAGAGGCATAAGATTGATGCTTGCCCCGAGATCACACAACCCATTACGGAACGTTTGGTCGCCAATCATGCATGTCAAAGTAAAACGTCCCGGATCCTTCTGCTTGAGTGGGAGTTTGTTTTGAATGATAGCGCTACACTCCTCTGTCATATTTATTGTTTCAAACTTCCTCAACTTCCTCTTGCTTGCCACAGCGTCTTTCAAGAATTTTACGTAACCCGGCATGTCTCTCAAAGCGTCTAGAAGTGGAATGTTGATATTCACCTTTTGAAACATGTCGATAAATTGTTGAAGCTTTTCATCATATCTCGACTTGGCCAATCGCTATGGAAATGGAGCTTTTTCCTCAAAATCTTTCATATTCGAACTTCCAGGAGCCTTTCGGCCGATAGAGGGGTCGATAGGCTCCACTGCTGGCATTCTGGCTAGGTATCGGGTGGGCCTATCGGCCGATAGGCTACCCGATAGGTTCTGCTGTATTCCATCTTCTTTCTCGTTTTATGCTCCCGTTTCTAGTACATCTTTGTTTCCAGATTTCTCAACTTCAGCCCCATGATTACTGTACCTCGTTCCACTCCGAAGCTCGATTGCGTTGCATTGTTGTGTCTTCGGGTTGGTCTCAGTCTTTGCTCGGAAAATGGCCCGCTTATGAAATCCGGCAGGCGTTCGCCATTTGACTCATTTGGGTCTCCACCATCGACATCCGCTTTGTCAAAGCTATCACCGAATTTCCGATAGATGTCACACTATGCTCGAGAGCCCCGAACCTCTTGTCTACTTTATAAATAAAATCTTTTGGCTCGCCTCCAACCGTTCCAACATCTCTTCCATCGGTGTCTTAGCAATCGGCTCTTGAATAACCCGTTTTCACGTTAAATCCGGTGGTGGTGGAGAGCATTGTTCGGGTTGGCATAGGAGAAATTAGGGTGGTTTCGATTGTTCGGATAATAGTTCCCCATATTTCCCCCTTGCCTAAGTTTCCTCCTTGCATGTAATTCACATCCTCCTTAACTGCAATAGGCTCGTTTAGCTCCTCAAAAACTGAATTGACTCCCAAAGTATTCTTTCTTAGCATCTCAAGTTCTTTTTGTTGTCTTTCAAATTTCGCCTTCAAATCACCGTAGGCGTCCTCGTCACCGGATGGAACCTTTCTTCTCGTCATCTTCCTATCGGTCACCTCCTCGTAATCATTGTTGACCGCTAGCTCAATGAGATTCTTGGCCTCTTCATAATCGTTAGCAAGAAATCCCCCTTTCGATGAATAGTCCAACTCTCTTCTAGCCTTCCTCGTCAAACCCCGATAAAACCGAATATAGATCTCCTCTTTGTCAATTCCATGCTGTGGGCATTTGCGAAGTAGCTTCTTAAATCGGATCCATGCTTCGTATAAGTATTCATCCTCATATTGCTCGAACTGCAAGATATCGTTGATTTGTTTTTGCACCTTCGAGGGAGGATAGAACTGCGCTAAGAACAACCGAGTCATCTCTCTCCAAGTACCAATTTCCTTCCGATCTAGGCTCTTGTACCAATCTAGCGCATCGTATTCTAGGGAAAACCGGAATAGGCGGAGCTTAATGACATCCGGAGGCACTCCGTTTTGCTTGATGGTGGCACATATGTCCAAAAACGACTCAAGGTGAGCGTTTGGATCTTCATTAACTCCCCCTCCGTATGTTTGAGACTTCACTGTAGCGATGAGGGACGGCTTAAGCTCGAAGTTGTTGGCATCAATCTTTCCCCAACTTACTTCTTGATAATCGTCCGGCCTTAGGTCGGCGGGCATTCAAAGGGATCTTCTCGGGACGAGCGAGTTCTCGTGGTGGGTCAACAATGCCGGCCATGGTATCAACGAAAGGTATAGAAATAGTCTCGGTTCTCGCTTCTTGCTTCTTCCTCCTCAAAGACTTCTCGATTTCCGGATCCAAAGGAAATAGGTCCTTTCCTTGGGATCTTGTGATCATGCACCGCCTACAAGGAAGAGAAAACAAGATGTGAGGAAACGAGATCGAATATTAATAATAAAAGTAAACTACCTAAAGTAACAATCTCTTTTTTTTTCGAATTATTCCCTTAAATTTTCTATCAATTCCCCGGCAACGGCGCCAAAAATTGATCGCTTGTTTTCGCGTAGTATGGTTTTCAAATCCGATCAATTTTAAAATTTGTAAAACCTCGGAGTATTTCCAAGGTGTCGAACCCAAGGGAATTGATGTGTCGAAAATAAAGGAATTAACTCTACTCAAAATTTGACTGCTATTTAGGAATCCGAAAAATTGTTTTGATTCTAATTATCTAACTTTAAAAATCGAAGAACGAAAATTAAATAAAAGATGAAATATCTAAATTAAGCAAATAAAGCAAATTAGCAAGATAAAATCACAAGTCGAAAGGTAATTGATCCTAGGGTAGTATCATCTAATTGAGTTCACACAATTCATTCATTTAATTCCTTTTCCCCAAATTTTAATTCAATCCTAGAAATAATCACTTAGCCGATCTAGAATTCCGATCAAGGCAACCTAGAAAGATAGTTAATTTAAACTCTTTTCTCATGAGCTCAAAGAATTGAAATCACTTAAAAAGCACCAACTTATTTATCTATGATTTATCTTTCTCCGCTAGGTCTCAAGATAAAATCATATTGTGCATCAAGTATTTCCACTAATCAATTACTCCTTCCGGACAAAATCAATTAGCTAACATGCATCGATTAAGGGCCCTTTAATCTAACATGAGATTTAACACAACTTGAACACAAGCCTAGGATGAAAGGTCAAAAGGTAATCAAAAGAACATCATGTGAACATCAATTAAAATTACTAACCCTATCAAAGGAATTAGCCAGACATAATTGAAATTAAACAAGAAATTGATGAAGAATGCATATTATTAATATAAAAAGAGAGATTACAACCCTTACGGATGAACTCCGAGTCTTCAATAATAATTCTCCTCCAAAAAGTTCTTGAATCAAAAGAATAAATCTTGCTAAAAATATGTAAAAAAATGTAAAAGATGAAAAAGAATGATAAGGGCTGGTATGAAACTAGGTCTCACAGGAGGTTTATAAAGCCTAAGGGAGTTAAAATCCCGATTAGCCCTAATTTAGGAAATAAAATCTATCCAAAAGAGTCAAAATCCGTCCAACTACGAGAGCCCATGGAAGCCTTTGGCTGGCCTATCGGCCGATAGCCGGCCGATAGGTGGTTCGTCGATTTCTTCACTCGGTGGCGGGAACTCCTTTCGGACGCCCTATCGGCCGATATCTTTGGCCGATAGGTTCGACTGCTTTCGCAAAATCCATTTCTTCGTCCGCTTGACTCGACTCTCGGTCCTTTGTCTCGTTTTGGGTCCTTTTGGCTCTAAAAACCTGCACACACACTAAAACCAACCCAAACGCGTAATACGGCTCGACTAATCATAAATAAGCCAAATACGAGCACATTAATCACGAAACGAGATAAAAACCTAGTATAAAATCCTAGAAATAAGTGGTAAAATTACCACTTATCAGCTAAGTGCTGACTTCAGTTAAGTCAGAGAGCCGTTAGCGCACGCTACGAACAGGGATTAGCGCGCGCTAATGGCCATTTATTATAAATAGGACAACATCCTATTCGTGATTTCAGTTCTTTCTCCTCCCATAAACCGAACTCTTACACTTAGAACATAACTCCCTTCGTCCTAAACACTTCATATCAACCTCCTAGTTCGAGATTGAAGATCGTATATCATTGGAGATTGGTGTTCAAGCCTTCGGTGTTGGATTGCTTCATTTTCCTCCGTGTTCTTCACTACTTTGAGGTAGGTGATTCTTCACTGATGTTAGTAATGTTCCTAAGGAAGTTTGAATCATGTTTTGGTAGCAAGTATTTCATTTATAATCGGTCATCACATGTTAGAAGGATACTTTTGACGTATCGGCACTATATATCGTATGAACCTTTGAACCATCTTATTATAAGGTCTCCTTCGCATGTTCAAATCGAGTTAGGATCAAGAATCGGATATTTACCGGTTGATACGTTTTACACGATGGAATCATGTGTTTTGGAACGTAGAACAAATGGAACTTAGATTATTTCTTGGAGATCGTAGATGAATTATGATGTTGAGTTGACTATCCGTATATTCGTATTTCATAACCATAAAACTTCCACAAACCTTATTAGTATGATATGCCCGAGGATAACTTGTATTATCATGGTAGAATTCATGAGTTCTTCACCATTCAACCCAGCTTTCGTTTGCGATTCGCCATGCAAGATTAGCGCACGCTAACATGTGTGAGTTAACGTGCGCTATCGAGGTCCGATTAACGCATAATACGACGTAGCGTGCGTTATATATCGCCGGCAAATCCGCTGGCCAGAATTAGCGCACGCTAGTCTTACCCGAGAAGCGTCGCTAACGAGCTGCTTAGCGCACGTTACGTAGAGTATGTAGCGCACGCTAAGCGCCCGCATGATTGCTTATTTTGAGCTTTTCGGCCGTAGACCAAATTGTTAGGCCATCGTTCGACTTGAGATGATTTGTATATCGTTCTTTTTGTTAAGGTTTGAGCCGGTTACGTTGATCGAAGGAGGCGGCCTTCGAGTGTGTTGAGATCATCGAAGTATTTCGTCTTGCCATTTTCGAGGCAAGTATCATATGTCGAGTTCGATTTATATTGAATCTTTGATCATGCTTGTGGTTTTGTTCATATTGTTGAATATGAGATGTATTTCTGAAAATTCTCATGATATGGGTTGATTATTTGTTTGTATTGATGAACATATTGAAATGCATATGTGTATGCATAGTTGATTGATTTATGGTATAAATGATCCGAGGGGATCATGAGGATATATGCTGAGGGCGCTGGATCGAATGTCCACCATGCGTTGGTCCGACGAGATCATCATGGGGATCTATGCTGAGGGCGCTGGATCGCTGGACGGGTTTTCCACCATGCGTTGGTCCGACGGGATCATCATGGGGATCTATACCAAGGGCGCTGGATCGCTGGATTACCCTGTATTGTGTTGATGGAATTGTGAGGATTCGCATCGTTGGATTTCGGTAGCGGAAGTCCATTTTGCATGTTTGATGATGCATTGATGATTTATTGTATTATGATACTTGTACTAGCATCGTTTTGCTAACCCCTTCGGGGGTGGACATTGTTTTGATGTTCAGGTAGCCGAGGAGCGGGGAGGCAACCACGATGCAAACGGAGACGATGAAATGGCTCGGTGATGTGATTGATGTTATTGTTGTTGAGAGTTGTCTTCTTGTTTCGTTTAGTACTCGAGTAAATCTGCTTTAATAATGTCCTTTCGATATGGTTGTATAAATTAACTCTTTGATCGGTTGAATCAAATATGTCTTTAAACTTCGATTTATACGATTGGTTTATATTTACACTCTTTTTAAAATTAGCCTTGTAAATCCTTACCTAAAGGGTTTACGGCACAGAATTATTCCGAATATCTCGGGGTGTTACGAATATGGTATCGGAGCTAAGATTCATGGATATCTTGGCGATCGGGTTAGTTAGTCATTTTACGTTATTTGATTATTGGTCGTTCGTAACATCACTGCTGAGCCAGCATCGTCGTGTGGACCGTGGTTGTAAGTTTCCTAAATCTCAAATACTACCGTTTTATTTTATTCATGATTTGTGAACATTGATGGATGTACTTTTAGAAAGTTTGCCCTGGATATTGAGTATTTATGTTTACAGTATGTTGAGAGGAGGTCGTGGACGCGGACGTGGAAATGCGAGACAAGAAGAGTCGGTATCTACCCCAGAGATAACCGCTAGTCAAACGGATTCCCATTCCGGGGGACAACAGGGATCAGCAAATAATAATGCAGATCCTAACGTGCCGGGAGTGCTTCACAGTGGTTGCCCAGATAAACCAATTTGCTCGGGTTGTGGATCGCATGCGAGACAGCGATGGGACAAAGAACATAACGTGGAAAACCGGGAGATAAATGGCTTATCAAGTGATCAAATTGCATCCTCCGAAATTTGATGGTTCGACCGAGACGCTCTCTTGGGATCACCGGTCAAGGAATTAGAGAAGATTTTTGCAGGATTAATTGTCCCAACGATAGGAAGGTTCCGGTCGCCCGGTATCTTCGACAGGGAGGCTTTCGGCGGTGGGAGGCCATTCGACCGGAGGAGCATAATGTTATTTGGACAGAATTCAAATTGATGATGGAGGCGCAGTATTGTCCTCGCCCAGTTAGAGAGGCCCGAGTTCGGGAGTTTTTCTCACCGCAAAATTCAGAAGCAACTGTGACGGACGTGATTAAGACTTTTAATCACCAGCTGACTTATGTGCGCCACCTGGTCAGGACCGAGGCGGAAAGGATTTTCCATTTTGACATGCGAATGAAGCCGGAAATTCAGCAATACATGTCCGGATTTGATTGTACCACCTTGAGGCAGTATCAGGACAAGGCGTTGGCCTATGATATGAAGGAAGCAAAGAGAGAAATTGTGAAGCAAAGAAACAAGGTGTCTCGCAACTTCACGGAGAATAAGAATAGCGGGCCCCGCCTCGGTCCTCTTTTCACTCATCCAGAGACCTCGCATCCTTCTCGAGGAGGAAAGAAGTTCCGAGCAAGCACCAAGCTGTTTGACGCAGGGAAGAAGTGTTATAAGCGTGGAAAAGCGGGACATGTTTGACGTGATTGTTTCGCGCTGCTTGTGACTGTTTCGAGTGTGGACAGAAGGACATCGCGCAACGCGTTTTGTGGGAATGCGGCCCGATCTCTTGGTACTCGCACTCCGGCTCGATTCGAAGGAGACGAGTGTGAACCAGACGCAGCAGTGGATTTCAAAGAGCGTTGGGAAAAGAGAGGCATCCGATCTTTGGGTCCGTTCCTCGCGTATTTACGAGATGAAGAAGGATGATCGAAACAATTTGTTGCATCGTGTACAATTCAGATCCTTTTGCAACCAGCTAGTGTTTTATTCGATTCCGGAGCTACACATTCTTTTGTATCATTGAACCGTGTTAATCGTTTAAAAATCTCGTGCTTGTATGATTGTGAACCTTATGTTGTGGGATTACCTAGCGGAGAGAAAATTGTGGGAACCCTAGAAGCTAGGGACTTTCCAAAGAACTATAGGAGGGAGAGATTGGCCATCGAACCTTATTGTGGTTGACATTTACGGTGACGATTTAATTCTCGGAGATGATTGGCTCAACCGTTATGGAGCTATTCTCAATTACCGAGAGAGAGTCATTTCCATCATTGCCGATGACGGTCCGAACACTTATTCCGAGGATGGAGACCGGGAAGCTCGGGAAAATTGATCAAGGCAATGAAAGCCGTGAAATTATCAAACAGGATGTCGGGACTCAGTGCTATGCCATGAAGAAAGAGGAAGAAGTAGAGCTCTCATCTATTTCGATTGTGAATGAGTTCTCGGATGTTTTTCCTGACGAACTACGGATTAGCTCCGCAGAGAAGTGGAATTCACTATCGAATTAGAGCACAGAGCAGCTCCTATTTCAGAGCACCATACCGCATGGCGCCAACCGAGATGTATGAACTCAAGAAACAACTAGAGGAATTGTTGCGAAGGGTTATATTCAACCGAGCGTTTCTCCTTGGGAGCGCCTGTTCTCTTTGTCCGAAGAAAGACGGATCCCTCCGACTGTGTATTGATTACGGGAGCTCAACAAGATGACAATCAAGAATAAGTATCCTATACCTCGGATCGACGACTTGTTTGATCAACTGCAAGGGGCAAGGATATTCTCGAAGATTGACTTGCGATCGGGATACCACCACCGAGAATTAAGGAATCGGATATACCAAAATCTGCTGAGATCGGTATGGGCATTATGAATTTTTAGTAATGCCATTTGGACTTACCAATGCTCCTGCGGTATTCATGCAATTGATGAATCGGGTTTTCTTGGAGTACTTGGATAAATTTGTGGTCGTTTTCATTGGCGACATCTTGATATATTCGAGGGACGTAGAGGAACATGTGAACATTTACGTGTGGTTTTGAGCATCTTGAGAAAGGAACAGTATGCTAAGCTTTCTAAATGTGAGTTCGCTTAAGGAAGTAACTTTCCTTGGGCATGTGATATCACCGACGGAGTTCAAAGTGGACTGAAGAAAGTCGAAGCGATCTTGGAATGGGAAGTTCCTAGCAACGTGAAAGAAGTCCGAAGCTTCTTAGGACTTGCTGGATATTATCGCCGCTTTGTAGAGGGATTTTCCAAAATTGCTCGTCCGCTCACTCACCAATTCTGTAAAACTCAAAAGTTCACGTGGAATGAGAAGTGCCAGCTTGTTTTGTGAACTTAAGAGGAGACGACAGCACCTATATTAGCACTGCCAGAGGGAACTGATGGATTCATGGTATACAGCGACGCTTCAAATCAGGGTTTGGGTTGTGTGTTGATGCAGAAGGATAAAGTGATTGCTTATGCTTCTCGACAATTAAAACCGTACGAAGTTAATTACCCGACTCATGATCTGGAGCTAGCAGCTGTGGTCTTTGCCTTGAAAATTTGGCGACATTATTTGTACGACACTCATTGTCAGATCTTTACAGACCATAAGAGCCTCAAGTACATTTTCAGTCAGAAAGAATTAAACATGAGGCAGAGAAGGTGGCTAGAATTGATCAAGGATTACGACTTGGAGATTCTCTATCATCCGGGAAAAGCAAATGTAGTAGCCGATGCTTTGAGCCGTAAACCTATTTCCCTTCGAGTGTTGGAAGCACTTACGTCCCAAACCAGTATTCAACGAGAACTGATCCGCGAGGGGATTGAAGTATGGGCACCAGGAATCCAAGGGCAACTTTATGTGATGGAACTGACTTCATCACTAGTCGAGGAGATCAAGTCTAAACAATTGAACGATTCTTTAATCCTTCGATTATGCGAAGTAAAGAAAGGAAAAGCCCGGATTCGTGATACAAGATGATGGAGTTCGAGATTTCGAGTCGACTTTGCGTTCCCGATGATGATGATTTGAGAAGGACTATTCTCAAGGAAGCTCACAGTAGCCTATTCTATTCACCCGGGCGCAGTAAGATGTATAAGGATTTAAAGCAAAACTTTTGGTGGGGAATATGAAGAAGGACGAACGGAGTACGTTTGAAGTGTTTGACTTGTCGCGGAGTTAAGATTGAGCATCGGCGACCACGGATGTTAAAGCCGCTCCGATCCCTAATGGAAGTGGGAGGACATTTCGATGGATTTCATCACCAAGATGCCAAGGACTAGAACGGAATGAACATGATTTGGGTTGTAGTTGATCGACTAACCAAGTCGGCTCATTTCCTAGGGATTAAAGATACATGGGGACCCGAGAGATTGGCGCGAGTATTTATTGCGGAGATAGTCGGATTGCATGGGACGCCGAAGACCATTGTTTGCATCGAGATGGTCGTTTCGTGTCGCACTCGGAGGGCGGTGCACAGGCTTTGGGGACCGAGCTAAACTTTAGCATGACTTATCAACCCCAACGGACGGTCGGTCAGAAAGGACTATTCAGATCGTAGAAGACATGCTTAGAGCACATGCCTTGGATTGGTCAACTGATTGGGAAGTTCATTTACCATTAGTTGAATTCACCTACAATAATAGTTGGCATGCTTCAATTAAGATGGCACCATTTGAAGCTTTGTATGGGAGAAGATGCCGATCACCCCGTGTTGGGATGATTCTTGGATTTGATCGGACGGAACCGGAATTGATTATTCGGACTCAAGAGAAGATAGCTTTGATTGGGAAAGACTGCTGACCGCCCAGTCGGTAAATCTTATGCAGACATACGTCGTCGCCTCTAGAGTTCGACGTTGGTGACCATGTACTATTGAAGGTGTCTCCTACACGAGGGATTTTCCGCTTTGGGAGAAGAGGCAAGCTTAGTCCGAGATATATCGGACCATTCGAGATCCTCGAGAGAATTGGAGATTTAGCGTACAGGTTGGCCTTACCGCCATCACTGAGTCACGTTCACAATGTGTTTCACGTATCCCAATGCGGAAGTATGTGCCGACCCGATCCACGTCATTGATTTCGATGAGATCGAGATAGCTAATGATGGCACCTTCGAAGAGAGACCAATCAAGATACTTGAGAACCGGATCAAACAATTGAGGAATAAACCAATACACTTGGTTAAAGTACAATGGTCACGACATGGAGTCGAAGAGGCCACTTGGGAAATGGAAGACGGTATGAAGGCTAGATATCCTGAGTTGTTTTCATCTTAAGTTTCGGACGAAACTTCTTTTTAGGAGGAAGGATGTAATACCCGAGATTTCGTTATGTAATCGAACTTGTGATATTGTAATGATTGTACTATTATGCGAGTACTATTTTCCGTATTTCATAATCCGATGTTATCGAGCGTATGATTTCATGTTTGTGATTTGAAGATTGTAATTCGCGCATGTAGCGCACGCTACGGCTATGTATAGCGTGCGCTAACGCTGGATTCATAGCGCACGCCATCGAGGGTCATTAGCACACGCTATGCGTGGTCAAATTGATTGAGACGCGTGCGGTAGGTGAGATCTCGCCGGGGACCCTTGTCGGATCGTGTCGAATGAACACGACGGCTTTCGGGAAAAGCCAAGTCAACGCCTTAGCGCACGCTATGCATGTGAATAGCACACGCTAAGTGCCGACTTGATTAAGTCGAGAGCCGTTAGCGCACGCTACGAACAGGATTAGCGCGCTAATGGCCATTTATTATAAATAGGACAACATCCTATTCGTGATTTGATTCTTTCTCCTCCCATAAACCGAACTCTTACACTTAGAACATAACTCCCTTCGTCCTAAACACTTCATATCAACCTCCTAGTTCGAGATTGAAGATCGCATATCATTGGAGATTGGTGTTCAAGCCTTCGGTGTTGGATTGCTTCATTTTCCTCCGTGTTCTTCACTACTTTGAGGTAGGTGATTCTTCACTGATGTTAGTAATGTTCCTAAGGAAGTTTGAATCATGTTTTGGTAGCAAGTATTTCGTTTATAATCGGTCATCACATGTTAGAAGGATACTTTTGACGTATCGGCACTATATATCGTATGAACCTTTGAACCATCTTATTATAAGGACTCTAAGCATGTTCAAATCGAGTTAGGATCAAGAATCGGATATTTACCCGGTTGATACGTTTTACACGATGGAATCATGTGTTTTGGAACGTAGAACAAATGGAACTTAGATTATTTCTTGGAGATCGTAGATGAATTATGATGTTGAGTTGACTATCCGTATATTCGTATTTCATAACCATAAAACTTCCACAAACCTTATTAGTATGATATGCCCGAGGATAACTTGTATTATCATGGTAGAATTCATGAGTTCTTCACCATTCAACCCATTTGGTTTGCGGTATTCACATGCAAGATTAGCGCACGCTAACATGTGTGAGTTAACGTGCGCTATCGAGGTCCAGATTAACGCATAATACGACGTAGCGTGCGTTATATATCGGCCGGTGCAAGCCGATTCAGAACTAGCGCACGCTAGTCTTACCCGATAGCGTCGCTAACGAGCTGCTTAGCGCACGTTACGTAGAGTATGTAGCGCACGCTAAGCACCCGCATGCATTGCTTATTTTGAGCTTTTCGGCCGTAGACCAAATTGTTAGGCCATCGTTCGACTTGAGATGATTTGTATATCGTTCTTTTGTTAAGGTTCGAGCTTACGTTGATCGAAGGAGGCGGCCTTCGAGTGTGTTGAGATCATCGAAGTATTTCGTCTTGCCATTTTCGAGGCAAGTATCATATGTCGAGTTCGATTTATATTGAATCTTTGATCATGCTTGTGGTTTTGTTCATATTGTTGAATATGAGATGTATTTCAAAATTCTCATGATATGGGTTGATTATTTGTGCGTATTGATGAACAGATTGAAATGCATATGTGTATGCATAGTTGAGTGATTTATGGTATAAATGATCCGAGGGGATCATGAGGATCTATGCTGAGGGCGCTGGATCGAATGTCCACCATGCGTTGGTCCGACGGGATCATCATGGGGATCTATCTTGAGGGCGGATCGTGGACGGGTTTTCCACCATGCGTTGGTCCGACGGGATCATCATGGGGATCTATACCAAGGGCGCTGGATCGCTGGATTACCCTGTATTGTGTTGATGGAATTGTGAGGATTCGCATCGTTGGATTTCGGTAGCGGAAGTCCGTTTTGCATGTTTGATGATGCATTGATGATTTATTGTATTATGATACTTGTACTAGCATCGTTTTGCTAACCCCTTCGGGGGTGGACATTGTTTTGATGTTCAGGTAGCCGAGGAGCGGGGAGGCAACCACGATGCAAACGGAGACGATGAAATGGCTCAGTGATGTGATTGATGTTATTGTTGTTGAGAGTTGTCTTCTTGTTTCGTTTAGTACTCGAGTACGTCTGTTTTAATAATGTCCTTTCGATATGATTGTATAAATTAACTCTTTGATCGGTTGAATCAAATATGTCTTTAAACTTCAGTTGTACGATTGGTTTATATTTACACTCTTTTTAAAATTAGCCTTGTAAATCCTTACCTAAAGGGTTTACGGCGCTGTAATTATTCCGAATATCTCGGGGTGTTACACCATCTGAAGTTTTCCTATAAATAGGACTTCAGTTATTAATGAAACATATACTTCAAAATCATTCTCTCTATTCTCTCTTTAAATCATCTCTATAATATTTCGGTTTTATAACATGAATAACTTTTTCTATTATCTTCTTTTTAATTTGCTCTTCACATTCCCGGTTCCAGTCAATCAGTCAATCAATCGATCTTCACAGAAGAATAGATCAGCCTCGTAAACCAAAAGCACGCGTAAAATCCATTAGTTCCCGTCAGCACAAAGAAAGCATACGAAGCGATCAGCATGTATCCGAAATACAAAGCGCCCGAGACAGGTTTCGTTATGTCGAGCTTGGTGAAGAAAAAGAAAGTCGCGTAAAGGAACAAGTACAACGCCGACGAACCAGATGTCAAATACGATCTCCACCACCACGGGTAATCCTAACTGCACAGCTGTTTACATTCACACTGTATGGTTAATCCACAGGACTGCCGGTGTGTGTTTATGTTCTAATCCCTTTATTTTGTGTGTTTACATTGTTATTGAACAAAATTATACCCATCTTATAAGCCATTCTGGTTTATGTTCAACCATTAATATCTTTATTTACATATATGGAAAGTAAAATATTAAAAATACATATGTGATTATGAAGCATATTTTAAAAATTACATGTATTTTCTATGAAAAAGTAAAATTTTAAAAATACATATGTGATTATGAAGCATATGTTGAAAATACATGCTGAGTGCATAACAATAACTTTACCTACATGTCAATGGAATTTACCGATCAAATTTACCCAATTTTGAACAACGGGGAAGAGTGTTGCGGAACAAAAGTAGTAGTATGATTATCATGATGATATCAGTAGTGTCATGTGATATTCAATCAATAGAAAATTTTAAAATCCCAAATATTAAATATTTCAAAAGAACCAAAATGAAATATACAAATCCAATTACACAAGAAACAAGAAAAAGAACCTACCAAAGCTCCATAACAATTTTCAACAACATTTGCAGTAAAAGAATGATATCTCAATGCAAAAGCAGATGGACCTATAAATGACTCTATGAATCTGGAATTATAATGCCGTGTTTGAATCGATCGATGAAGTAAATGATTTGAGATCCCGTTAACACACACATAGTTTCATTTGAAATCCTTCCTCATCCTCGCCATATCCAAGCCGTCCTGTCAAAAAGAAAACGGTTTGGTGAATCAATGAAACATGGTGAGACAGCACAAAAACTAAAACTTAAAATAAATAAAAAATTAAACAAATATGGAAAATAAAAAACACTCTTAAAAAAGTACCCAAAACAATGAAAAACATAACAGAAAAGGTTAGCAAATAACTAAACAACACACTAAGATAAGGGCTTTTCCAGTGGGTCGGGACAGCCGCATTGGCCCAGCCCGGAAATTTAGATTGTGTTGGCCCGAAAATAAAAATCAAACATCCAACAACGATCAGCTTATGATTAAGAGGGGTGTATTTAATTCAGATTTTGGTGGATTAACAATAATCCATAGATTTTTAAAGATTTTGGCGGATTAGAAATAATGTATCGTAGAATCTTATAAAGTTGATGAAGAGTCTTTTGGATTTACAAATAGATTTTTAGAAATCCTTCAAAATCTCATTGATTTTGGTGAGATTTCAAAACTTACAAAAAAACACTAACAAATCCATCAAAATCCACTATTTTAATGAATCCAAAAAAAATCCATGGATTTTTGAATACCCTCAGATTTTAATGGATTGTTTTAAATCCAAATTGAATACACCAAGATTTTAAATGACATTTTAAAATCCTAACTGAATACACCAAGATTTTAAATGAAATTCTGAAATCCAAATTGAATACCTCGAGATTCTAATTGATTCAAAACAATCCAAATTGAATACCCCGAGATTTCTAAAATCCAAAAAAATCCCACAAAATCCCAATTGAATACACCCTATAAATCACATTTATAAAGTCTGCAAGAAACCATATGATAAATTCTATTCATATACTAATGCAAATAGTATAAACCATATGTAAAACCCTTTTCGTAACAAAAACACGCACCCTCACAAGAGCAAGTAATATAATCTGAGAACACTTTCTACCACAAACAAATCTATAAGCAAAATCAACATTAGAGATGTCATGCGAACCAAGCTGCCCGAGAACATAACTAGACTCAACTCGTGTAGATAACAAGCCAAGCTAGAGCTCATTTTGCTAGTCGATTTACTAATGAGTCGGCTAGAGCTCGACTCGTTAGGCTCCATACCTGAGATTTTCCTTATAGACACATTACACTCATTAGTCTTGGCAGAACACAATCAGCTCATTAGACTGATCTTCGAGTCAATTACAGCAATATTTCTTACTCGGCAATGTTATAGAACCGCGCTCAGATCGGCTCGAACTCGGGCTTGCTCGAGTTAAATAACAGCACTAATCAACATTAGGGATATCGTTGGAATAAAATCATTGTAATTAAAAACATTCATAACAAAAAGACTCCAACAATAATAAAACAGTAACGAAGCAAGAACAACCTACTTAAGCAGTCAGCACGACGGCGCCACCAGCCTCCTTGATCTTCGTCTCCGCAATCTTCGACAGGAGTTTCGCCTTCACGACGACAGGTTTATCAGCGGGCAGCAGACCCTTCCCGAGTACCTTAAAGTAACCAAACTTCGTCACATCGATCAAGGGGGCCTTGTCCTTGGACGCCTGGTCCTTCACCTCATGCGGCACCATTGACCAAAGCTTGTCGATGTTGACGGTCGGACAGTGGTACTTGTTCCGGAGCTTATGGAAACAGCGCATGCCGACCTTCCCGAAGTATCCAGGGTGATACTTATCGAATAGAATTCGGTGGTGGTGCATGCCTCCAGCGTTACCGCGACCACCAGGATGCTTGCGCTGTTTGCCAATACGACCGTGGCCGGCGCTGACGTGGCCGCGATTCTTGCGGTTCTTCTTGAATCGAGTCGTCATTGTGGCGACAGGGAAAAGGGATCTGGATGTATAGGAGCGGCGCCGTGGGCAAGAAACTCAGGGTTTTTTTTCTTTTTGGTTTACTCAGGGTTAGGGTTCGATGGACTTTATATATAGATAAGACTGAGGGTTTCGAATCGACAAAAAGCAGCGAATAAATATTCGTCGGCGAATAAGTTTAAGAAAAATGATACAATCACAACCGTTGTAACGGTTGTGTTTGTTTTGAATCATTGATGATGTGGGTGGTGGGGTAGGTGATGGAATAAATAATGAATTTAGTGATAAATGTATGGTGAGATGATGTGTTGTAAAGTTTGGTTGTGTAAATTGGTTGTGCATGTAGCATTGTTGTAAGTTTAAGGAACTAAATAAAAATAAAAATAACATCATACGTAAAATAGCAGCGGTATTCCGGTTGAACAAAAGGAGCAGGGCCTAGATAGTATCTCGGCTTCTCACTAATTTCTTGTAAAATATTACGATAATAATACTCCTAGTAATTAATCATTATTAGAAAAGTGTTTATACAACAACATATATATTATTTATATTACAATGATAAAATATTAATAATAATAACAATAAAATAAATAACTATAATAATAATTATTATATATCATATTATCGATCATATAGAATTGACAATATCCCTCTTTAAAGCTGAATTTGACTGAACTAAACTGAATAATATTGAATTGAACTGATATGATGCGAACTGAATGAACTGAAACATGCTGAAATTAAGTCCAAAAAAACAAAGTGAGTACCACTTCCTATCGAAAGGGTTTATCACTCTTCATATCGAAAGGGTTTATCACTTCCTATGTAGACGCATAACCGGTGTTCTACGTATTTTATGTCTGTTTATCGACGTATACCAGCTCATTAACCAATCAATTTTGGACTTATAATTCATTAATGAATCTATTAGTCTCTGTTTATAAAGTTCATTCAACTCTCACAATTTAAAATTCCAAGGTTTTATAACAATACACTCGATTAAGAGAGTTTATCAAAGTCTTGTCATAATCAGATTTTGTTTTGCTTGTAACCACTAGAATATAAGTTGGATTTGCACCAATTTTTGACATAATATCCCTAAGATACTTAAGAACAAGTATATTGAAACTCCTGCCCCTGAAACATACGGATCAAGTAACATATACAGTTAAACCTCGATAAATGAATGTTCGATAAACGAATAACCTCGCCAAATGAATAATTTTCTCCGATCCCAACTCTTCATAACATGTTCAAATTTTCTTTTGACAAATGAATAATTCCGCTAAATGAATATTTTTCCCCGGTCCCGATCATATTCATTTATCGAGGTTTTACTGTACCATTAATTCCAAAAGATGGCAGAATTGATTCCTTTATTGCCTTAGTGAGTTTTAAGCCTTATAAATCAATATTAAACACAAGTGTAAGCCATGGCTGAATTCTTACCATCATTATAACAAGTCTAAGAACATATACAAGCTCTCACACCTTCGAAGTAGCTAAGAAACATAGCAAGAAAGTATGTATATATATATATATATATATATATATATATAGAGAGAGAGAGAGAGAGGAAATCCACTCTTTTAGCCACTTTGCCATAGTCAATGACAATATTTGTCAAATGACTTAGTTTGTATAAATTCTACCCAAAAAGGACATGGTTGGACCAATATACTCTTACTTTCCAATATAGTAACGTGTTAAGTTTCAATGGTACACTTGGTAAGAAGTTACAATTTCTTACCAATATACTAGAACCCCATTAAGACAGATACTAATTCGTAGCTGGAAATAATTACGGTTACACTAATACGAAGTCATTAATTCGTAACTTCGTACTAGTTACACTTGGCAAGAAGTTACAATTTCTTACCAATATACCAGAACCCCATTAAAACAGATACTAATTCGTAGCTGGAAATAGTTACGGTTACACTAATACGAAGTCATTAATTCGTAACTTCGTACTAGTTACACTTGGTAAGAAGTTACAATTTCTTACCAATATACCAGAGTGTAAATAGTGACACCCTTACTAATTCAGAAATGGAAATAGTTCTGATTACACTAATCCGAAGTCATTAATTCGTAACTTCGTACTAGTTACACTTGGTAAGAAGTTACAATTTCTTACCAATCGTAACAGTTACGAATTCGTAACATGTAATCTCCAATACGAAAATTTCAAATCGGCACAAATGTGTTATGAAATTCGAATTTCGTAACTTCATACTGATACGAAATGATAAAATCTTAACAGAAAATCAAGGCATAGTGATACGAAATGACAATATTGTAACATGGTAACCCGATTTAAATGAATAAATCGTAACAATCAGAAATTCGTAACCACGTATGCAAACATGCGAAAAACTAGATCTAAAACATCAATACATACAAATCGATCGGAAATCACCCCAAATATACCACGAATCACCAGAAATCATATGAAAACTTGTAAATCATCAAAAACAAATACGAAAATAACATTATCTCAAGCTAGATCTATTATTTTTCTAGAGAGAGAAAGTTGGAGAAAGAGAAATAAAATCGAAAGAGAGAGTAGGGAAGATTCGGAGCTGCTAGCGGTCGTCGGACAGGAAAGACCGGAGCTCCGACAAAGTCGGCGCTGGAAGGAGCTAGGGTTCCGGTACAACGGCGCGGCAATAGTGTTGGATCTACGGGCGGTGCAACTTCAGCAGCGGCGGCGGAAAGAACTGGAACTCCAACGAAGTTGGCTCCGGAAATAGCTAGGTTCCGACGAGATCTGGAGATGGTTGTGAGGGAGGGGGGGTGGATGGGTGGCGCGGGTGGGAGGGAGGGTGAGAGAGAGGAGAGAGAGAGAGAGAGAGAGAGAGAGAGAGAGAGAGAGGCGTGTGGGGGGTGGGGAATGAGTGAGAGAGAGAGAGGCAGGGGGAGAAATAAGGGAGGTCAGGGGTAAATTGGTCCAAATTTATTCTTTTTGGCTACAATTTGTACAAACTAAGTTGCACGACAAATATTACAACTTACTAAGCAATATGACTAGATTATGTCTTCTCTCTCATATATATATATATATATATATATATATATATATATATATATATATATATATATATACTAGTACACCACCCATATAAAATACGAGAACATAAGAAAAAATTCACATAAAAACGCATAATACTCAATCATTCACCATAAATTTTATAGCAGTTCTTTGTAAATTACATTAATTATTCTATTTACGATTACACAATTGTTGTCGTAATAAAAAAATTGAAGTCTTTCATGCTATTCACGTTGATACGACTACATAAAACTAACCATGATTGAATATGAGTCTTGGCAGATTCGCCAACATGAGAAAGTACATAACCATGAAAAAACATAATTAGTGGAAATTGTCGTTTTTGAAATTTAAATGTCAATCTACTATCTAATGAGTTTAATATCATTTGTGGAATAAATACTTTACTCCTAAATAGGTAGTGTAATATAATAAATATTATGGAAGCAATTGTACCAAAATATTGCTAATATGCATCATCCAAAGCATATTAGAAAATAAAATAAACAAAACTAAAATTTCTCACATAATCAATTATTGTTGCAATAGCACAATAATTCTCTTCTTTTCTCACACGAATTTCCTATTTTTGAGTGATTAAAAATTAAAAATAATTAAAATACTTATCAAGATATATTTTTAAAAAGATTTATACTCAACTTTTATTCTCTATAACCCTCTTTTATATAGAGATCATTCTATTGATAAATATTTGTTATAAAAAAAACTGCTTACATTTTTTAAGAGAAAATTATACTCTAGTCCTATGAAAAACTTTTAAAATAGATTTGGTTCGACATTCATTTTTGGTCCTTTTTTTTGCCAAAATGGTCCAAATGTTAAGTATTTAACGGTTTATATTAAGTGGCCAAAAAAGAGATAATTTAGTCCTTATATTTGAAAAAATACAAAAAATATTTAGATATAATTGAAAATACAAAAGCAAATCCAATATTTTCAGAAATATATAATTGATTGCAAAAGTAAATAAATTAACAAATCTTTTAAAGCTAAAAAAATAAAAAAATCACTTAAAAATCACTAAAACGGTCAATTTTTTTATTTTCTGAAATTCTCTTGTACAAAGACGAATCTACGGATATTATTATTAAATATAATTGTTTATGTATTTAGAAATATCTCTTCCAAAATTCATAAAATCAGTAATTATATAATTTATTAAATATAAGTTTTTTCATTTATTTTGTTACTAGTTTTACCCAATAGCACGGTGGTGCCCATATTTGTAAGCTGACGTGGTCCGTAACAAACACAAGTTACACAAGGAAAAAAGGTAGGGAAATTCCTTTTGTCACTACCCCCAGTTGATAGTACAAGTCCACCCATGGAATTATCCACATTCAAACATAAGATAAGACATACAAACACCTCTATATTAAAATTAAACACAAAAATAAACTTAAATGCGGAAGCACATTAGAAGGCCCATCCCAGAACACAGAACGCCATACTATAGGCAGACATTCTCACTTCGAATACTTCTAAGTCTTCTATCCTCATTTTAAACCCTCGTGAGAGAGAAAGAGGGAGAGGAAGGAATGGAAAAGGTAAACCGAAGAAAGAGGTGCGAAACAGAGGACATATATACACAAAAGATAAATCTCAAAACTCAAAATCACACAACCAACTTCATAGTGAAAACAGAAACACAAATATACCGAGCACTTTATTTTTGATGCAATCAACGAAATTAGGTGCAATTATACATGCAACTATATAAAGCTGGAGTACCCAAAAAACACCCGCTTGGAACAGTATGACTATGCTTCGAAGATTTGAACCTTTTT
The DNA here is from genome assembly GCA_033398695.1 of Orobanche coerulescens. NCBI lineage: Eukaryota > Viridiplantae > Streptophyta > Magnoliopsida > Lamiales > Orobanchaceae > Orobanche > Orobanche coerulescens. Next base: position 3,816,797 of record CM065806.1, on the reverse strand, counting down.
TGTTGAAAGGTGTTATTCATGTGTTCGCATTTGTAATCAACCCATTCAACTACAATAAATTATAACTTGGATACACAGAACTCAAGAAGTAGAAAAAGAGAGGCGACAGACCACTCGTATCGAAGAGGTAACACACAAATATGAAGTCATATCCAATAGCTGCCTAAGAAAAGTCTACAAACTTCATCTGCAAAAACCAAAAATCATGTTGAAAACCCCACAAAATAACCAAAGGAAAAAAAAAAAACTATAGAGAAGTTGAAAAAATTCCAACGAAAAACTGAAAGAAGAGAACCTAAGAAACTAGGAACAAAACAGAGCAAAATATTGATCTGCGGACACATATATGAGCATGAAAGACGTGACTCATTTTCTCACGGTGAGTTTTTCGTGTATATAATTTCTTAAAACTCAAGTTGAACTGAATAGAACAAAAAGATAATTCTGAAGTCCAAGTCACCTATAAAACCCTCTCTACATCCTCTCCCTCTCTTGATATTTTTGAAGAATAAATAATAAAGATAATAAAGAAAATAAAATAAGGTTCATACTTAAGACAGAAGCTTATATGTCTCAAGTCATAATACACGTGAACAGGGATTGTCTATGGTGGAAACACAAACCAATTACATTATTAAGTAATTTCATTGCATATTTGTTATTATTTGTTGCATCAAGCTGGTCGCTAGTATATGCAACAAATAATGCAATAAAAAAATACATAAATGCATATAATTCTACTCATCTACAGCCGTTAGATCACTAATATCAATAGCCTACAAAAGTTTCTAGATTTCACAAGGTAATTAGTTTTCATATGATCTATTTTCCATGTGAACATATATATAATAGAAGCAATTCAATAAAGAAGCTGGACAAATGAAACTAATAACATAAAGATGCAACTTATCTTTCAAAACAATAAATGGTAAACAAATACAAACCTCAAGGGATATCTACCTATGTATGTAATAGTACCTCAAGGGGCTATTGCTAGTTTGAAAGATAAATGGATCTAATTATGCGATTAGCTAAACTCCAGGAGTGGTTAATGTAATTTACTCTTTCCTTGAGGTCCAATGTTGAATTACTAAATTGATTTACCCAAGGATCAGACGAAAGTGCAAAGTAGAGAAGGGGCTCGGGCCGTGTAATTCCGTATGCATCAGCAGCTCTAAAGTTCTTTTTCTCAATAAAAAAAATCTAACCACTGTGTACAAAGGGAATGAGAATGTATTGTATTTTACAATCGCACTACGTGGATCAAGTTGCATATGTTGTCAGATAAAATATCATTTGTAAGTTGCATATGTTGCCGGCTAGGACGATACAAGTGTATGGCCATAGAAAAACCCTAGAACTATTGATTCATGTTTATAGAAGTATAATACTTCAACAAACAAATAATTATCTCATGTCAGTCGCACAATGAGACGACCTCACTTGATTTCACAGTTTTATGGAAGATCAACTAAAATGAAAAAATGGCCAAGATTCAAGAATACAGCATGAATTGAATCATTAAGATGAACACACACACACACACACACACACACACACTGTAATTGAATGTGCATATTGATACTCTAAATCACGATTCGACCAAAGACGAAAAGAATAGTTTTGAGGTAATTTTGCACAGAAATGATATTCGCTTTGCCAAGAGAAGTCTAGAGATCCAAGTCAAGAAATTTATACACATGCCCTTGTACTTGCAATAATGTCATCGGCGCCATTGTTCCATAACCAATGCTTGAAAAGGAAATGCCTCATCGTAGGTGTTAATTTATGCGGCGTAAATTTTCCCACCCAATCAACAAATCGACAAACACGAGCAAACAGAGAGATACCAAAAGAAAACGACTTTTGTATCCAGTATGAGGAGCATTAATTGCCCCAAATCTATTGTGATTGGCATAAGCTAAGTAACTGTGGACCGCCGCGAGTGAATTGAACCTAAGAAGTTTAAAATGAGATTAGCAAACAATATTTACACACTATTTACTCTACTTTTTGGGTAAATTACGAAACTACCAATGAGATTTTAGGCTAATCGTAAAAAAAAGTCCAGTTATATTCCAAAATTAGGACACATGCCCCACCCCACCCCACCCCCCCTCCTCGCAAAAAAACACTTACAAAGCTTTTATTTGCTTTACGAGCAAGCCCTTGCTATGTGCATTCGTAAAACATGGGGTATTGTAGTTATTGTTGATGGCTGTTTAATTTTCTTTTAAATACCAAAAAACCTTGAGGTTTGGGCTCATTACAGAAAAGAACCAGATAACTTTGAAAATTACAAAAAACACCCTTGAGGTTTGCATCCACCTTACTTTGCACCTACCTTTAGTGGAGCCAATGGAAATTGCTGACATCGTCAAACATTTTACACTTGCATCCCTCAACTTCATTAAACAAAACAATTAACCCCAACTTTTAATCTTACTTCAATTTAAGCCCCACAACTTCTCTAAATACTACAAATAACCAGAAGGAAAGTGGGACTATTTGTAATACTTAAAAAAGTTGAAGGGCGAGATTTGCAAAATATTTGATGATATCAGCAAATCCCATCATATCACTATCAACCATGGGCACAATGAAACGAAATCAAACCTCAGGGATAGTTTTTGGGATTTTCAAAGTTGTAACCTCATGGTAGTTTTTGTAATTATCCAAGGGTAATTTTGTAATCGTCAGTTGTGTGTGTGTGTGTGTGTGTGGTGGAAGGGGTGGGACGTTTGGGGGTGGGGGTGGGGGTGGGGGGGGGAGGAGGATTCATTCAATTACACCTCATCTGAAGACCTATTGCCAAGCAACACCTGTCCGTGCTCGAGCCTCGGCCAGGGAGACAGCCATGGCCAGCATCATCTGCTCCTCAAAACTCTCGGGAACAAATGGGCCGCCGACAGGTTGAAGCATGCACTGATTCTCATCTTGTTGTGCAGCACCCGGGCTTATAGCATCGTCAAACTCGTCCGACCCCCCATAACTCGTTCCCGCCTCAGCCATCTCCGATCTACTACGATCCAACCACTCTCCATCGTCCACAGCCATCTCCTGCTGGCTATCATGCGACACCACGATACGGCTCTCGGCGGGGAAATAATTCTCCATTTCTCGGTCAGCCCGATTGTACGAAGACATTTCTTCGCCATAGCTATTGGAGGTCTCGCCGCCATTTATCTGTTGACGTTCGGCGAGGGCTGCTATTGCACACGCAAGACCGCCGGAAGGTGATGATGATGATGGTCCGGCTACTTGGGCCGTGATGGCCGAGGAGCTGCGATCGACTATGTAATCTTGTGAGTGAATTGCGTCGCTATATGGTGAATCTTGGCGCCTCCCATTTTCCTATCATGACCATTTCACATCAGTTTCTTGAACTACGAAAATCACCATTGAGGGTAAGTTTACAAAAAAAAAAAAAAAAATCAATAATACTGAAAAATTACAAAATACCGACTTCTGAGGGTGCAAAATTGTAAATTTTGCAACTTTTAACGGACCAAAGTTGTGTTTGGATTGAGGGATTGAATATCCATGAATTTCAAAAATCTGGGACTGAATTCCATTCATTTGACACTACTTTGTTCGAGTGTAATGTGGACTTGTGAAGGTTCCAAAATCCATTATAAGGTCTGAAGTTTCCCTCAATTGTTATATACTAACCTCCGTTTGTATATATATATATATATATATATATATATATATCATCATCATCATCAGCAGCACCTTAATCCCAACTATGTTGGGGTCGGTGGCATGAAGATTATAGTGTCGTTTAATTGTCTAAAATTAGTTAACACCATAACTCATGCAAATAACAAAGTGGCAAAGTTTTACGCCGGATGCCCTTCCTGTCGCAACCTTCATATGAAGGAGAAATAGAACGAAATTCCAAAACCGTCAACATCATAGGTTTTTCCATTTATATGGAAAATATCATGAGACGGCGATGAGTTTGAGATAATTGCTATTGTCATGTCACAATACGTGATTGATATTGTAAAATCAACACATACATCATGGAACATGACCAATATATATATATATATATATATATATATATATATATATATATAAAAGAAAAAAAGAAAACTCTGTTTGTATATACTTGCAACATGGGCCAACTCACGCCGTTTAATATTAGGAAAATATTAATTTTACAAAAAAAGTACTCCCTCCGTCCCGCCCAAAGATTTATATTTCTCTCAAAAAGTGACTAGGTTCTAGGATGGTACTCAAATCCACCAAAAATGAACTAAAAAATTGATGAGAGATTTGAAATCCATTGATGTTGGGTTTGTTTTATGAAACATGTTGTCCAAATAAGTACCTGAATAGACAGCCAAATAGCTTCCATAACCATTATGTCCTCAAGATCAAGGTCAAACTCGTCCTCCCTGCGTTCAATCGTCAGCATAAGAGCAAAACAAAAAGGACGTCTATATAGGGAAGCAATCACAAATCATGTTAGTCGAAGGCTGCAATTATTAGCATGTTATGTTTAAACCCAACTCAATGCTCGCTACTGGGTAATATGTCAGCCTTGTAAACCTTTAGTCGAGCCCAACAGATAAAAAGGCCGATAAAAGTTCAGAAAAACATGCCATACCTATTTTGCCTTTGGCGCGGAGGTGGTCGTAATGCTGTGCTCTCATGTGTGGCAACTATTTCGTCACTTTCAATAGCGGATGCAAAAGATGGTGCTGTGTACCGAAGGGCAAATAAGTAATACGACCACAAGAGCAATAAATATATTTAGTTAATCCCATGCTCAATAAATCAGTTACCTCTAGTCGAGCAATAATCAACCTTAGTTGGTCCTACCATACTGCTAGAAGACCTTGTTTCTCTTTGTTTCGTCACTCTTACCTCTTCATCTTGAATTTCTTGCTGTCTCATCCTTATTTTGGCTTCTATAACTCGTTGTTCTTCCTACAAGTGTGAGTTAAATGCAATTTTTATTTTATTTTCTGCAAATGAGAATACCAACAGAGACGTCCGAACAAATAAATTTAAATTACTTAATTATATAGTTAAAGGCACTCTCACAAGTTGCTCCAAGCCTTTCTCCTCCTTCGTTTTAACACCTCGATATTCCACAGCGTAATTTGATGTTTTGCAGAAAGGACATCTTTCTAGAGTTAAGACAACGTATATACAAAATGAAAACACATCATCAACTACACCCTAATCCCAACTATGTTGGGTTCGGTCGAATGAAGATTATAGTGTTTAGAATTAGTTAACATTATCATTCATGCGCAAAGATTTATGACGGATGCCCTTCGTGTCGCAACCTTCACACTCTTCACACGAAGGATAAATGAGATGAAATTCCAAAACCATCAACATCATAGATTCTTCCAGTTACATGGAAAATATATGAGTCGAGATAATTGTTACAGTCATGTCACATTACGTGATTGATATTGTAAAATCAACACGTACAATATGGAGCACGACTCACAAAATGCAAACACAATGCAGCTATATACATGTCCAGAAACAATCATTTTTTTTTGAGCAAAACAGATGGAATAATCATATTAGAAACCAAGGATACTGAGTGGGCCGGGAAGAATTTGGACTCTTCATCTGCAAAAAACACTCTAAAAGGGGAAGTAAATGAAAAGACACAAAACATTAAAAAACGAGAAACCTAATTGCGTTTTGTTGGGCGTTTTCCAGCCATTTTCTGTTTTCTATTTTCGAAAACGTGGAGAACACATTCCGTCAAAATATTTTCGAAAATATTTTCAAGATTTGTACCAAAAACTGAAAAACGTCAAAAAAAATAATGTTTTCCACATTCTCGGCGTTAAAGGCGAACGTACAGAAAATGGATTTTCCTGGTTTTAAACTTTATGTTAATTACACGTAAGTCTCAATATTTTTACGTCTTACACACTTTAGTTCTCCTTTTAGAAAAATGTTTACCAAATTAAGAAACCAGGACGAATTTTCAATTTTCGAAAATGAAAACACAAATATAAAACAGACGGAACGCAATTATTCTAAAAGAAAGTAACGAGAAAGATTAAGAATTAGAAGATAAAACTCTATACCAGTGCAAATGCCTTTCAAGCAGCATCTCGACCTATTAAGGCTTGGATAATACTGAAAAACATCCAAAACAAAGGAAAAATCTAAACGAAGGTATGTGTGTGAAAGGAGACAATAAAATACTACACATTTTATGCTGCAAATTGTGGGTCATCAAGAATAAACAAGTTTAAGCCCCACCATGAAATTCTTCTTGTTCTAGCTTCAAAAGAACAGATGAACAAATATTATAATCCACTAGTTGCTCTAAATGATTACCAAGTTATAACAAAAACACATCATATGCACCTTAATCCCAACTATTTTGGGTAGGTGGCATGAACATTCTAGCATTTATTAATGGTCTAAAATTAGTTAACACTTAACACTATAAATTCATGCAAAAAAAGTAAAGTAGAGAAGTTTTGTCGGTTGCCCTTCTTGCAGCAACCTTCATACGAAGAAGAAATGAGATGAAATTCCAAAACTGCCCATCATTATAAGTTTATCTAGTGTGGTGGAAAATATCATTAGACGATAATGAGTTGTAATACAGATTTCTAGTCGAGCATTGGATGATGACCAACGCAATTCTTAGAAAAAAGGTTGAAATAAACTTCATCCTACTCTTTTCGACAATTGCGGCAATGCAAATCGCATTACTCCATTTCACGAAATGAACAATAAGGTCAACAAAAAAAATTCGAGTTCTCGAGACAATCTATTCCGACAAAAAACTACTTCGTCCAAAAGTGAAGTTTCCATTCGAGAAAATGAAATGAGAAAAAAAAAATGGCCGAAAAACAAAAACGAATATAAATGAGAAAGAGTACAAACCAAGAAGCAAATGGGACATTCCTCAAGGTCGCATCCACAATCATCATCACCAGGGTAACAAGGTGCCAGTTTTGAGTCTAGAATCAACTTCCTAAGTTTCTTGTGATCCACATCTTTGTGTTGGTACAACCCCTGAGGCCTAGTGTACTTCTCATCCACCACCTGCCTCTTCCTCCCCAATTTATTCCCCATGATTATATACAAATTTAAAACCAACCCCTCAATTATCCCTTTTTCTCTCTCTCGAAACGGCTGTAAACTCCCAATATTTCACATTTCAAACAGGATTCCATAACAAGAAAGATGACAATCTGCGGCAGGAAAACACTGAACCATCCTGCCAAAAAAAAAAAAAGGAAATGATACGACGAAAAATAAAATTAATAATAAAAAAAACTCACCAGCTATCTGAGAAATAACCGAGGGCCATTAACTGAATCCACTATAAATAGAAAGCCCACAGAGAAAATATGAACTGGGCTAACCTTGAAATGAAATCTTGGAAAGGAAAAACGACGGCCCAGATGAAATCGTCAACAAAAGCGGACTCTGTATCTATACACACACACACACACACAATCACACACCACTATGTTTATGCAGGTGAGATTGAGGTGGATATGAAGGAATGGAACAAAGATCAGAACTTTCCCTGTCGATATCTCTGTTCTTTTGCCGTGTGTGAATCGATATACACGTAGCTTCTGCGTGTGGGTTTTTCTCTACTAGATTCGGTTTCTTCTTTTCTTTCTCTCTTTCCCAAAAGAAAACCAGAAGAAAAGTTAGAACATTGTAATAAAAAATTAATATTAAATAAATATTTTAAAAAATCTATATTTATAAAAATACTTATCTATTTTGAAACAATATCATGACATTTATCATAATTAGCTATTTTTTTATCTTTTGTTTTTAATAAATGTAATTAATTAATAATGAGAATATTGTAAAGAAGAAAGGGGGTAGAGTAGAATGTCCGGAAAGAATCAAGGGGTTCAAAAATAAATAATGAAGAAAAAGGAGGCAAAGATTGTAGAGAGATGTTTTTTGTTTTTTTTCTGTTTTTTTTTTCTGAAGCTGGGGCCATATATTAATATGAATGTAGCGAAATTCCCAAGCATTGTAATTCTTATTTTTTTACTGTCAATTAGTTGTATTTTATAAAATAGAATGTAAATAATTATATCGTCCCCTTTGTTTTTTAAAACATAATTTAACTTCCTTTTTTATAAATTAAACAAATGGATAATTGATTGATTTAAAATTATCAAAATATCTTCTTAGAAAAAAAAACATGTTGATCGTTGAAAATAAAAAAAAAATTGTTGGTCATCAGAGGTTCGTCGACGGCCGACGGATGGCCCGTTGGAGAAAAGATCGATAGACGACTGCAAAAAAAATCCGATCGCCGGAGGTCCGACGGGTGAAAGACGATCCGACAAAGAATAGACTGACGGGTGGCTGCAAAAAAAATAAAAAATGTCTCGCGGCTCTCAGGAACGCTGCCGGAGAACATGCCGACAAGTAACAGTATAAATAAGTGAGTTGACTAGATTTGAGTAAAAATTATAACCCGCGATTTGAATATCAAAGGAATTATTATTAAATAATGAGGCATTAGCAATATATTTATATCTAAATGGGTGGAGATACATATTCCTACTCAATTATTAAAGTTTGTTTAGGAATGATTAGTTGCACCTAATTTATGAGTGATTCAAAATTTGTTTATTGTTTTTTTTAGCCGAACTGAAAAATTCAATTCAAATCAGTTCAGTTTAATTTAATTTAATTCCATTCAGTCCAATAAAATTAAGTTTAACTAAGTTGTAAAATTCAGCTAAAAAACAGAGTCTAAACCATACTATTGTTCAACCTATTGCCAAAGTTATTGGAGTTTATTATTTTTGTTTGTATCTTCTCTTTTGTACATAGAGAAACAAAAACACACACTAATTTAAAAGGTAATTATTGCGGTCAAGTAACCCTACATGTTTTAAGGTTTTTTATGTATGGGAGACCAATCAATACCATTTTTTATGGGCAGGACTTGATTCGTTAAAAAAAAATAAAAAAGGTCAAAAAAAGTAAAAAAGAATATTTTTTAGATTTTGATAAAAAATATTAATGTTATAGGATTTGTATTATTTTAATTTATTGATGAAAATAGATTAGAAAAACATTAAAAAGACAAGTCAATGATATAGTCGACAACAAGTTCGTGCATAATCAAAGTAGATTTAAATTATTTATATTTGAAATTACAAGCGCATGACAGGTAAACGGGCAACAAGCTGCGCCGCAACCCCTTTTTGAATAGCAAAACCTACTCTAGTAAAAATAAAATCTTGATTCTTGGAGGACGGAGAATTAATGTGGACAACATTTTGCACCCGATCAAAGTAGAGTAAAAAACATCACTCTAACATACAATCGTCGAGTTGTATGCGATCCATACAGTAAAAGTAATACTCGCTACAACAAAATTATTAATTCTAAGATGTCGCCAAAAGACGTTTGACCGAAGAAATATTATATTTTGAATGTAACGAGCACGTGATAAACTAAATATTTAATGCGAATTTGATAGGCATTAAATGACGCTGAATAAATAGAATACTGCATTTAATGCATGTTAGCCGAGAAAATAAATGTCATATTTCAATTCAAAAATCCAAAGTGAACATGTAACATCTACTTCCAGCAGTAATATTTATGAACGACTCTATTTCTAACTATAAAACCAAGAATTTGAAGGACGGGAGAAGTCAAACGAACGAGAGGAAATACACACAAGCAAACCAGAGAGCAAACAAACACGTCAAGTATTTTCAAGTCTTCAACCAAGAGCAATGTCTCGTTGCGAGCTGTGCTTAAAAGTTTAGATTGCAGTTCAAACAAACAAATCCTTGTAAAACTAAGTGTTGAGAGGCTTCCGCCACACATAGAGAAAATCGGAAAGACTTCCGCCACACAAAGATTTTAATGAAATTTGAGATAGTGAATTCACTCCCATCTAAAATATCACTTCAAAGTATATTGTGACGGGCAATATATTAATGATTTCGTTAATGGATACCTACGAATAGGGGCAAATATGATATTGGTGTGTCGAGATATTTTCTTTTTTAAGTTGTTTATGAGCTAATAAGAAATACTTAAGGCAACCAACTTCCATCGATATAGATGTTGCTTGTCTTAATGTTGAGAATTCTAAGGGAGAATGTTAAAACGGGGTTGAAAGTATCGACTGCATGCATTGGGCTCGAACAATTGTCATACTGCTTGGTGGGACATTACCAAAGCGGTGATCGGCCAAAAACTTATCCTAAAAATAGGAGTTCTTGAGTCGCTCGCAAATATATACGAGGTAGAAGTAGTTTGTGGTGAGTTCTACCAAGGTCTTTTCTCTCGAGGATTGTCCAATGCGCCGTATAATTTTTTTTTTTGTTACAAATTGCGAGAAATAAATACTAAAATATTAAAAAAGATATTTTTGGGTTTTTTAAAAATTAACTAAATTAAAATGCACTATATTTAATTTAAACTATTTTTAATAAGACTATTTTAATAAGACTATTTTTAACAAGACTATTTATACTAGACTATTTATATTAAGACTACTTATACTAGACTATTTATACTAGACTATTTATATTAAGACTATTTATACTAGACTATTTATACTAGACTATTTTTAACTAGTGAAAATGAATAGAATTAAAATGAGTTGGGAATTTATAAAATCTAGGGGAATACGGGTTCATTAAATTAGGTATTTAATTAAGTATATGAATTGATTTATATGGATATAAAAGAAAAAATGAATGTTTATCGAGTAATCAACTTTTCACCTCCGTACTTTCGTAATCAAAGATGTCTTAATCGCTGTCACTTTTTTAAGATGTTGATAACAAGATTAACACTGATAGATTGAAAAGATGTGTTTCCAATACACTTAACAATCAATCAAGGAGGTTTCACTAGTAGAAATAGGGTATGATCAATCTCTATTTAAACCAATTAGTCCTTTCATTTCTCTAACTTGACTATTTTTAGGATAAACGATCGTTCATCGAGTAATCAACTTTTCACCTCCGTACTTTCGTAATCAAAGATGTCTTAACCACTTTCGCAATCTTAAGATGTTGATAACAAGATTAACATTTGATAGATTGAAAAGATATGTTTCCAATTCACTCAACAATCAATCAAGAAGGTTTCATTAGTAAAAATAGGATATGATCAATCTCTATTTAAACCAATTAGTCCTAAAAATAGTTTAAATCAATCAAATACTCAATATATAACCTAATAGAAATCCCTCTTCCCCTAGGAAGAAAGATTAGCTACTCATTGGTTTATACATACTAAAATTATAATAGAAATAATTGATATATATAATATATATATATAGAAACTTTTAATTACTAGAACTTAATGACAATAGATAAAACTTACTTGAATATGATGAATCAAAGTGCAAGAAACAAATTTCAAAATATAACTTCAAACTTGTTTAAAGGTTACAAGCTTACAAAATTTGAAAGTAAAACACTAAGTAAAATACTAAGTGCTTATTGATCAAGCACTTTTCAATTACAAACTAAATGAAAGAAAAACTTCAAACCAAAAATAAAATACAAACTAAAATTGAAAGTTCTAAGGAAAATATATTGCTAAAGGAAATGAGTATTTCTTAGCAAGAAGTTGAGGATTTCTTGGTAAGAATGTGGGTGATTTTGCAATGGGTGAAGATGCCCTTTTATAGGTGATTTTCAAGAATACAATTGATTATTTAATTCAAAATATCTATTGTAATATCATTTTTAATTCTTTGTTCACACTTCACCCATGTCTTTGAATTTTGATTTTTGACCAAAAAATATCTTGGTTGATTTCACAAGTTGGTCAAAAGTGGACTAATTTTGCATGGCATCTCAAACACGGCGATGAAAACGGCCCGTTGCCCCGTGTTGTGCGCCGTTTGTGGTGACTCGGTCTCTTCCGAATACGCGCGAGGACACGGCGCTAAATGCGGCCGTGTGTGAAACGGCCCAAGACACGGCCTCGTTTGCGCCAGTATGTGAAACGGCCACGTAACACGGTCTGTTTGCGCCGCTTTGTATGGTCGCTTGTCTGGAAAAATTCCCGTCGTTGGATTTGATCTTGTTTTCCGTCCTTTTGATGCTTCATGTCGAATCAGAAATAACCATTTTTAGCTCATGTTTGGACATATCTCAGAAATATATATTTTTAATCACAAATCAGTACAATTATGCCCGGAAAAATGAATATTTTGTATATGAATTTTAGATCAATTATGCACTAATCAAATACCCCACACTTAAATTCTTGCTAGTCCCGAGCAAGACTCTTTATTAATGACACACGAAATAAAAATTAAAATAAGACATAAAATAAAAAATAAAAAATAATACACGCAAATTTAAGAAAAATAATTATATATAAAGATAAAAAGAGATCAAAATGCCATTAATACACAATAACCAACTTTATACAGTAGATAGAAAATGAATCAAGATTCAAAATAAATCTACTAACGATTTTGAAGTTAAAACACGGTTTTTATTTTTGTAATTCCAAAATGCAAGGTTTCCCCCCCTAAAGGTTGATTATTTCTTTCCCACTCGTGACTTCACATGACTCCCTTTAATGGCTGCTCTCGATCACTCGTTTATTTTTCGACTCAATATGAAGAAGAATTTCATCGGCGTCATCAAATATTGTGATTTTCACAAAATTGAGTGTATTGAAATTCAGCTGCTAATTAATTCAAATCTGCTCATAAACTACATCCCTTTTAGTGATAGCTTTCACACCGTTATTTGCTAACGTGTAGCTCATTTCACTAACACAATTTCTATCTCATTATTTTTTTTTCGTAAAAAGGTGATATCTTTCACACCGTTATTTGCTAACGTGTAGCTCTTTTCACCAATTTTTCTGAGACGGCAGCTACGCACCAACAATGGTTAGTCCTTTATTTTTCGCAAAATTTAAGACTTCCAAAATTAGCATTTATTCTTTGCTCAACACTTCTCCTTTTCGTCATTTATTTTTTTAGGTGATAGCTTTCACACCGTTATTTGCTAACGTGTAGCTCTTTTCACCAATGACTCCTTTTTTTTTTTTTAGGGAATAGAATTTTTGCAGAAAATCATTTTTTAGTTAAGCATGAAAAATCAAAAACTCCACAAATTAAGCAAATTTCAGTTTTATTTTTCATCAACCAATTGATTCTTCTTTTCTCAAGGTAACGAATGACTCGATTTTATATGATAATTACAAGGCTTGGAAAGAGAGATTAAGGCTCAAAATTTTTTTTTTGGAATATACAATTTTTTTACCGGTTAAAACGATTTTAGAAGTTTGTATATAGCTAATTTATTGGTGTTATGGCCAGATCTAAAAATCTCAAAAATCAAAATACTATAAATATATATATAATAAAAAAAAAATTTAGGCAAATAACCAAATCAATCAAAACACACCAAAATTATTAAACAAACCACACCAAAATTACAACACACCAAAATACTAATACAAACAACCCCCCAACTTGAAAATAAACTGTCTCGCTTTATAAAATAAAAATGAAAATCAATGCGTAAAGCGAATACTCCTGTTAAGAAAGTTGATGTCTGAGCCTAACGCCTTTTAGAATCTGCAAGAGAATAAATATACGAGGCACACACAAAAGAAAATAAAATATACTCGTAAGTATAACATAATTTTTTAAATGCGCATCAAGAAAGTCCGAAGAGTCGCCTTACGCTGCCATCAAAGTTTTTAAAAAAAAAAGCAAAACACGAAATAAAAATTACAGCAATACATAAATCGCGAATAGATGCGCGTCAAGAGATCAAGAAGAAACTCCTTAAGCTGCCATCATTTAGCACGATTATTACACACGACAGAAAGTAAAAATACAAGAGGTCCGTCATGGGTTATCAAAAGGAGAGGAATGAATCCACTTTTCGTTTTCTCATCGTAAAATCTTCTACCTGCATAATTTTAGCTAGAGTGGATCGGTTGAGGAACAAATTCATTGAGTTTTTGATTAGTTCTTACGGTGTTGTTGCAACGACTATGATTCGTTTTGCACGCTCGGAAATAAAGCCCTTTTCGGCGAGTAGTCGATGAAAGACAGAAACCATCAAAGAAACCATTGACATTAAGCACTCTATTGGTTTTGATGAACATTTAGCCGGGCTCTGTAACCACATGAAAAAGTTCCTCAAGGGTGCCAAAACCACCGGAAGAGCGATAAAGGCGCCAGAATTATTTATCATGTGAGATATGCGATCTTGCATATTCACAGATCTAAACTCATCTCCAATAGTTGACCGGTGATTTTACTTTCACCAGAGGTTTTGGGATTACTCCCAATACTCTTACTCCTTCCATATAGGCGAAGTATTTCGTCCCATTAATCCTAGACTTCCTCCTCCGTAAACTACATGAATGCATTTTTCTCTAAGGTACGACCCAAGTCGTAAGTGCTTGATGAAGCATGCCTCTTTTCCCGAACTAGATCCACCAAAATGCAGATCATGCAAAATTTTTTTGTGGAAGATGATGACTCCATTTTGAAAAGAAATTTATTTAGAGAGAAAAAGAGAAAAGTACAAGTTTGAGGGATGAATAAAAGAAACAAGCACAAAGGTTATTTATAGAAGAAAAGATGAGGAAAAATTGTTTAACAAGTTTGTGATTGCGTTTGATTGTGCTTCAACTACTCAATAGAATAATGAAAGCTTTTATCGCGTATCACATTTTTATTCGTAAAATCTCACCACACGACAAAAATAAAAGATACTTACGCGTATGTACGGTAGTTGTGATTGTGGCTCACATCTTCCTCTGATTTTACGTTCGAAACGGCCTAAACGCCTTCTATGAGTCGGGAGAAGCTTCCCATCCAATTTTCTTACAAATTGGCAAACAGGTTTTTTAACGTCGATTCCCAAGGCGTTGTTCATATTCGGTTTGAATTTATTCCACAAACATTGAATTCCGTAATACACAAGTCCACTAGGATGCGTGTCAAGAGAAATTTCGATATTATCTAAATTCTCCTTATTCGGACCATCATTAATGAACCGAATTTTATCTTCTCTGTTTGTAGATGGAATTCCTAAAGATCGACATTTTGCATTACGGTTCCATCTAGCACATTTATAGCAAACGGCTAGAATCTTTGCTCGTCGTTTCTTGGCATATGAACTTTTTCCAAGCCCTGGTAAGAATCTAGTTGGTGTTTCGTGAATTCACCTTCTATTCTTACTTTGGCTTCGATAATGAATCTTATGTCAAAAGGTATGCTTTTATTCGTAAGCAACCTCATCCTTTCAAGCCTTGTCTTGTAAATTTTTAAAATTGCATTTTTGCTTAGGGAAATCTTTTTCAATTTTAAACAATGTTTCATCCATGACCAAAAAAATTAAAATGAAAACGATAAAATATCTACAAATATCGGTTGTTGTGGGAAATGAAAAATCCGACTTTAATAGTCACGAGTACCGTTATCCGCCACTTTACGGACGAAAAATTATATTTGGCCTAAAACAATCCCACAACGGCGCAAAATTTGATCGGCCAAAACTTATCCTAAAAATAGGAGTTCTTGAGTCGCTCGCAAATATATACGAGGTAGAAGTAGTTTGTGGTGAGTTCTACCAAGGTCTTTTCTCTCAAGGATTGTCCAACAGGCTTCGTATAATTTTTTTTTGTTACAAATTGTAGAAATAAATACTAAAATATTAAAAAGATATTTTTGGGTTTTAAAAATTAACTAAATTAAAATGCACTATATTTAATTTAAACTATTTTTAATAAGACTATTTTAATAAGATTATTTTTAACAAGACTATTTATACTAGACTATTTATATTAAGACTACTTATACTAGACTATTTATACTAGACTATTTATATTAAGACTATTTATACTAGACTATTTATACTAGACTATTTTTAACTAGTGAAAATGAATAGAATTAAAATGAGTTGGGAATTTATAAAATCTAGGGGAATACGGGTTCATTAAATTAGGTATTTAATTAAGTATATGAATTGATTTATATGGATATAAAAGAAAAAATGAATGTTTATCGAGTAATCAACTTTCACCTCCGTACTTTCGTAATCAAAGATGTCTTAATCGCTGTCACTTTTTTAAGATGTTGATAACAAGATTAACACTTGATAGATTGAAAAGATGTGTTTCCAATACACTTAACAATCAATCAAGGAGGTTTCACTAGTAGAAATAGGATATGATCAATCTCTATTTAAACCAATTAGTCCTTTCATTTCTCTAACTTGACTATTTTTAGGATAAACGATCGTTCATCGAGTAATCAACTTTTCACCTCCGTACTTTCGTAATCAAAGATGTCTTAACCACTTTCGCAATCTTAAGATGTTGATAACAAGATTAACATTTGATAGATTGAAAAGATATGCTTCCAATTCACTCAACAATCAATCAAGAAGGTTTCATTAGTAAAAATAGGATATGATCAATCTCTATTTAAACCAATTAGTCCTAAAAATAGTTTAAATCAATCAAATACTCAATATATAACCTAATAGAAATCCCTCTTCCCTAGGAAGAAAGATTAGCTACTCATTGGTTTATACATACTAAAATTATAATAGAAATAATTGATATATATAATATATATATATAGAAACTTTTAATTACTAGAACTTAATGACAATAGATAAAACTTACTTGAATATGATGAATCAAAGTGCAAGAAACAAATTTCAAAATATAACTTCAAACTTGTTTAAAGGTTACAAGCTTACAAAATTTGAAAGTAAAACACTAAGTAAAATACTAAGTGCTTATTGATCAAGCACTTTTCAATTACAAACTAAATGAAAGAAAAACTTCAAACCAAAAATAAAATACAAACTAAAATTGAAAGTTCTAAGGAAAATATATTGCTAAAGGAAAGGAGTATTTCTTAGCAAGAAGTTGAGGATTTCTTGGTAAGAATGTGGGTGATTTTGCAATGGGTGAAGATGCCCTTTTATAAGTGATTTTCAAGAATACAATTGATTATTTAATTCAAAATATCTATTGTAATATCATTTTTTTAATTCTTTGTTCACACTTCACCCATGTCTTTGAATTTTCAGATTTTTGACCAAAAAAATATCTTGTGGTTGATTTCACAAGTTGGTCAAAAGTGGACTAATTTTGCATGGCATCTGCTGAAACACGGCGATGAAAAACGGCCCAGTTTGCCCCGTGTTGTGCGCCGTTTTGTGGTGACTCGGTCTCTTCCGGAATACGCGCGAGGACACGGCGCTAAATGCCGGTCGTGTGTGAAACGGCCCAAGACACGGCCTCGTTTGCGCCGTATGTGAAACGGCCGACAGAACACGGTCCTGTTTGCGCCGTTTTGTATGGTCGTTTGTCCTGGAAAAATTCCCGTCGTTGGATTTGATCTTGTTTTCCGTCCTTTTTGATGCTTCATGTCAGTAATCTGTAAAATAACCATTTTTAGCTCATGTTTGGACATATCTGTAAAATATATATTTTTAATCACAAATCAGTACAATTATGCCCGGAAAAATGAATATTTTGTATATGAATTTTAGATCAATTATGCACTAATCAAGCGGCCACCAGAAGAAGCCTTCCATCATTGGCTATGGTTATCTAGAGTGTCGTTTTGGGTCTAAACGACTTTTCATGCCCTTAGGCAAAACGATGTAGTTTCAGTCGACTTTTATAATTTTTTTTTGGGAAAAATTAGAAAATTTTAACAGAGAATGTCTTCTTGGATATAGGGTTAAACACAACAGCAACCTCTTCTTCAACAGCCGACCACCAGGCTCCGTGGCTCCGCCACTCCAATACCGCCCGCGGTTCCACCTACACGCTCCACTGCCGGATATCTCATCCACTCCATAGCAAAGGTAATTATTAAGTTCTTATACTTGTGAATAGAGATGTTAAACGGGCTAGCCCTAGCGGTTCCGGGCTAGCCTTAGCGGGCTTCGGGCTAAACGGTCCGGGCTAAAAAAATCCGGATTTAAACGGACTAGGAAATATCGGCCCTAACCCTAACCCTAACGGGCTTCGGGCTAAACGGGCTAAATATTTAAAAAATCTATTTTTTATTTTTTATAAGTCATAAACCAAAAAAAAAACAGTAACAATATATTTTATTGAGAGAAGACATGGACTAGCCAAATAGCTTAGTAAATTTTAACATTTGTCATTAAACTTAGTTTATACAAATTATAGCAAAAAAATACACATTTGGACCAATTTGCCCATACTAAAGGATGAGTAAATATAATATGATTTTCTGAAGTTTGACTAATTCTATCTCCTCTCGGGCGTCCCATTCTTCTCTCTACAGCAACCAAAGCAACCCAGCGATACTGAAGCTAAACCTAGCATCTGCCTCAGCGCCGCCTCACACCATTCCCGCCTCACATCGAACGGCCGCCGTAGAGTCGATACTGAAACTAAACCTTGCACTCGCCGCCGCCTCCGTAATCGCATGGAGTCCGGAAACGCCGAACGACAGCGAGAAACCCTACCGGATTCCGGAAACGCCGCCGTAGAGTCGTACTACTACGATTCAGAGAAGTCTTCAGATGACGAACCGCCGAGAGACACCGACGAAGCGCAAATTCCGGCCATAATCAGAGGCGCCGACCGTCCTCGACGGATCCCGTACGAAGAAATGCTGGTAATCCTCAATGTTTCACTTCATTTCTGAAAAATATAGGGTTTGGGTTTGAAAAAGTTTCGAAATTGTGAAATCATGTTTTCTTGCTATAATTATGCAGTGACGAAATTGAGAAAACTGTGTGGTATGAGTTGTTGTCGTCTTGCTATAATTATGCAGTGTAAATCATGTTTCTTGATAATTTGCGTCTAAATTGATTTGAATTGTATGGGTTACGAAATGTGTGATGGTAAAAGGTTACGAAATGATCATTTCGTTACTAGTAAGTGGTTACGAAATGATCATTTCTTTACCGCGTATTGATATATTTAATTGACCATTTAATGTTAATGTTTTATGCTAGATCACTTGGACATTCAAAAGGAAGAATTTAGCAGCCGAACACCACAAAGTGATGGTAACTGGGTACGAGTCTACGGTTGGTGATATCCGATGTTGCCTCGAGTCATTTGGAAGGCAATTGATAAGAGAGATGAATAAATCTGTTTTTGGGTACTACATGAAGCTCCCGGACACGGTCACGCGGTCCGGCAAAGCCCTGCACTACATGATATCCCATCAGGTGACCCCAAAGCCCGAGCTGGACAAAACAACACTATGGTTCAAGGTTTAGGGTCGGGTTTTGAGATTCTCGAGGGTGGAATTTGCGCTGATTAGTGGCCTCAAATTTGGGCCAGCCAAGGTCAATCCATATATGATGCATCAGATTCCGGTTGATTCTGTGTACGCACGGCTACTCGAGAGCAAACCCATACTCCCTGTTGATCTCCGTACTAAGTTCATCGACAAGAAATTTAAAGTGAACAAAGTTGAGGTGAAGGGCAGTGAATCCGATTATCTGAAGGTGGCGAAGGTCTTGATGGCCTCTATGTATGTAGTTGGGATTGACCCTAACAAGACTAAGATTCCAAACTGGATGTGGATACTAGTGGAGGACAATGATTCTTGGGAGCAGTTTCCATGGGGAAGCATGTCATACCAGCTGCTGATTGGTCAAATTAACGCCGTAAAAAAACACATTCCAGGACCCTACCATCTAAAAGGAAATACAATTGCATTCTTGGTAAGTTACTACTACCATAACTCTATAACGCAATTATTATATCGTAACTTGATACTAAGAAATAAATAATGCGCAAATTCTTATCTGGATTACCATTTTATGTGTTTGACACTCTTATTATTATATTTTATGCAGGCTTGGATTTATGAAGTAATTCCATCTATTGGGCTGAAAATTGGTGGCCGTAAGGAGCAAGAAAAGAGGCCCCGTATGCTGAGGTATAGCTATAGCACGGGCAACGACTTCCCAGAATATCATTCTAAGGTAAAAATATGATTTACTAACTAGTACCACCAGTACGAATTCTATATTTTTTATACGGTAAACTAGTATGAAGTAACGTATTAATGACTTCGTTTTGGCGTAACCGTCATTGCTTCCAGCTATGAATTAGTGTATGTCTTTATGGGATGGGATTCTGGTATATTTGGAAGAAATTTGTAACTTCTGACCAAGTGTTTCATTTGCGAATTATCATCCAGTTACGAAGTTACGAATTAATGACTTCGCAGTTAAGAAATTGTAACTTCTTACCAGTTGTAACTTCGTATTATCATCCAGTTACGACGTTAAGAAATTGCAACTTCTTACCAATTGTAACTTCACCTCAAACTTACCATCCAGTACGAATCCTATTATTTTTATATCGAAAACTAGTACGAAGTAATGAACTAATGACTTGGTATTGGCGTAACCATAATTATTTCCAGCTACGAATTAGTGTTTGTCTTTATGGGGTTCTGGTATATTTGGAAGAAAGTGTAACTTCTTACCAAGTGTTTCATTTGCATATTAGCATCAAGTTACGAAGTTACGAATTAATTACTTCGTAGTTAAGACATTGTAACTTCTTACCAATTGTAACTTCGTATTATCATCCAGTTACGAAGTTAATAAATTGCAACTTATTACCAATTGTAACTTCGCCTCAAGTCGAGGCCCAACTACATTCTCTGGACCAGATGAACTATCAAGCCCAACAATGGCCTTATATTTATAAATAATACAATTCATCAAAGTTTCCAAAGTGGAGTCAAAACCGTGAAGATTCTCCACAATGTGCGTGTATGCATATATTTTAAATAAAGCAACCTTGTTTGGCAAGAAAAATGAAGTAAATAGAGACACTAAAACAGGTGGATCAGTGGATGTAAATGCTTCCAGCTAGCTGTATGTATTTGTTTCATTTGCATATTATCATCCAGTTACGAAGTTACGAATTAATTACTTCGTAGTTAAGACATTTGTAACTTCTTACCAATTGTAACTTCATATTATCAACCAGTTACGAAGTTAAGAAATTGCAACTTATTACCAATTGTAACTTCACCTCAAGCTACGATGAGTTGGTATTGGCGTAACCCTAATTATTTCATTTGCGTATTATCACCCATTTACGTAGTTACCAAATAATGACTTCATAGTTAAGAAATTGTAACTTATTACCAATTGTAACTTCATATTATCATCCAGTTACGAAGTTAATAAATTGCAACTTCTTACCAAGTGTACCATTTAAACTAACCATGTTGCTATGTTGTTTGTAGGAGCTGATCAATTGTAAATGCTTCCAGCTAGCTGTATGTATTTGTTTCATTTGCATATTATCATCCAGTTACGAAGTTACGAATTAATTACTTCGTAGTTAAGACATTTGTAACTTCTTACCAATTGTAACTTCATATTATCAACCAGTTACGAAGTTAAGAAATTGCAACTTATTACCAATTGTAACTTCACCTCAAGCTACGATGAGTTGGTATTGGCGTAACCCTAATTGTTTCATTTGCGTATTATCACCCATTTACGTAGTTACCAAATAATGACTTTATAGTTAAGAAATTGTAACTTCTTACCAATTTTAACTTCGTATTATCATCCAGTTACGAAGTTAATAAATTGCAACTTCTTACCAAGTGTACCATTTAAACTAACCATGTTGCTATGTTGTTTGTAGGAGCTGATCAGCGCGCTTGATCCATCTGAGAGAGAGTTGGACACAGATTACTTTAAGACTCTTGAAGAAGATCCAGAAACACAGCCCTTTGCCTTCAAGTTTGATGCAAATCACAGCAAAAAAAAGAGAAAGCGAAACGAAGACGAGGATGAAGAAGTTGTCCCTATTGTGGGTGCCTCTACGTCAACCGCCAATGTTCAGTTGCTCCCTCCCAACATACTGGTCGGTCCAGATAGGGAGGCACTGATCAAAGAGATCGGGGATTATGCCGGCGAGATAGCGGCAAAAAGAGCAAGAATAGATGTGGAGGCCCTTCTACGAATTCACCAAGATCAGATTATCGCAGCAGTAGGGGAGTACGTTGTTGGGAGGCTCGCAGCGATGGAGCGTACTCCGGATGCCATGCCCCAGGCCCCGCCAAAGGAAGCAATGGATCAGCCCACAGCTGTAATATCCGGTATTTTTCTTTCCCTTGTATTTTCATTTTTGGTATATTTCTCGGTCTTAGTGACCCCCGTGTATCTTTCAGTATGTCCTTCCTGTCAACTGTTGAACTATAATCTCGTTATTGTTTATTGTTTCAACTTTCCTCAGATGAGTTCGATTTTGTTAGATCACCATTAATTTTTGGTAACTCCAAAAATTCTAAATCTTTGCAATATTATAGAGCATCGAGTTAGCTTTCCAATGGTTCAAACGGTGAGTCAATCGGAGTCCGGACGAGAGAGTTATGGTCGTTTGATTTTGGCGATCACTTCAGAGCCTTTCGGCCGATAGGGGGTCGATAGACCCTACCGCGGCATTGCAGTATGAGTATCGGCTCCAGGAGCCTTCGGCCGATAGGGGGTCGATAGACTCTCTGCCGGCATTCTGTAGGGTATCGGTTGGGCTATCGGCCGATAGCCGGCCGATAGGTTCTACGTGTTACACTATAAATGTGTTGTTTTCGGCGTAAATCACTCATTTCCTCCCCTTCTTCAACCGTGCGAGAGAGAGAGACTTGAGAGGGAGAGTTCCTCCATCTATCACTTACTTGTGTAGATTTCTTCATCCCTTTTCGATCGGGTGGCTCGGATTGCGGATCTAACCCGTGGTTTTGGATTTGAATGCTTGATTCATCAAGAGGTAAGAATTCCTTTAACCCTACCTTTTTGGATAATTGGGGATTTTGGGGTTTTGTCCGATTCTTTCCGTTTTGTTGATGAATTCTTGATGAATATGATTAATCTTGTTGATATTCTTAGTTTTCCACGGATTCATGGTATATTTCGTGATTTTTACGGAATCGAGAGGGTTTGGTTGTGGTCCGCCCTCGTTGTTGTTTATATACGAATATACATGAATCGTAGGCGGATTTTCGGGTGTTTTCCAATTCCGTATTCATTTAGAAATGGTTGTGATTGTATTCTTCGAATCGTTAGGTTCGGTTTCATTGGTTCCTAGCGTTCATCGGTGACTTTCCCTTTCCGTTCGTTGCGTCGTCAATAATTCAAGGCAAGTACATGTATTACATTTCGTTATGTATATTGTGATTTGCGAAATGAATGATGAATGGTGATTTTGAGTGCGTGAGTTGTGTTCCTTCCACCCGGAGTGTCCGACGGATGTCCGGGGTCGATACTAAGGGGTACGGCCGCGGAGGTGGACTTGGGTGCGTGTGTGGTTGAACTTCCACCGGAGTGTCCGACGGGATGTCCGGGGTCGATACTAAGGGGTACGGCCGCGAAGTGGTATTCCACCCGGAGTGTTCGACGGGATGTCCGGGGTCGATACTAAGGGGTACGGCCACGGGATACCATTGTGATATCGTGATGATTGGAAATTGATGTGATTGCCAATGTAGTATTCCGGAATATATATGTGGCAAATGACTTACGTTTGGGATGATTGTGTAAAAGCGTATTTTGTATATAATGTTGTGTAATTGTGTACTTGCACTAGCTATTCGAATGCTAACCCCTTAAGTGGAAATGCGTCTTATGCATTTCAGTGCCTAAGAGGCGAGGAGCAGCACGGCACGCACGTGAAGGATGGGATGGCTTGATGATAGTGGCTCGAGTCTGTATTGTTCTTTTTATGTTTTGTCATTGCATTTGTTGAGTATTGGAGTTAAACTGCTTACTTCCGAATTTGGTTTAAGTCCCCTGCGTGGGCAATGAATTGATATTTACATTATGTTTCATGTACTCCGTTGAAATGTTTTGCCGAGGCCACGGCCCTGTTTACTTTTGAGTGCATCTTTTGGGGTTTGTCATTGTGGTTATGTGTCTTGTGTTAGCCTGGTAGACCTCACGAGGTTTCTACGGCGTGTAATGTCCCCTTTGTGAATTGGGGTGTTACATTTATGGTATCAGAGCTTAGGTTTTGAATACCTAGGCTGTCGGTGAATTTTGGGTCTGTCAGTTATGTCGTTAGAGTCAGTCGTTGAGCCTAATATCATCACGCTACCGTCTTTTCGTGCGACCCGTGGCTGTAAGTCTCCTCGAACTCTTATATTTCTGTAATTCGTTTTCTTGCGTAGTTCGGAATTGTGACTTGTGTTACCAACTTTGTGAATTGTGAATCTTTCTGATCTTGTTCTTTTCGTATTTTCTTCAGTATGTTGAGAGGTCGTGGTAGACCAGCTAGGGGGCGCGGCCGAGGCCGTGGTCGGGGTGCTGATAATGAAGAGGGCTCACTTTCTCAGTCCTCTGCAGACTCAGCCTCTCACTCGGTGCCGTCGGGTAATAATGCCGACGCTGGCTACCGCCGTACTTCCAGCTTAGTAGCCCACTTACTCGAATAGCTCGGTGGACGCTTAATCCACCCCGACACTGAAGAGGAAGCTAGTAAATGGCTTCGACGGTGACTAAGATGCACCCTCCTCGTTTCTCCGGATCTTGACTCCCTCGGTTGGGAGAATTGGCTCTTTCACCGGTCTGTGGCCTTTGATGCCGTAGCTTCTCCCGAAGACAGGAGGGTACATATTGCCCAGTACCTCCTGGATAAAGAAGCTGCGGAGTGGTGGGAAGCCGTTGCGCCCAGAGATCGTCGGGCCACTTGGGAGGAGTTCAGGGCTGCTATGGAAGCAGAATATTGTCCACCGCCGCTAAGGAGCGCACTGTGGAGTTTTTCACCGCTACACCTCGGGATGTGCCGATTTCTCGTGCCATTATTTCCTACAATCAGCGGTTGGGTTTTGTGAGAGATCGGGTGAGGACCGAGGCCGATAAAATCCGTTACTTCAATATGCGCATGAAGCCGCATATCGTGCAGTATGGCACCGCTCATGTGTGCCACCTTGAAGGAATATCGGATCGCGCCGCGATCGAGATGGTCATTCCTAATCGAGTCGGTTTCGGCTAAGAAGCGAAGACCACCGCGGGTTCTCGGCAGAAAGGTGGTCGGGCCGAGGTCTCGCTCGCTCCTACACACGGAAGAGACCGTTTCACCTACCGGGGATCTCGTGGTAATCGTTCGATCCAGTCCGCTTCGGTGGCGGTGGTTTGTTTTAACGCAACCAATATGAGCATTTGATGAGGATTGCCTTTACCTCCGCTTATTTGTTTTACTTATGCGGCATCGGGCAGCCCATTGTGAGAGGGCCACCAGGGCTGCTAGAGTCCCGACTACCACCGCCGATCGAGGGAGCACGGATTCGATTACTCATGTTCCGCAAGGTTCGGGCCGTGGTAGGGGTCGGGTCACGGATCACCGTCTGGCGTCGAGTTCGTTGATTCACCCCGGTTGTATCGGATGAGGCGTACAGAGGAGACGAGACGTTCGGTGGCGTCAGGTACCACTCAGATCCTTACTCATCCAGTTTCAGTACTTTTTGATTCGGGTGCTACCCATTCCTTTATTGCTTCGGATTGTGTGAGTCGTATTGGTTTTGACTGCTTGTTTGAGTGTGAGCCGTTTGTAGTGGGTACACCCAGTGGAGATCGTATGGTTGGGGACCGGGAGGTTAGGGATTGCCCAGTGAGGATCGGGAGCCGGGATTGGCCCTCGAATCTCATTGTTATAGACCTTAAGGGTGAGGATTTGATCCTCGGGGACGATTGGTTAGATCGTCACGGTGCTATCATAAACTATCGGACTCGTACCATCTCGATAGTTGTCGAGGACGGCACCGAGCATACTCTAGTCGGTTGTAAGCCGGGTAGATCGGGGAGTGTGATTAGCGCCTTGAAGGCGATGAAACTTCTGAACCAGGGTTGCGTCGGCTACTGGTGTTTCGCCCTGCAGGCGGAAGATGGTGGGGTTGACATATCGTCGATTCCAGTTGTTAGCGAGTATCCTGATGTATTTCCGGACGACTTGCCGGGATTACCACCACATCGAGAGGTGGAGTTTCCTATTGATCTTGAGCCGAATGCGGCCCCTATTTCTCGAGCACCATACCGTATGGCACCGTCGGAGATGCTAGAGTTGAAGAACCAGTTGGGAGAGTTGTTAGATAAAGGGTATATTCGACCGAGCGCATCGCCTTGGGGTGCGCTGTACTTTGTCAAGAAGAAGGATGGATCGCTTCGTTTATGCATCGACTATCGAGAATTAAACAAGCTAACCATCAAAAATAAATACCCTTTGCCCGGGATTGACGATTTGTTTGATCGGCTTGGGGCGGCAGTCTTTTCAAGATTGATTTGCGATCGGGCTACTACCAATTGAGGATTCGGGCGTCGATATTCAAAGTCGCCTTTCGGACGAGATATGGCCATTACGAGTTTGTGGTTATGCCTTTCGGGCTAACTAATGCCCAGCAGTTGTTCATGCGGTTGATGAACAAAGTTTTTATTGAGTATCTGGACAAATTCGTAGTCGTTTTTATTGTGATATTCTCATCTATTCACGGAGTCGGGAGGAACACGCCTCACATCTTCGGATTGTATTAGACACTTTGAGGGCTGAGCGGTTATGCGCGAAGTTCTCTAAGTGTGATTTTAACTCGAGGAAGTTCGTTCCTCGGGCATGTGATTTCAGCAGAGGAGTTCGGGTAGATCCGCGAGAAGATAGAGCGGTGATGGCTTGGGAGCCGCCTAAAAATGTGAAGGAGGTGAGGAGTTTTACGGGTCTTGCCGGCTATTACCGTAGATTCGTTGAGGATTTTGAAAATCGCTAGACCACTCACTCGGTTGCTCGAACTTCGGAAGTTCGAGTGGACCGCAGACAGGCGGGGCGGTTTTGATGAGTTAAAGAAGCGTTTGACTACCGCACCGTGTTAGCGTTGCCTCGAGGAACGAGGACTTCGTAGTGTATAGTGATGCTTCGGGCCTTGGTCTAGGATGTGTTTTGATGCGGAGAGACAGAGTGATTGCGTATGCGTCCCGATTGAAACCTTATGAGGTGAATTACCCCACGCATGATTTGGAGTTAGTCATGCGGTCGTTTTTGCCTTAAAAATGGAGGCACTACCTCTATGGGTCATCATGTAAGATTTTACGGACCATAAGAGCTTGAAGTATATCTTGATCGTAAAGAATTGAATATGAGACAGCGTAGGTGGTTGGAACTAATTAAAGATTACGACCTCGAGATACTTTACCATCCGGTAAGGCTAACGTAGTGGCCGATGCGTTGAGCCGAAGCCGATGGCGTTGCGGATGTTAGAGGTACTTACACCACGCAGTAGGATCCGGCGGGATTTTATTAAATCGGGATATCGAGGTTTGGGTTCGAGAGTTCGAGTCGATTATGTGCGTTGGAGATCGCCGTCCTTGACCGATGATATCAAGGCGAAGCGGTTTGACGATCCGTTTTTGGTCCAAATTGAGAGAGGATGTGAAGAAGGAAAGCCCCGGATTTGTAGTTCACGATGATGGAGTTTTGAGATTTCGCGGCGTACTATGCGTCTGAGTGTTGTTGAGTTGAGACAGAAGATTTTGAGCGAAGCTCATACCACGCCTTACTCCATACATCCTGGTACGAGTAAAATGTACAAGGATGTGAGGAGTAACTACTGGTGGAGTAATTTGAAGACAGACGTTAGCGAGTTTGTGTCGAGGTGTCTGACCTGTCAGCAGGTTAAGATCGAGCATCAGCGACCCGCGGGGCTTTTGCGACCACTTCCTATTCCGGAGTGGAAATGGGAGGACATTTCTATGGATTTCATTACCGGTATGCCTAAGACTCGGACGGGAATGAACATGATTTGGGTCGTTGTTGATCGACTAACCAAATCAGCTCATTTTCTAAGTATTAAGGACACTTGGGGGCCGGAGAGGCTTGCACGAGTGTTTGTTGCGGAAATAGTGAGATTGCATGGGACCCCTAAGAGCATTGTTTCGGATCGTGATGGCCGGTTCATATCACATTTTTGGCAGGCCGTTCATAAAGCTTTGGGAACTGAGTTAAGACTTAGTACATCCTACCACCCTCAGACAGACAGACGATGCGAGCGGGCCAATCTGACGCTAGAGGATATGTTACGAGCACGTGCTTTAGATTGGAAGGATGATTGGGAGACACACTTGCCATTGATCGAGTTCACGTACAACAATAGTTGGCATGCCTCGATCAAAATGGCACCATTCAAGCGTTGTATGGGAGGAGGTGCGGATCGCCGTTGTGTTGGGATGATACGTGCAGGCTAATCGGTGCACGAGCCCGACATGATAGTTGAGACGAGGGAGAAGGTTACCTTGATTCGTGGTAGATTCTTTGACGGCCCAGTCGGCGAAGTCTTATGCCGATACACGTCGCCGACCGTTGGAGTTTGAGGTGGGAGATCACGTCTTGCTTAAGGTGTCGCTGACACGGGAGTTTACCGCTTCGGTCGGAAGGGTAAACTTAGTCGAGATATATTGGACCGTTTGAGATTTTAGATAGAGTTGGAGAGCTTGCGTATCGGTTAGGCTTGCCGCCGTCCCTGAGCCACGTGCATAACGTATTTCATGTTTCCCAGCTTAGGAAGTACGTATCGGACCCTAGCCATATTATTGATTTTGGAGAAATCGAGTTGGGGCCCGACATTACCTTCGAGGAGAGGCCGATTCAGATCTTAGAGCGTCGAGTGAAGCAACTCAGGCACAAAACAATTCCCTTGGCCAAAGTGCAGTGGTCGAGGCATGGATCCGAGGAAGCCACGTGGGAAACGGAGGAGAGTATGAGGTCGAGATACCCCGAGTTATTCGTGTTGTAAGTTTCGGGACGAAACTTATTTTTAGGGGGAGATAATGTAATATCCGGTATTTTTCTTTCCCTTGTATTTTCATTTTTGGTATATTTCTCGGTCTTAGTGACCCCCGTGTATCTTTCAGTATGTCCTTCCTGTCAACTGTTGAACTATAATCTCGTTATTGTTTATTGTTTCAACTTTCCTCAGATGAGTTCGATTTTGTTAGATCACCATTAATTTTTGGTAACTCCAAAAATTCTAAATCTTTGCAATATTATAGAGCATCGAGTTAGCTTTCCAATGGTTCAAACGGTGAGTCAATCGGAGTCCGGACGAGAGAGTTATGGTCGTTTCAGTTTTTGGCCGATCACTTCCAGGAGCCTTTCGGCCGATAGGGGGGGTCGATAGACCCTACTGCCGGCATTCTGTATGAGTATCGGCTCCAGGAGCCTTTCGGCCGATAGGGGGGGTCGATAGACTCTACTGCCGGCATTCTGTAGGGGTATCGGTTGGGCCTATCGGCCGATAGGCTGGCCGATAGGTTCTGCTGTGTTACACTATAAATGTGTTGTTTTCAGCGTAAATCGCTCATTTCCTCCCCCTTCTTCAACCGTGCGAGAGAGAGAGAGACTTGAGAGGGAGAGTTCCTCCATCTATCACTTACTTGTGTAGATTTCTTCATCCCTTTTCGATCGGGTGGCTCGGATTGCGGATCTAACCCGTGGTTTTTGGATTTGAATGCTTGATTCATCAAGAGGTAAGAATTCCTTTAACCCTACCTTTTTGGATAATTGGGGATTTTGGGGTTTTGTCCGATTCTTTCCGTTTTGTTGATGAATTCTTGATGAATATGATTAATCTTGTTGATATTCTTAGTTTTCCACGTATTCATGGTATATTTCGTGATTTTTACGGAATCGAGAGGGTTTGGTTGTGGTCCGCCCTCGTTGTTGTTTATATACGAATATACATGAATCTTAGGCGGATTTTCGGGTGTTTTCCAATTACGTATTCATTTAGAAATGGTTGTGATTGTATTCTTCGAATCGTTAGGTTCGGTTTCATTGGTTCCTAGCGTTCATCGGTGACTTTCCCTTTCCGTTCGTTGCGTCGTCAATAATTCAAGGCAAGTACATGTATTACATTTCGTTATGTATATTGTGATTTGCGAAATGAATGATGAATGGTGATTTTGAGTGCGTGAGTTGTGTTCCTTCCACCCGGAGTGTCCGACGGGATGTCTGGGGGTCGATACTAAGGGGTACGGCCGCGGAGGTGGACTTGGGTGCGTGTGTGGTTGAACTTCCACCCGGAGTGTCCGACGGGATGTCTGGGGGTCGATACTAAGGGGTACGGCCGCGGAAGTGGTATTCCACCCGGAGTGTTCGACGGGATGTCTGGGGGTCGATACTAAGGGGTACGGCCACGGGATACCAGTTGTGATATCGTGATGATTGGAAATTGATGTGATTGCCAATGTAGTATTCCGGAATATATATGTGGCAAATGACTTACGTTTGGGATGATTGTGTAAAAACTGTATTTTGTATATAATGTTGTGTAATTGTGTACTTGCACTAGCTATTCGAATGCTAACCCCTTAAATGGGGGAAATGCGTCTTATGCATTTCAGGTACCGGAAGAGCTGAGGAGCAGGCACGGGGCACGCACGCGAAGGATGGGATGGCTTGATGATAGTGGCTCGAGTCTGTATTGTTCTTTTTATGTTTTGGCATTGCATTTGTTGAGTATTGGAGTTAAACTGCTTACTTCCGAATTTGGTTTAAGTCCCCTGCGTGGGCAATGAATTGATATTTACATTATGTTTCATGTACTCCGTTGAAATGTTTTGGCCGAGGCCACGGCCCTGTTTACTTTTGAGTGCATCTTTTGGGGTTTGTCATTGTGGTTATGTGTCTTGTGTTAGCCTGGTAGACCTCACGAGGTTTCTACGGCGTGTAATGTCCCCTTTGTGAATTGGGGTGTTACAACGGCGAGCGTGGCAGAGGACACGATGAGCGAGGCAACAGCAGCAGCAGCAGGAGATGGTATTAGTATGCCCACGATCGACAAGGTATAAAACAAGGCATGAACTTCGGTGAAAAATTTATGTATGTTTGGAAATGAAAGACTTTGGAACAATTATGTATGTTCGGGATAAAATTTGAAACAATTATGTATGTTTTTTGAAGGAATTTAGCCATCCAAATTTTATAAATCAGCTATGATGTGATGTGGGTTCGGTACAAATTTTAGTAAGAATTGTAAGATATTTATAATTCGTTACCATCGTACCTATTATGCATGGTACGATATTTCGAATTCGTACCATCGTAACTGTTATGCATCGTACCAGTAGTAACACTTGAAACTACTACGTCGTCACGAAAATAGTAAATCGTACCCATTGTTAAATATTGCAGGCCAGTGTGCAAGAAATGCATGACCCGTCTGACACACAAATGAATGAAATCTATGACGACTTGTTGATTTTAGGTGAAGTAACGCCACCTGCACAAGGTACCTCACCAGGTGCAGGAGGGGCGATGGAAGAAGTGGGGCAGCCCACGGTAAGAATTGTACCTCTATTTATAATTCGTTACCATCGTACCTATTATGCATGGTACGATATTTCGAATTCGTACCATCGTAACTGTTATGCATCGTACCAGTAGTAACCCTTGAAACTACTACGTCGTCACGAAAATAGTAAATCGTACCCATTGTTCCAATATTGCAGGCCACTGTGCAAGAAATGCATGACCCGTCCGACACACAGATGAATAAAATCTATGACGACTTGTTGATTTTAGGTGAAGTAACGCCACCTGCACAAGGTACCTCACCAGGTGCAGGAGGGGCGATGGGAGCAGTGGGGCAGCACACGGTAAGAATTGTACATCTATTTATAATTCATTACCATCGTACCTAGTATGCATGGTACGATATTTGGATTTCGTACCAGCGTAACTGTTATGCATCGTACCCGTAGTAACGATATTTAAATAACGAAAATACTAAATCGTACCCAACGTTCCAATGTTGCAGGCCACTGGGCAAGAAATGAATGACCCGTCTGACACACAGATTAATTCTATTTATGACGACTTGTTGATTTTAGACGAAGTAACGCCCCCTGCACAAGGTATCCTATCATGTGCAGGAGGATCATCAAGACATGCACCAACAATGACCGCTCTATCAATTCCAAAAGTGATCTTGAATGTGAGGCCGCTAAGAAGAAGATTTCCTGCGGCAGCTGTTAGGTCTCCCTTCCTTCATGATGACATACGAGGAGGAGATACATTCGATCATTACTTGAGATTGGGAGATGGTGGATTGTAAGTTATCCGCCCTACCTATAGTTTCTTTCATATATTACGAAATAGTTAATATACCAAAACAACAGGAGGAACGTTGGGCAGCCATGTGGTGTGGACAAAACATTTTTTGAAGAAATTATGCTTCAAGATAAACAGCTGCACATAGAACACATCGAATCCTACATGGCTATATTGTCATCGAGGCCAGATTTTGCAGGTTTGAAAGAAGTCCACTCAAATATTGCATTGACGTCGTCTTACTTCATGGTAAGTTTCTATACATAAAAATGCCTTGTATTCTGTGGTAACACAGTTACGAAACAAATTATTCTATAACCCGGGTTACCATCCTGTTTTGTTGTGGGTACCAGGATACGAAAAGTATAAAAACGTATCCAGTGTACCCTGTTGTGTCGTGAATAATAAAATGAATTTCTGATTTTATAGGAAACCGTTGAGGAGGTGTTTGATGCATAGGGGTATGAGAGAAGAATTCCAATAGTATGACCATAATTTATTCGACCCCACAATTGAAGAAGTTATTCCAGTAGAGGAGATGGAAAGGCTATGCTGTTTGCGGCATTGACCAAATTGGGGTGATAATATGAAGCAATGGATACAATGCGATAAGGTAACACTAAAAGTATTTCTTAACTCGTTGAGTTGGTATATGGTAAACCACTACGAAATAGCTATTTCGTATCTAAGTTATGATATGGTAACTTGATACGAAATAAGCTATTTCGTACACGCGTAACCATAATCTGGTTAATGTTTTTTTCCTAGGTCGTCACTGTCTGCAACTACAATGATCATTGGGGCACAATCTTACTGGATCTGAAAAGGCAAAAAATTTGGCTTTACGACTCCATGGCATGGAAATTCGAAGACCACCACAAAAACAATAGAAAAGATGTATTCCTGCCCATAACGAGGATAGTCCCCCAAATCTTAAAGCGAATAGGGTACTTCGAGCGGCATCGGGTTAAAAATCCACAATTTGCACAGTGGGACTTGTGTTTCCCACCAACTAAGGGGAAAAATGCGTTCAAGCAAATGGACAATGCAAATTGTGGTCTCTACGCATTGAAATACGTAGAGCAACTTATATCGAAGACATCAATGCCCAAGAGTTTGAAGACAAAACGCGAGCTTATTCTGTACCGCGACTACATTGCCCGAACAATATATGCTCACAGCACGGTGGAACCCCCCATCCCAATCCCAATGCAATTACTATGATGGAAAATTGTTGGAAATGTCTCATCAATATTGATATGCAGATACGAAATGACAAAATCGTATCCGGTTGACCATAATATTTTTGTACACCGTATTGGTATGTCGTACCTACTTACGCATTATTAAAAGTAGAACCCCGATACGAAAATACTGCATTTCGTTAATGTGATGTTGTTTCGTTACAAATTTTCGTAAGAATTGTACCTCTATTTATAATTCGTTACCATCGTACGTAGTATGCATGGTACGATATTTATATTTCGTACCAGCGTAACTGTTATGCATCGTACCATTAGGAACACTTGAAACAATAACCCCATCAAGCAAATAATAAATCGTACTCAATGTTCCAATGTTGCAGACCACGAAATGCATGACCCGCCTGACACACAGATGAATGCAATGTATGACGAGTTGGTGTGTTTAGGCGAAGTAACGCCACACAATCTTATTCTGCACCGCGACCACATTGCCCGAACAATATATGCTCACAACATGGCAGAACTGTTAGGTCTGAATCCCAATGCAATTAGTATGATGGAAAATGGTTGGAAATGAATATGTATATTGATATGTAGATACGAAATGACAAAATCTCATTCGGGTGACCATAATATTTTCGTATATCGTAATGGTATGTCGTTCCTAGTTAAGTATTATTCAAAGTAGTAACCAGTTATGAAAATACTGCATTTCGTGCATATGACTGCATTTTATAAGTGAAAAATTGTAACAAAGTTCTAATTTCATACCCGTACAAGTACTCAATAAAATATTAAAAAAACCTATGTGGGTCTTGGCAGGTTATTCTAGTATGCCCAACTACACCACAAATGCTGCATTTCTTCGGTTTGCGAGGTCTACTACCACTTGTTTGATTACTACTAACTTCTTCAAGGGGAGTATTCTGTAAAAATGTCGTGCATGTGTTCTGGTAATGCCCTTGTTGATGACATCGAGAACACATGCGCCCGTGTATTTTATGATATCTAGACGTAATCCTCTTTGAACGTGGTCGGCCAACTTGTTTAGGATTAGTGGGAGTTCCAACAACCCTTAAGACAACGTCAGAAGGGACAAACCACTCATCTTGATCCGGGATTGGCATCACCTCAGCCGCATAAATTTGACGCCACGTCTGAGTAGTGTAATAAGAATGCACAAATGCCGATGGGGATTGTCTCGCATAACTGTAAACAAGCACACAAAATTGAGCATGTAAGAGTCGTATAATAAGTAAAACATGGGTGCCAAGTTCAATGTTAAGGCAGGTACGCCATACAATATATTCGTAACGTGGGTGCCAACTTAAACATTAAGGCAGGTACGCCATACAATATATTCGTAACGTGGGTGCCACCTTCAGCATTAAGGCAGGTACGCCATACAATATATTCGTAACGTGGGTGCCAACTTAAACGTTAAGGCAGGTACGCCATACAATATATTCGTAACGTGGGTGCCACCTTCAGCGTTAAGGCATGTACGCCATACAATATATTCGTAACGTGGGTGCCAACTTAAACGTTAAGGCAGGTACGCCATACAATATATTCGTAACGTGGGTGCCACCTTCAGCGTTAAGGCAGGTACGCCATACAATATATTCGTAACGTGGGTGCCAACTTAAACGTTAAGGCAGGTACGCCATACAATATATTCGTAACGTGGGTGCCAACTTAAACGTTAAGGCAGGTACGCCATACAATATATTCGTAACGTGGGTGCCAACTTAAACGTTAAGGCAGGTACGCCATATAATATATTCGTAACGTGGGTGCCACCTTCAGCGTTAAGGCAGGTACGCCATACAATATATTCGTAACGTGGGTGCCAACTTAAACGTTAAGGCAGGTACGCCATACAATATATTCGTAACGTGGGTGCCAACTTCAGCGTTAAGGAAGGTACGCCATACAATATATTCGTAATATGTGTGCCAACTTCAACGTTAAGGCAGGTACGCCATACAATATATTCGTAACGTGGGTACCAACTTCAGCGTTAAGGAAGGTACTCCATACAATATATTCGTAACGTGGGTACCAACATCAGCGTTAAGGAAGGTACGCCATACAATATATTCGTAACGTGTGTGCCAACTTCAGCGTTAAGGAAGGTACGCCATACAATATATTCGTAACGTGTGTGCCAACTCTATTCTTTACCACGTGCTATCTGCAAAATACGCAACGTACGAATATCGTAACTTCTTACCATATGAGTGCAAAAAATAAAATTCACCTTAGTGCTGCTGTGGCATGAGAACATGGTATAAGATCAAGATCAAACACATGACACGAGCACTCCCGGGAAACAATATCAACAATATGTGTCTTGGTTCCATAAATGACCTTAAATTTTGTATCAGTTATCGGATCAACCTTCATGTATCGACCAGCGTCAATAGCAATCTCTAGTCTTTGGGTTGCATAATCTGATAACTCCTGACCTCTAGAATCAGCTATGGTACGACGCTTATAAAACCAATCCTGACAAATGTTACGACAATACTCAAGCAAAGCACATACCGGCAATATTCTAGCCCATTTTATCCGAGCATTCAAATTTTCGACAGCGTTGGAGGTTTCCATACCATATCGCCGCACAGGGCATTTACAAATTGCCCATTTAATAGGGTCAATTTTCATAATCCTTTCGTATGCCCGCGGAGCGGATTGTTCCAAATTTTGCATGTGCTCCTCAAAGTCCCGACTCTTGTAAGCAGTTGCAGCAGCCTTGAAAATGTCAGTCACGAATGCACGAAAACCCCACTTCTTCAAGTTGCGTTCAATATGAAATGTACACAACCCGTGATGAGCCTCTGGATATACTGAATCCAATGCATTCTTTATACTCAAATGCTGATCAGATACAATCAACAAGTTATTTGGACATCCAAATGTCCTTCGAACTTGTTGGAGAAACCAAGTCCATGACAAATCGTTCTCTTTGTCCCCAATCCCAAAAGCTAAAGGGACTATCTGCTCATTACCATCCTTTGTTGCTGCAATAAACATAATGCCCTTGTACTTGCCTCTCAAATGGGTGCCATCAATCACAATCACTGGGCGACATGCACAAAATGCTCTTACACATGCATGAAGAGCAAAGTAAACGAATTGAAAAGAATCATCATCGCATGTCTGTAAATCCACAACCGATCCGGGATTTAAATTCTGTAGCGTGTACAAGTATTTGGGCAGCAGCTGAAAATAATTTAAGTTCATCAAAAACAGGCACGCTAGGAACGAAAATACGATAAAATTAAATAAAATGAATACTGGTACGAATTATGTATGTTCGCATCGCAAATAAGAACTACATCAATTGCATCAAGGCCCCAACGTACAAGCATCTAACGTATATCAAATAGGAGGGGGAAAATACCTGAAAAGATTTATCCGCATCACCGTAAGACTGATTTAGTGCATGGTTCTTCCCGGCCAACGCAGTACGGTATTTCACATTAACGCCATGATCCCTTAATAACTTTGCCTGCATATCACAAGGCCTAAGAACATAACCATCCTCCGTCAAATTGTCAAGAAATTCAGCAGCTAGCACTTTAGAAGAAATCTTCGGAAGAGGATGATATCTCAAATCCATCTCACAAGTGTGATCTCTCCACTGATTGATTTTCCACGCTTTACCCATTGATGACGATCGCATGACGAAATCGCATCTTTCACCAAATTTGCATATCAAATGATATCTAGTGGTACTTGATCGCACAGTAATTGTCTCCACATGATTTTTCATATGGTAAAACCCAACAGCTGTAGTCATGGTCAACTTGTCATGAAATATGCCGCCCATAACAAGTTCATTTGTAACAGGCTCAGATGGGATAACTACATCCTCACATGAAAGAGTAGCTTGATGCGGACCACCAATAATCAACCACTGACGGCCATCTTTGTGATTGTCCTCATTGTTTACTTCATTAGGTTCATCAAGTAAATCTAATGAGGGCACAGTATGAAGATCTCTACTACAACTACCAACATTGTGATCATTTATGTCCATTGCTTCATCATCATTACTATCATACATGTCATCACAATCATTTGATAATTCTGGATCATCATCATCAACAATTTGTGTATTCTTTTGAACATTCAAAATCTGATTCTTCCGAGGAGCGACTTGATTACGCCTACCACGTGAACATTCATTGATTCTAGGATAAATTGTGACATATACAGAGGTACATCCAATAAATCCATCATACTAGACCACTCAAACTCATCGGTAATCTTCATTCTCATAGTCTCACCCATGAGCGACATAACTAAAGCATCTACATCAAATACATACATGTTTTTATCCTTCTTCAATCGCACCTCAAGCTTACTCAAAAACTGGTCAAATGTTATACGCATAGGCGGAATAGGAATGTACTCTTTTCTGCCTCCCTCATATATATTTTCGTTCCATGATCCTCCATGCGCAATAATTAAACAAGATGAGCTCATCTGCATGAAATAAGTAACGAATGAACAACTCAGTATGTAATGGTAACGAACGTAACGAAAAAATAAATATCGTATCCGCTTACTGGTACCTCGTGTACTATATTCCAACACGGTAAATAATATACGAAATTATGATCTCTTATTGCGTTACCACATGACAAATAGTGTCGTGCTGAGGTAAAATAAGACATAGTAACGCAGTTACGACACAATAACAACACATGCACAGTAACGAAAGGTAAACAACACGTGGTAACGAGTCGGTACGAAATACATACGTCGTACCGACTGTAAATTCGTAACCATGTACAAGTGAGAGATACAACTGGAATACAGATAAAAAACATGGCGATACCTTGGTAACTCAGTTACGAAACAATAACAACACATGCACAGTAATAAAATGTAAACAACAAATAGTAACGAGACGGCATTTAAATACATAAATCATGTATTTGTAAATTCGTAACCATGTACAAGTGAGATAAACCGGTACGAAATACATAAGTCGTAATGACTGTAAATTCGTAACCATGTACAAGTAAGAGATAACCCGGTACGAAATACATACGTCGTACCGACTGTAAATTCGTAACCATGTACAAGTGAGAGATGCAACTGGAATACAGATAAAAAACATGGCGATACCTTGGTAACTCAGTTACGAAACAATAACAACACATGCACAGTAATAAAATGTAAACAACACATAGTAACGAGACGGTACGAAATGCATAAATCGTAACTACTGTAAATTCGTAACCATGTACAAGTGAGATACACCGGTACGAAATACATAAGTCGTAACGACTGTAAATTCGTAACCATATAAGTAAGAGATAACCCGGTACGAAATACATAAGTCGTAACGACTGTAATTTCGTAACCATATACAAGTGAGAGATAAACCAAACTAAATTTACTAATATTGGACAAGCAACAACCAATCCTCCATTCCACGAAAATATAAAAGATCATATATAACTGGAATAAAGATAAAAATCCATGGCAATACCTCTATTGAGAACGAGTAAAAATCAAAATCGTTCGCCGCCGATCGCCGCCGTCGGCCGGATGTCCAGTTCGCCGCCGTATGTCCACGGGAAGAGAAAAGTTGGGAGCTCACAAAGTGAATGATGGCTCTGTGTCCAGTTCGGAGATGACGTTAAGAAAAATGGGGAAGAGAAAACATAGGTGATGAGAGATGACGGGAAAGAAGGTGGGTTCTTAAAAAGTGAAAGAGAGAAGAAAAGGGAAGAGAAGAAAGGATGGATCTGAAAATGGATCTCAAAAGTCTTCTCTCTATAAAAAAATGAGGAAAGAGAAAAGGGAAGGATGTTTTGATTAAATGAAAAGTAAGGGTATATTGGTCCGGATTTATCCTTTTTGGCTAGAATTTGTACAAACTAAGTCTCATGACAAATATTGACATTGAGTAGGATAAAGTGGCCAAAGTAGTGTATTACCTCTATTTTATATATATAACAACTATACTATAATAAATATAACAAAAGAATACACTTTTATGTATATACATATATATATACACACTATATTAACAAATACAATAATAATATATATTATATATAATATTAATATAAAATATATATATATAATATTAATATATGTTATATAAATATAGTATTACTGTAAGTTGAAATTAACAATATATATATATATATATATATATATCGAACTTGCTAGCCACTAACTTCGCCTAAACGATCCGTGCCAAAAGCCCGGATTTAAACGGGCTAGGAAATATCGGCCCTAACCCGGTTTTTTTGGCGGGTTAAACGGGCCAGCCCGTCGGGCCCGAGCCCGTTTAATATCTCTACTTGTGAATCGTAAGTTGTGATTTATTGAATTAGGATTATGTGTTATGCTATCCATTAAGATTTTATCTGAAATTAAAATATTAGAATTTCTTTAAAATTTAATGTTAGCTCAATTTAGGGTTTGTTTGTGATTTTATAACACTTGTTAATATTTATATTATTTATGTATTTATGATGAAAAGATACTTTGAGTTAGTATTTTGTAATGTGTTACTTTAGCACAGTTTCAGGAAATGAACTCTTGACGATTTGCTTTGTAAATGTATGTATATCTTTTATTAGTATGCTTTTATTTTATCATTTGTAATCTTTAATATAATTTTAGAATATATTTATTGCACAATATTTTTTTTGTGATACGTTTGTGCACCAGTGATTTTCGGATGATGGATCCACGTTATGAACTTCGGACATTTTGGCCCTGTTCTTTTAGACTTATTTTTCGATTTTCAATTGATTCGATTCGATTCGAGTCCATTCGATTGATTCGGTCAGTCCATTCATTCGATTGATTCGATTCGGCTCTATTCTTTTTCTTATTATTATTATTATTAATCTTAATTATTATTATTGTTATTATTACTAATAATATTACTATTATCATTTTTGTTGTTAATTACTATTATTATTATTATTTACCATTATTATTATTATTATTATTATTATTATTTACCTTTAATATATATTCCAGTTTAGTTCGATTCGATTCGATTGTCCATTCGATTCGATTGCACTCCATTCAATTCGATTGATTGATTCGATTGATTCAAATTGATTCAATCCAAAAGAATAGAGTCTTTGTAACTTATGATATTTTCCACGTGGGCTTCCTTTTTGAAACCATCCCTAATCCCTAATCCGCCTATATGAAGAGTTTGTGAGAAATAATGTCGAGAAAGTATTGAGTGTGTTTCAAGCACGTTGGTATCTTGTGAAAGGCCCATTTTACTTGTGGGATCCAATCAACTTGTGAAAGAATAATTAATTTTGAATTATATTTTTATTGTTTATCTTTTGATTGTTTGTAATTGTTGTTACCCAAAATATTATTCAGAGATAATATGTTGGAATGGTCGAGTAACAAACAAATGCGAGAGCACGTACGTGGGGAAAATAAATAACACAAAATTTGCTGGGGTTGTTAGTCCCGGGCTTGAATGCTCTCGCGAGATATTATTAATACGAATACGTTGGAGTGCAAATATTAATGTAAGAGTACATTTACGAGTGTAAAAGACCCTAGTTATCTAGCTCTTGAGTGCTGGTGATTGCCGGAAGAACCAGAGTTGAAGCTCTGTGAGTTCTTGTTCTCATTTCTACCGACCGTCTTTGGGTTAAGAGGTTTCGAGAGTGAGAGATAGAAAGATGTCCGAAGTTTATAGCGTAGCCAAGAGAGAGAAGTCAACCCCCTTCCGAAAGTTGGGCGTCCTCTGTTTATAGGAGTTGGGATGCCTTAATCCTGACGGGCGATCGCTTTTCTTGTATTATAATAAGGGGGCGATCGTCTTTTACCACATGGGCTGGTTGCCTTAAAGTCCGCGGCTGCTGCTGGTAGCCAGCTGTGCGAACCAATGAGAAAGTCTGCACGCGTGCTGAGTCGCTGTCTCGGGAGGTCCCACCTAGGACCTTTCAACGGGCATGTCGGTAGGTGGGACTGTCCTTGTCGTGGACAGCTGTTGATGGGCTGGAGTCAAGGATCCATGTTCTGCGGTGCCATTCGCGGATCTGCTCGTGGGTCTGCACTCTGAGGTCCTATCTTTGCAGACTTGGCGGATGTTGGCTTCACGTGGCGTGAGGCGGTTGTCCATGATCCGGCACTTTGGACGATCGCTAGTTGCCGGGAGGCGAAAGCTTTGGCAATCGATCGCTCGGCGCTGGGTCCCGTTCTGGGTCCTTCGATCGGCAAGTCTGCCTTGGTCTATTTGACTCTGGTTCGGTCGCCCGATATTTTGCCGATCGCCTGTTGAGGTGTATAAATCTCGACACAACAATAATGTTTTTAATTATCCAAATATTGCTAATGTATTTTATTCCTTGAATATACTTACTATTTTTTTCTGGTATCATTTCTAGTTATTTTTAATATTATAATAATTATTTTGAATTATTCAAAAAAATAGAATAATAAAAGATATTAATTTATGCAAACTTCACCGTGCAACAATCTCACTTAAGGGTGAAAATCAAATCAAGCTACTCGATACTTGATTCGATTTCGATTGGTAAGAAGCTCGTTTTAGGTCGGTTCGTTAATATAATGAACCAAGCTTGAACACAATTTTTGTTTGGTAAAATATAAAGCTCGGCTCGAGCTCGACTCGATTTGAATAAAAATTACAAAATACATATAGAAAAATCAAACTATTCGAGCTCGGATCGTGTTTGGCTCGATAAAAACTCATTCAAACTCAGTTCAATTACGGATCAAATCAAGCTCAAACTCAAATGTATACTTATGTCTCGATAATATTTCAAATAAATTTAAACATACATACATTCGGTTCATTTGGATTGATTTGACTCCTAATCTCACTCTTCTTGTATGACTGCTTACATCACACGACGATGAAGCTAACATTGTGATATCACAACAATATTGCTACTCACTCCTCAAAAAATTAGTAAGAGTACCCCATAAGTAGGGGGTATTATCGAACATGCCCTTTATGTTTATCAATTTTAAAAAATAGCCTGCAACTTTCATTTTCTTTTTGTCGAAAATGCTCTTTTACCAGCTATATCCCCAGTTTCCTATCTCTAAAATACTGACGTGGCGCTTTTTTTTCTTAGCATTACGGTTCTCGTTGATGTGGCTTAATAATTTAAAAAAAAATTATAAAAAAAATTATTTTATTTAAATAAATACAAATAAAGAAAGGATCTAAAAATAGAATATATTACTAAATCTATATTTGCTTAATTTTAAATGTACAAATTATAATTGAATAAAAATTATTTAAATAATGTGAAAGTAGTATCAAAATTAAAAATAATATAAAATTTAAATTCCATCTTTAATACAAATTATTATTGTATTGAAAAATAATTTAAAATA
Organism: Orobanche coerulescens; assembly: GCA_033398695.1. NCBI lineage: Eukaryota > Viridiplantae > Streptophyta > Magnoliopsida > Lamiales > Orobanchaceae > Orobanche > Orobanche coerulescens. The sequence continues at coordinate 3,774,108 of CM065806.1, read as the reverse complement.
ATCTGAAAACAAAATCTTATAAAACTGAAAAGTATTAATCAAACAATCTGAAAATTAATTATAAACCTATTACTTACAAGTAAAATTCAAAAATAATATAAACAAATATTATTTCTTATTAAATTAGAAAACTATTTCAATTTTCTGAAAAATAATTTAAAAATGTAAACAATGTAATGCTTATAATTAATTCTGAATATAATTCTTAGAGTACACAAAACAAACTTTATTTATTTATTTTCTATCTCTTAAATCAACTTTTAGTTTCTAAATGAATGTGCAAATTTAATAATGTTTTTATTGTTATTTTTTAAATAAATTTTTGATGTTATTATGTTGATTTTTTCTAAATAAATGTTCACGTGATTTCATTAGTATTTATATTTACTTGAATATTTTGTATATTTAATTTTTCAATTGTATTCAATTTTCAAATTGTTTAAATAACTTTATATAAAAGATTTCAATTTATTAAGCCACATCAACAACATATTTAAAATATGTGCCACGTAGGAAGAAAAAAAAATCAGTGCCGCATTACTATTACTTTTACTTTATATATGAAGCGGTTATTGCTGAGAATGTTGGTTAGAAATGTTAAACGGGTTAGTTCTAGCGGTTTCGGGCTAGTTCTAGCGGGTCTTCGGGTTAAACAATTTGGACCAAAAAAGCCCGTATTTAAACGGGTTAGGAAATATTGGCCCTAACCCTAACTCTAACGGGCTTCGGGCTAAATATTTAAAAAATTTATTTTTTATTTTTATAAGTCATAAACCAAAAAAAAATAGTAACAATATATTATATATATATATATATAGTAACAACTATACTATAATAAATATAACAAAAAATATATTTTTATGACTCGTGCTTAATATTTTATTGCACGAGTCATTCGGGCTCGTGCGATGCACTGGTCTTGTTTTTTGATAAAAAAAATCTTTTGCTTATATCAACTTTTTATAATCATAATTAACCTTTAGACCAACAATGCTCTGTATTTCTTGTTCTCCAAAAGAGCGAGACCCAGAGGTTGATTGCATTGCATTTGTACAATAATCGCATGTCCACAAAAGAATTATATGTCGTTCCACATATCTATCATGAAAATTAGTAGAAACCGTCAAAATCATCACATACAATTTTTATGTTCTCTTTAATCAATGCACTACTGAGTTTACGTACATAGTTATTTCTCTTTGAAAAGTGCTAACATTATGATTTCATTTGAACCACTGGTATGATGTTCACAGTCCCACCTCATGGTAAATGTTTTTGTGTGAAACATAGTCGCAAAAAACAATATAAAATGATTTTTGTGCAATTTGAGACAAAGAGTTAAATAAATAAGCGCTCAAATCGTAAAGAGAAATGTGGATTCATAGATATTCATCAAACCGTAATGAGAACTCCTGTTACGTACCTTATCTGAATTACCGATGAGAATCTTGAGCTTACTTCCATATGTTACACACTATATTTATTCGTGAATTCTTACATCATACATTGCTCAACTCTTAAAACAACACCAAATAAACATGCAAGCAGCCACAATATCCATCTATAGGTAATACATCCTTTATTAATCACAAACTTCATGCACATAACAACACCTATTATCTCGTAACTTAGCAACTAATTAAGCTTAGCCGATTGTAGGAGCTGAGGTCGAAGGACAACCCCGTGAGAATTCACCCACCCACACACACACGGTTGCATCGGTAGTCCTTAGTCGTGGGAGTTCCGTCTAATAACACGATCGCATCCACATGTGGATTCTTTCGCTCAATCCTAGTTGCAGCACCTTCTTCTGTCGCCCCTACCAACTCGGGCCATGAACTATTTCCTGTGTCAAATATTCGAACACCAACATATATATTACTCAATGGTGTGAGACATACAATTCATGTGGGAAATAAAATTATGAAATCATATATAGTTAGTTAGTGGTAGTTCCCTTTGCAATGTGACATTCTTGAATGAAATCATATATAGTTACTGATAGTTACCACAGACGGGTCCATCCAAATGAAAGTAGTCTATTTATATACATTGTATAAGTTAATACTATTTATTATTAAAGGGAATAAATGCATGCTTATAAAAATGATTTTTTAGCAGATGAAATGAACAGTTTGTTGAGAAACCGTTTGGTTATTTGATTAAATGGAATAAATGCATGCTTATAAAAACGGTGCATTGTTTGGTCATTTGTGATTTATGGTCTTTTGGTTTTCTTGTATTAAAGGTACCTTCAATACTCAAGTTATCTTTAAGCCTCCACGTTAATAAGGGGACTCAATCTTTTAGTATAACAAGAATACACAGCACCCACACATCAAAAATCCAACTTGTTTTGATCCGGTTCGAATGCTATAATGAATAATCATTCAATCACAAACAAAGATCAAAAGGAAATGTTCTTACTCCAATGTCTCGATGCTTTTCGATAGAAGCACTTCTTTTTCCTTCTCCTCCTACACAGTAGAAATTCATACAAATCATCACCTAACACTTCATTATTTACGGGGAAAAAAAAAAATCCAAGACTCCTGTCTATGCACATACCTCGAGTTTCTTCAACTTTCTTTTCTGGGATTTACTTAGCGTAGGTTTTGTATTAAGCTTCCCCGATACCTAATGAAAGACACACAAATCTTCAAACGCCAAACAGAATTGAAATCGATACAACGACCATACGAAGCTAAAAACATACAGTATTACGAAGGAAACAAAAAACAGTAATCACTTAAGTACCTGTACCTGTTTTTTTCCTTTCCCTTTATTTTCCTTCTTCTTCTTCTTCTTCTTCGCGGACAGTACAATGAGATCTCCTCCACAGTCATTATCCAAACTAACTTATCCAATTGCAGAGAAAAATAATCAGTAGAGCACAACAACAGACACTGGCGTTGGATGTCCGACGAAACAGATTAAAGTTTAACCTGATTAAATCAGCTCCAGTAAAATTGTTAGAAGGCTTCATTGTTGCCACCGGAGATTTATCCGGTTCCTTCTCTGTTCGGTGCTTATCAGAGCTCTCACTTCCCTGGCAGTGTTCGAGGAGCTTGGAGATAAGCGGCGGGACAGAAAGATGGAGCAAGGGTTACCGGGTCGGAAAGCGGGTAGTGATGTGTAAAAATCAAGAGAAAGATAATAATTAAATTATTGAATATCAAAAAATTAAATTGCCCGAGCTCGATTCGCTACGTTCGATTAAAATTCATTCGAATTTAATTGAATAATAAAATCAAATTTAAAGATATTATATAAAATTAATTAAATTTTACGTTCGGTTCGTTTAAATTAATTTTTCATCCCAAATATTTAGAGCATATCTATACTATGGTTGTGTTTAAAGAAAACTGGTGATAAAATTATTTAGTGATTAGGTAATTGATAAAGTTAACCGATTTTAATGTAGATGTTTAGAAATTAAATGATAAGCTAGCTGGATTTTTTTTATAAAATTACATAAAATGACATCACTTTTATTTTTCTACTTTTTAAACTTTCTCATTATATTTTAACAATAATTGTTATAAAATAAAATAAATAATATTTTTGTCTATTATTATTTTAATATATACTACCTTTAAATTTCACATAGAAGCGACCGTACTTATTAAACCATCAACATTGACGTGAATAATGTCCGCATGTGCTGGCAATCTTTAAGACATGAAACATTTAAGACATGAATTTAATACTTAATATTATTTAATATATTAAATTATAGGAAATAATTTAATATGAACTAATATTAAATGTAAAAATATCCATTAATTAATATCATTAAGACTCCACAATAAATTTAAGGACTCAATCTTTATATATATAAGATAGATGAGAGGCATGTTTTTTATACATAATCTAATTTGTACCCTAGATCACACAGATATTGATGGTTCAAATTTATTCTTATTTTTTTACTCGAAAAGCCATTTTCATTTTATTCACTCTCTCTCTCTCTCTCTCTCTCTCTCTCTCTCTCTCTTTTGTAACACCCCCAGATCCGACCGGGAATATTACAGCGTCGTGGGCCCCGAGATGGAACCCACAAGGCTAAAAGACATTTTCGTAAACGTTTACAACGCCCAAGAGGCTAACGACGGTACATCCTTTAGAAACATTTGCAGATTAAATAAAATCCATTTATCCACAACCGTTGTAAAAAATCTCTTTTGAAACCACTAGGCCCGAAATGCCAAAACTCAACAGTTTAAAAACATACGTTAAGCTATCGCTTACACGTACCGACAAAATAGTTTAGAACACAAGTTCCAAAATGACTAAAGTTGCCAAAAACCAAAGAGGCATTAAGAATACCCACGCAGCAGAAAAGACAACAGTTAAAAATACTCTAGCAGCGGAATACAACAACTGATCAGGAAACTCAATTCACAAGTACATGCCCTAACCAGTATCCTCCGGGAAGCTCATCTCTTCACGACCGCAACAAGCTCGATATCCAAAGAACCTAAAAAGAAAACCCACGACGGGGTCAGCCATAATATCCAGCAATGATAACAATCACATCGCGTCAATAATTACATACCAATGAAAATACTAAGTAAGAATACGACCAATGTAATTTACTGCCATAACTTTACTAAACTCGTAATAATTCTCATCACACTAACCATTATCACATTTCACATCTCGAGACCTCGATTAACCAATAAACTCAAACACAATATCCATACGGTACCTCGAGCAATACCCAAGATTCTCAAAACATCATCTCATCATACTCGTAATATGGTAATATACCAGCTCTGACCAATTCGATCCATCGGATAACATCATCATATTCCATCACGATAATCGATTGTCCATCAAAAGACAAATACCAAAGGAAATACGGAACATATCTCGGGATGCACAATACCACGACAATCATGTCAGTCTAATCCGAGATCAGATCAATACAACATACGGACATGGTCCTAACGCAAGACCTACAAATGCATACTCATATGACAACATCAATATGCTCACATCAATAACAATAATGTATACTTATGGATAACCCATAATATACGTATGTACAACAACAACACATGGTAATCCAACGATCCAGCGCACACAGCTATAGATTCCCATGATGATCCCAACGGACCAAGGCATGGTGGAAATACCTGTCTAACGATCCAGCGCATAGAGCTATAGATTCCCATGGTGATCCCAACAGACCAACACATGATGGAAATACCTGTCCAACGATCCAGCGCACACAGCTATAGATTCCCATGATGATCCCAACGGACCAACGCATGGTGGACATATGACAACAATGCACAACTGCACAAAACAACAATACACAATGCACGACAACATGATCGACACAAAATGACAAAAATGATATATTACTTGCCCCGAGTCCTTCGAGAGCAATCTCGATGTCAAAACCATCACCAAAAATTATCCTCAATATTCGATGGTTCAAAATGTCATGGACGGTAGATAACTCATGTCTTCGGCTATAACACAATGTATCCTCGATATCCAAGTGTACCAATAACAAAAGTAATTCATATACATTATGATTTAAATTCCCAAAATCCAAAAACAACTTACAATTCCAAATCTCTCGTATTCACAATTATAATCATTGCAATACGAATTATAAACGAACGAAACTGAAACTATTCATTAAATATTAGAAACTGTGCAAGTAATAACTTGCCTCGATACCGACACGACGATGATGAAGTCGTTACCAATTCCTTGCCTTCGTCCACAAGCTCCTCGGCTCCCGTCCGAAGCGATTCACGAACATTCTCGAACACGACCGCAACACACTATTCTAGTGGACGATTATAACCATCGATCAATGCTCACAACCTATTGAAGTAATCAATAAACAACAATCCAATAAAAATCAATAACCGACATAACCAACCAGTCGATCTCAATGGTTCAACGACACTTCAATCATATACATAACCAAATAGTATAACTCAAACCATTACGAATTCATATCCACAATACGAACCAAAATCCGATAATCGATATTAACGATCAATATAACCGATCAACAAACCCAACGATTTCATAATATCTCGATTAAACACAAGTCCGAACAATCCAACTCAAACAATTACGAATTCACAAACACAATACGATTACGGATACTAATGTAAAGAAAATCATATTTGACGATCAATCACAATCTTTCCGAATTCAAAATTGTTATCATGATTCGTATTTCATCAAGAACATACGAATTCTACCACTACAATCAACGAACATTCGATCTTCATATCTAAAAATACCGACAATTCAACATACGATCGTCTTGCTATGTTAAATTCATCAAGAAGTTCTACAAGAACATTAAGTGATTTGATATCATGTTCATAGCCATCAAAACAACATAATTCGATATCCTTTAACATGTAGATAATCATCCAATTCGTAATCCAAGTCATGTATCATCGTATTATTCAATATACACTTCACATAACCTCAAGAATCGTAACAACAACACCCTAATCATCATCATCATACGAAGCAAATACGGATAACAATACCAAAAATCCAAAATCAAGGTGTAGAGTTCAACAACATACCTCAAGAACACGAACAACACCATCAAACACCTCAAGGATCAACCATATCTCCATATCCAAGCCCCAAATCCATGTTTCCAAGCTTGTAATCAAGTTGGAACAGATTTATTCTCACTAACACACTCAGAAGGACGAAGTTTGGAGGAAGGTATTGATTTTCTCTCGTGAAGAAATGACGAACCGATCCTTATTTATAAACTGCAACGCTCATTACAAACGTTATCACTCAACATTAACGTATGTAATGCTCCATAGCGTATGCTACACATCCAACATAGCGTACGTAACATCATTCCAGAACTCACTGACTTGTTTCGTTCACTCGCTTACGTACGTAATACTTCCTTCATAGCGTACGTAATACGTACGTTGACTCACTACAGTAAATCTCCACTTAACAAACGTAATGCACTACTCATAGCGTACATTATCTATGAGTTTACTCGCCCGTGCACGTTCTTCGCCGAAAGCTGTCGACCACGGGACCCACCTGTCGGCCATAGTCTGATCTGTCCGATTCCTTTCGTTACGTACGTAATGCTTTATACCTAGCGTATGTAACACTTAACATTTTAGCGTACGTTATCTCCTAAACTTAACGTACGTTAAGGGCTATATACTTGTCCATTTTCAGCTATTCTTGTCCGACGTCTCAACATACTAGATATGTATACACGACATACTGAATACACATACTCCTTCCAATAATATTCTCATACGATACATAATATCCTCAAATACAACTGTCGACTAAGTACGACAATTATACCAATACAGATGTCTCAGTCCTTCAATTATTTTATCCATACTGTACATATTCTATGTTGTACAACATAACTCGGATAAAATAACGTTAAACAACAGTAGTAGAAATTTCGGATATTACATACTACACCACTTAAAATAAGTTTCATCCTCAAAACTTGTAATCCGTCATAAAGAAACAAACAGTTCAACCAAAATATCCCAAAACCACCACGACAACGATCAATCATCATCATTAACGAATAACCAAAATAGTATACTTACAAATGCACCAAGTCTACGATCTCCTGAGATACTAGCAAGTGACTCCACCGTAAAGCCTCAATACACTTACAATCACAATTCCGTGAGTCTCAACAAAATATATCATATTTGGATGAATTAATCTATCCGTGTCAAATCCTATTTGCCTGATTATACGGTCAAGTCCCAATTCCGATAAAACGAATAATACATGATACATCTGTGAAACAACTGCCCGAAACAATGACACAAATCCCAAAATATCGACACAAAATTCGAACACTCATACGATCATTAACAATGATCAACCAATAAATTGAGCGAGAATACCATCGACATGATAAACTCCATTACGACCAATCCAATGGTCAAAACACAACTGAGAATATCATCAACATGATAAACTCCAATATAACCAACAAACGATCAACGATAATCGAGAATACCTTCATAAGGTAAGCTCCAACATGATGAACACAGAACCACAGAGACAGATATACGGATGAATAAAATTCTCAAAACGCTATACCAATCACATACAGTGGATCTCATAGAAACACGCCCGACTGGTGAACATACTCCTCGGCGTATGAACAGCAAGCCGCCAACTGACGAACCTACTCCAATCATACATGGAGTGGGAACGGTCGATCAATATCCAAAACAACCATCCTGGGATCACCATCCCCAAATATACACCTACAAAGAAATCATTCAAAAATCACTATGGTAAAATCGCGCTACTACCACACCAATAGAGCCACATAGCACATATGTTCCGGTTTCACAAAATCCAAAGTTCCAAAATCATATTCTGTGCATGTATCTACAACACGCAGCATATTTGTCTTGTCTGATCAACCAACCGATCATCTCCGGATAACCAAACTACCATGCTAGAGTTCGAATCTCTTTTCATCGTACCATACTCATGTATTATTCAGATCGTGAGTAACACTCATAACTTCACCATGATATGTGATAACACTCATTTTTACACATATTTTTACATCGATTTTCCGAGTTTTAAGATCCTAAAATGTGTAGAACTGTGTCGTTTATACTCATATTGTGTTTATTGGACTCGATCATGCTTGGGTACATTTTATTGATTTTACAAGTACTTTATGGACATAAATCAAGCAAGAACAAAGTCTCCAACCCCAATACATATCAAGCAATGCGGAAACGAGAGATCGGGCTTAAAAAGGAGTCAAAACGGTGTCAAAACGAGTCAACACGAGCCCGGCCGTGTCAACCAACAAGGGCCGTGTCATTATCCCGGCCGTGCCATATTGACACGGTCGGGTTTCACTTCCAGGGCCATTTTGCTTATTCAGACAAGTATGACACGGGCCGTGTCATTTGACACGGGCCGTGTCATTTGACACGGTCGTGTCATTTACTCAGCCGTGTCATTTGACACGGTCGAGCTCCCTGTCCAGCGGGTTTTATCATTTTGAGCATACTATGACACGTGTCATGTCATTTGACACGGGCCGTGTCATTTGACACGGGCCGTGTCACTTTTCGGTGGAAATATCATCTTTTGACATTTTTGAAAGATTTGTGTGGAAAAAATGATAGTTTTAGCTTTATAAAAGGAGGATATGGGGCATGATAAGAGATATGCTGAATTTGGGAGATTAGAGAGAGAGAGAAAAACAAAAGATTAAAGGGCTTTCATTCCCAAAAGAAGGAGTTTTGAAGAAATTCTTGAAGAACACTTCAAGAACATTTGAAGGCTTCAACCGGGATCGATCAAGACACACCATGAGTTTTATCTTCTTCCTATCTTTTATTGATTTTGTTATTTTAATTAGCATGAACATGATGATTATTAATCTTCCTTTCATTACCATGTCCGGCTAAACTCTTTAAATTCCGGGCATGGGAGTACGTTGATTTGCTATGATTTTGAGGGATTGATAATTATATTTATATAGTGTGATTTCTTTATCAAATACTTGGTTTTGATTCATGTTTAGACACTTGATCAATGTTTTTACATGTTAAACTTAATTGCTCATAATTCGAGAGGAGAGGGAATTAATAGGTTTCGAGTATTTGACGTAGTAAATTACGAGATTGAGAAATCGGTGATGAACTATGATGATATCTAATATTATGAACATTTTGGAGTTAGATAATTTATAATAGACGGAGACGTTGTTATAGGTTGTTTAATCTACGTTTTATTGCATCTCGAGAGAGACTTTAGAATATTGTTGTGATCATCGTTTTAGAAACGCACTTAGAACCTTTTGAAACCAATCCCGACTAAATTTAGTAATCAACGGAAACCTAGCCTTGGAATTTACCTTTCTAAACTCTTGCAATTCGCTTCCATTCGGATATTTTCAATTGTTTTAATTTATTGTGATCATTGTATGTTATTTCATTAATCATCAATTTTACCTTTCGATCGTCTAGATAAAACCAGGAATACTATAATCTAGTACTCAACATAATAAGAATATTTAGTCTCTGTGGAATACGACCTTGCTCGCCGCTTTCTACACTTACTCCGTACAATTGCGGATTGTTTAAAAATATAGCGAACAAGTTTTTAGCGCCGTTGCCGGGGACTAAATTAATTTTTGTGTTGATATTACGATAAGTGTTTTTAGTCTTACTTTAGACATTTTCTTATTTGTTACTTAACTCATATAATTTCTACTCAGGGAGTGCATGAACACTCGTTCATCTCGAGTGCCTTTAGAAACTTTCATCCCGGAAGTAGAAGCATTTGCCCGAAGAACAAGTGTTACCTCAAGGAAACTAAGAAGGGATCTTTTTGAAGACATGGAGAGAGCGGGAGACAACGTAGAAAGGGGCAACGCAAACGAGAATGCAGTAATCCAAGACAACGAGGGAAGAAGGATTGAAAATCCACCAACTAGGGTGCAATCAATTCGGGATGGATTCCGACCGAAATTAGACCGAAACTTTGGAGGAATCACTCATGTTTCCATCAACGCTCATAATTTTGAGTTGAAGCCGGCCTTAATTTCAATGGTTCAACAAAATCAATTTGGAGGATTTGCTGTCGAAGATCCACATGCCCATCTCACTCATTTCATGCAAATATGTGATACTATCAAAATGAACGGAGTCTCGGATGATGCCATACGCTTACGATTGTTTCCATTCTCTTTGAGGGAGAAAGCAAGAAATTGGCTTGGAACTTTAGCTCCCGGAAGTATAAAGACATGGGAAGAATTGAGCTAAAAATTTTTGTTCAAATTTTTCCCACCAAACAAGACGATGAAGCTAAAAGGTGAGATTACTCAATTTCATCAATTGGATTCTGAACCATTATATGAAGCTTGGGAACGTTTCAAAGATCTACTAAGGCGATGCCCTCGACATGGTGTAACACCCCCAGGATATCCGAGGTATATTACAGCGCCGTGAATCCCTATATGGGACCCACCAGGCTGAACAGCATCATACACAACGACTCACAGAAACGATAAAATAACACCACGTCATAAAGACGCAAAACAAACAATCCACCCGGTTCAACCGGTCAATATAACATCATCATCCAACACAACGTAATAAGCAACAATACAATTCAAACGAACAAGAATCCCTTAAGTACTCGAGTACAACTATTAGTTCAAAACCACAAAAGACAAAAAGGTAAAAGACACTAAAACATCACTCGTGCACCATCATCACGCACGGCCATCATCCGTGTACTGGTCCAGCGCCCACTCGTCTCGATGAACCTGACCTGAAATTCATAAAACGAATTTCCCCAAAACGGGTCCCCAGAGGGGTTAGCAATTACGCTAGTACAAGTAACCAAATGAACATTTTACATCTTACACATATAGTAATGCATGCCATCAAGAAATCATAGTCCAAAACGCTCATTTCCGGAAATGCCAATGATCAAACCACATTTGTAAAAATGCACCACAATTAACCGGACCCACGCCTTCGTGGATCCTCGCGAGACCCCGTCGGATCTAACCCACAGTGGTTAAAAGCAAGCTCGCGGTCCACAGCTTCGTGGAACCCTACCGAGACCCCGTCGAGTCTAACCCGTAGTGAGCATACACACACACACAATTTCTCATACAAAACTACTATGTCAAGATCGTAAATTCATAAGGATACTTGCCTCGATTAATTAGACGATGACACGAACGGAACGGAAGAGTTGAACACGACCGCAAGGAACCGGCGGAAATGAACCTAACGATTTGAATAGCACAATCACAACCACTTCTAAACGATTATGGAAATGGAATACTCCCGGAAACCCGCCTACGATTCATGTATATTCGTATATAAACAACAACGAGGGCGGACCACAACCGAACCCTCTCGATTCCGTAAAAATCACGAAATATACCATGAATCCGTAGGGAAACTAAGAATACCAACAAGAATAATCATATTCATCATGAATCCATCAACGAAACGGAACGGATCGGAAGAAAATCCCAAAACCCCAAATTATCCAAAAGTAGGGTTCTAAGAGATTACCTTGGATTTAGGATGAGAAACACAAGTGGATGATGTTAGTCTTACACCAAGAACTCAAGCACAAGAATCTCTGAAGTGATTGGAGGAAGAAAATCGCCTCAAATCGCTCGGGAGTCGCTCGGCCGCGGAAAGAGGAAGAAATGAGATTTTGTGATTATCTCGGTCAACTCCCTGGTTTATATAACCACGGAGTGTTAGCGCACGCTAAGACCTCAAGGTTAGCGTGCGCTAACGGATAGGGTTACCAACCCTCTGTTAGCGTCCGAGTCCGAAGCCGGGGTTTTGCCGTTAGCGTGCGCTACCATGCATGCGTAGCGTGCGCTAATAACCTATCGGTAGCGCGCTATCGACCAATAGCGTGCGCTACCCGAACATCACCGAGTCCGAGCCAACCGCCCAAACCTCACGACCCGTTAGCGTGCGCTACCATACCGGCGTAGCGTGCGCTAACTAGAATCGATTGAATTCGAGTAAACCGCCCAAGATCGATAAATACACTAGCGCGCGCTCTTGAACAACTTAACGTGCGCTAGTCTCCCGACATTAGCGTGCGCTAGACAAGATAGCGTGCGCTAATCCGATAGTCCGCAGGCACGGGAGTGAAACCGCCACTCCTGTGGCTAAATCGATAGCGTGCGCTATTTAATTAAACGTAGCGTGCGCTACCAATGGATTTCTAGCGTCGCTATACGTAAAATTTAGCGTGCGCTAGATACGTAATGTAAACGACCCAAAATACCGGATTATGAACGAAACGTCAAACGGAACACCTCAAAACGCATCATAGCATAGAATGAATCGCGGCAACCCCGAAACGACGGTTCCGCACAACAATTACGAGAATCGGATCAAAAGATAACGGAAAAGTTACATGAAGGATACACGAGAGTCACTAAAATCGAGAATTACTCCGAAATACAATTACGAGGGAAAGAAAAAAATGCGGATATTACATTCTACCCCTCTAAAAATAAGTTTCGTCCGAAACTTAAGGAACAAACAACTCGGGGTACCTAGCACGCATGCTATCCTCGGTTTCCCAAGTTGCCTCCTCGACTCCGTGTCTCGACCACCGCACCTTGACCGGAGGTATGGTCTTATGCCTCGGTCGTTTCTCACGATGTTCCAAAATCTTCAAAGGGCGCTCTTGAAAGTAACATCTTTGGCGACATCAATCTCACCATAATCGATGATGTGGCTAGGATCCGGGACATATTTCCTCAACTGGGAAACATGGAAAACGCTATGAACATGACTCAAGGCCGGAGGTAACGCCAAACGGTATGCCAACCCACCTACTCGCTCGAGGATCTCGAAGGGGCCGATAAATCTCGGACTCAACTTCCCTTTCTTCCCGAAACGAAAAACTCCCTTCGTCGGCGACACCTTTAGCAAAACGTGGTCTCCCACCTCGAATTCCAAAGGTCGACGACGGACGTCGGCATACGACTTCTGTCGACTCTGGGCAGTCAACATCCGTTCCCGAATTAACTTTACCTTCCGCCTCGTCTCTAAAACGACATCCGGCTCGGTCCCGACCAAATCGGACGCCTCATTCCAACAAATCGGTGATCGACATCGCCGCCCGTAAAGTGCCTCATACGGTGCCATCCGAATCGACGCGTGCCAACTATTGTTATACGTGAATTCGATCAGCGGCAAATGTTCCTCCCAGTCACTACTCCAATCGAGAGCACAGGCACGCAACAAGTCCTCGAACGTCTGGATAGTGCGTTCCGACTTTCCATCTGTCTGGGGATGAAAAGAGGTACTCAAACGCAACCGGGTACCTAACGCCTTATGCACCGCCTGCCAGAAGTGCGATACAAAACGGCCGTCACGATCTGAAACAATAGACTTCGGAGTACCGTGAAGTCTCACGATCTGCGCAATAAACACACGAGCTAACTTCTCCGGGCCCCAAGTGTCCTTGATGCCCAGAAAATGTGCCGACTTGGTCAGGCGATCAACAATCACCCATACCATATTCATGCCCGACCTCGATCTCGGCAAACTCGTAACGAAATCCATCGATATATCTTCCCATTTCCATTCCGGAACGGGAAGTGACTGCAATAACCCAGCCGGTCTCTGATGCTCGATTTTGACCTGCTGACAAGTCAAACATCTCGCTACAAACTGTGCGACCTCATCCTTCATATCATTCCACCAGAAATTTCTCCTCAGGTCCTTGTACATCTTTCTCGTACTAGGGTGAACGGAATAAGGTGTAGCATGGGCCTCCCGTAAAATACTCTGCCTCAACTCTGAGTCGTTCGGCACACAAAGCCGACTCTGGAATCTCAAAACACCATCCTCGTGAATCACAAATCCAGGAGACTTTCCTTTAAGAACGTTCTCTCGGATTTGAGTAATCATCGGATCCTCTAATCGCTTGACTTAATTTCATCGATCAAAGACGACGAAATCTCTAAAGCACGAAGTTGCCCGACGGCTCCCGCAACAAGACCTCAACATCTAACTCGATCAAATCCCTTCAAGCTCGGGATCGAGATGTAAGGATCTCAAGCGTTCGCAACGCAATCGGTTTCGACTCAAGGCGTCGGCCACAACGTTCGCCTTGCCGGATGATAAAGGATTTCGAGGTCATAATCCTTAATCAACTCTAACCACCTCCTCTGCCTCATATTCAACTCTCGCCGAGTAAATATGTATTTGAGACTTTTATGATCGGTAAAAATCGACATGTGGAGCCGAAAAGATAGTGACGCCAAATCTTGAGCGCAAAACGATTGCCGCTAACTCCAAATCATGAGTAGGGTAGTTCACTCATACGGCCTCAAGCGTCTCGACAAGCATAGGCAATGGTCTTGCCGTGCCGCATTAATACACACCCAAGACCACGACCCGAAGCATCGCTATAAACGGCAAAACCCTCGTTGCCACATGGCAACGCCAAAAGCTGAAGTCAAACGCTTCTTCGATTCCTCAAAACTCGATCGCCTCTCGTCATTCCAAACGAACTTCTCGGATTTGAGCAAGCTGCGTAAGTGGCGCCGCCGAGAAACCTCTACGAACCTACGGTAGTAGCTACCAAACCCAAGAAACTACGGAGCTCCTTCACATTCTTGGGCGGTGCCCAATCCAATACGGCCTCAATCTTCTGCGGATCCACACGAACCCCCTTGGCTGAAATCACGTGACCTAAAAACATCACTTCCTTCAGCCAGAACTCACATTTCGAGAACTTTGCATAGAGTTGCTCGGTCCTTAAAATGTCCAACACTATCCGCAAATGATGGGCATGCTCTTCCTCATTCCTCGAATAAACAAGAATATCGTCAATAAAGACGACGACGCACTTATCCAAATACTCGATAAAAACTTTGTTCATCAATTGCATGAACACCGCCGGCGCATTAGTTAACCCGAAATGCATGACTACGAACTCATAATGTCCGTACCTCGTCCGAAAGGCTGTTTTCGGCACATCGGACTCTCTCACCCGGAGCTGATAGTATCCCGATTTCAAATCAATTTTCGAGAATACCGCAGCTCCCTGCAACTGATCGAACAAGTCATCAATTCTCGGCAAAGGATACTTGTTCTTGATGGTCACCGTGTTTAGTTCGCGATAGTCGATACACAAACGTAGCGAACCATCCTTCTTCCGCACAAACAGGACCGGTGCGCCCCAAGGCGAGGCGCTCGGTCGAACATACCCCGACTCAAGAAGCTCACTCAACTGCTTCTTCAACTCGGACATCTCTGAAGGTGCCATGCGATAGGGCGCCTTCGAGATAGAGCCGCACCCGGCTCTAACTCTATAGTGAACTCGACCTCTCGATCCGGTGGTAATCCCGGTAACTCGTCGGAAAACATCGAAAATCATTAACTATTGTAATCGACGAAAGCTCTAGTCCACCTTTCTCCTCCTTCAAGGCATAGCTCAAATAACCACTACACCCATTTCGCAGAGTTTCATCGCCTTCAAGGCGTTAATAACGAAGTTCTGTTCCCCCTCTTCGCCCGGCGAAAGAGTGCTCGGTGCCATCATCGGCCAACATGGTGATGATTCTCGTGCGGTAGTTCATAATTGCACCATGCCGCTCGAGCCAATCATCACCAAGAATCAAATCCTCACCCTCGATACTCACAACAATAAGATTAGAGGGCCAAGTCCTCTCACAAATAAGCACAGAACAGTCTCGAACCTCCTGATCACCAACGATCCTATCACTGCTAGGAAGCTTAACGATGAAGGGCTCACAAGGCGTCAAACGGTCGAGATTCAAACGGCGCACACAATCCAGAGATATGAACGAATGCGTAGCACCAGAATCGAAAAGCACACTGACAGGATGAGAAAGAATATAAACGGTACCTGTCGCTACGGTAGCTGCTGGATCATCGGCTCTCCGCATCTCATAGACACGCGGGTGGGCGGAGCCGACACTGGAAGCTCCCCCCTTAGAGGGCTGACCCCGACCTCTCCCCCGACTAGCACTCGGTGGAGACTGAGGAACAAACGATCCCTGATTCACACTTGGTTCCCTAGGCGCTGAAATCGAAGCCCGGGCACCAAGGATTATCTCCCTCTCGGAACAGAAAGCAGCCTTGTGACCCGACTGGCCACACTGATTACACGTCAGCAAAGGGTTCGGACAAACACGACTGATGTGGCCCGTACGACCACAATTGAAACACTTCACATCACGATAAGGAGCACTGGTAGTTCCACGAGGACCCCCAGCGGAACGAGCTGGACCACCGCCGGCGGGGAAGTTAGCAGATTGGGATCTCTGCTGACCCCCACTCTTGTGGCCCGAAAAGTTCCCAGCGGACTTCTGCTTCTTACTCTCGCGGGCCGCCTCACTCGCCGTCACCGACATATCATAAGCAAGGGCCCTACTCTGATAATCCTTCAATGTAGTGCATACGAGCCCCGACATATAGTCCCGGATCGGCAACTTCATCCGTCTGGAGAAATGGAAAATCTTGTCACTCTCCTCGACAACTTGGGTCTTCACATAACCCAACTCTTTGTTAAAATCAGCAATGGCTTGAGCTACGGGGATATCCCGTGGTTGAGCATCATAAAAAGCATGTACCCGAGCCTGTCTGACTGGCCACGGGCAATATTCAGTCTCCATCAACTCTTGAAACTCAGCCCACGAAGCAGCATGGTCTTTGGGCCCAACGGCCTCCCACCAGTCCGTAGCGTCCCCAGTGAGAAAATATTGAGCAATAGGGACTTTACGGTCCTCGGGACAGTTAGTGGCAACGAAGACCTTAGACATCTCCTTGATCCACCCTTCCCAGCCAATCGGGTCTGAAGCTCCCGAAAACTGAGGAGGATGCATCTTGATGACATCTTGGAGCCAACGGTCCGCTCCGCCCCGATTAGCATGGGCTTGATCCGGGTTCTGAACCGCCTGAGCTATTGCCGCCATTTGGTTCACCATCTGTTTCATAACGGCCGCAATACCAAGATCGGCTAGCTCCTGAGAAGAAGCATGGCTATGACGGTCGCCAGACGCGGCCTCAAGATCGTGACGTGGCCGCCCCACCGGCCGCCCCACGTCCCCCGGCCGTCCCACGACCACGCGACCACGACCTCTTCCAAGATCCATACCGGAGTTAAATAAGTAGCAAAAGCCATACGAGGATCGCACAAGAAAAGAACAATTACAAGTCGAGAATCCAGGTACGATACAAGAAATTAATGAACAAAGGAAAGAAAACTTACGACACCGGTAGTATCTGAATCATGGCAACGTGACGATGATGTGCAAAACCAAACACCACAAGACCCGATAAACCAACAAGCCTAGGTATCCATAAACCTAGTGCTCCGATACCATTTTCTCGTAACACCCTGGGATATCCGAGGTATATTACAGCCGTGAATCCCTATATGGGACCCACCAGCCGAACAAAGATCATACACAACGACTCACGAAATGATAAAATAACACCACGTCATAAAGACGCAAAATGAACAATCCACCCGGTTCAACCTGGCCAATATAACATCATCATCCAACACAACGTAATAAGCAACAATACAATTCAAACGAACAAGAATCCCTTAAGTACTCGAGTACAACTATTAGTTCAAAACCACAAAAGACAAAAAGGTAAAAGACACTAAAACATCACTGTGCACCATCATCACGCACGGCCATCATCCGTAATCTTGGTCCAGTAGCGCTCGTCTCGATGAACCCGACTGAAATTCATAAAACGAATTTCCCAAAACGGGTCCCCAGAGGGCTTAGCAATTACGCTAGTACAAGTAACCAAATGAACATTTTACATCTTACACATATAGTAATGCATGCCATCAAGAAATCATAGTCCAAAACGCTCATTTCCTAAATGCCAATGATCAAACCACATTTGTAAAAATGCACCACAATTAATCATGGACCCACGGCTTCAGATCCTGCGAGACCCCGTCGGATCTAACCCACGGTGGTTAAAAGCAAGCTCGCGGTCCACGGCTTCGTGGAACCCTACCGAGACCCCGTCGAGTCTAACCCGTAGTGAGCATACACACACACACAATTTCTCATACAAAACTACTATGTCAAGATCGTAAATTCATAAGGATACTTGCCTCGATTAATTAGACGATGACACGAACGGAACGGAAGAGTTGAACACGACCGCAAGGAACCGCGGAAATGAACCTAACGATTTGAATAGCACAATCACAACCACTTCTAAACGATTATGGAAATGGAATACTCCCGAAACCCGCCTACGATTCATGTATATTCGTATATAAACAACAACGAGGGCGACCACAACCGAACCCTCTCGATTCCGTAAAAATCACGAAATATACCATGAATCCGTAGGGAAACTAAGAATACCAACAAGAATAATCATATTCATCATGAATCCATCAACGAAACGGAACGGATCGGAAGAAAATCCCAAAACCCCAAATTATCCAAAAGTAGGGTTCTAAGAGATTACCTTGGATTTAGGATGAGAAACACAAGTGGATGATGTTAGTCTTACACCAAGAACTCAAGCACAAGAATCTCAAGTGATTGGAGGAAGAAAATCGCCTCAAATCGCTCGGGAGTCGCTCGGCCGCGGAAAGAGGAAGAAATGAGATTTTGTGATTATCTCGGCCAACTCCCCGGTTTATATAACCGAGGAGTGTTAGCGCACGCTAAGACCTCAAGGTTAGCGTGCGCTAACGGATAGGTTACCAACCTCCTGTTAGCGTCCGAGTCCGAAGCCGGGGTTTTGCCGTTAGCGTGCGCTACCATGCATGCGTAGCGTACGCTAATAACCTATCGGTAGCGCGCGCTATCGACCAATAGCGTGCGCTACCCGAACATCAGCCGAGTCCAAGAGCCAACCGCCCAAACCTCACGACCCGTTAGCGTGCGCTACCATACCCAGAGCGTGCGCTAACTAGAATCGATTGAATTCGGTAGTAAATCGCCCGATCGACAGTACACTAGCGCGCCATCGAACAACTTAACGTGCGCTAGTCTCCCGACATTAGCGTGCGCTAGACAAGATAGCGTGCGCTAATCCGAGAAGTCAGAGGCACGGGAGTGAAACCGCCACTCCTGTGGCTAAATCGATAGCGTGCGCTATTTAATTAAACGTAGCGTGCGCTACCAATGGATTTCTAGCGTGCGCTATACAGAAAATTTAGCGTGCGCTAGATACAGAATATAAACGACCCAAAATACCGGATTATGAACGAAACGTCAAACGGAACACCTCAAAACGCATCATAGCATAGAATGAATCCGCGGCAACCCCGAAACGACGGTTCCGCACAACAATTACGAGAATCAGATCAAAAGATAACGGAAAAGTTACACTGAAGGATACACGAGAGTCACTAAAATCGAGAATTACTCCGGAAATACAATTACGAGGGAAAGAAAAAAAATGCGGATATTACACATGGTTTCCCCAAAGACCAACAACTGTGTTTCTTCTACAATGGTCTTATGGGGGAAACAAGAAATTTTATTGATGCTTCCGAGGGAGGGGCATTGCTAGCAAGAAGCGCTGAAGAAGCGTATGGATTGATCGAAGAAATGGCTATGAATAGCTATCAATGGCCAACGGAAAGATCAAATATTAGAAGGGTGGCTGAGATATCCGATTCGGATCCTATAAAGGCATTAACCGCACAAATGACGATGTTAACTACTCAACTGGGGGCTCTAACAAAAGGAGGTGATTCGAAGGGAGTTTCTCAAGGAAGTTCAAGTTCACTACCGTCCGATCCATTGTAGGAGGCACACTACATTAATAATCGGAGTTACAACAATTACCGGAATAATCCACCACCGGGCTTCTACCATCCCTCAAATCGAAATCATGAAAATTTTAGCTATGCCAATCCAAAGAATGCTTTGCAACCACCAGCCGGATTTAAGGTATCGAATGGGGAGATAATTGAAGAAGCAAAACCGACGTCGAATCTCGAGAATATTCTAGCTACCTTCATGATGGAGACGAAAAGCCGATTTAGTCAAGATGAGGATAAATTAGACAAAATCGAAGGCCATGTCACTCAACTAGCTACCACCATGGGAGCTCAAATGAAAAATCTTGAAACTCAAATTGGACAATTAGCCAAAGTTGTCGGGAGTCAACATCAAGGAGGACAATTTCCAAGCAATACCGAAGTGAATCCAAAAGAGTCATGTCAAGTGATCACCTTAAGAAGTGGAACGAATTATGAAGGGCCAAAGATGCCAAGCGAGGAAGTCAAGGAGGATCAATTCGAAATTGAAAAGGAAGAAGGGAAGCATGATACATCAAAGGGGACTGAGAAGCCTAAAATATCTCCTAACTCTACTCAAAACGTTCCTCTCCCTTTTCCTCAACGTTTCAAAAAGAAAAAGTTAGATGCACAATTTGCAAAGTTTTTAGACATCTTCAAGAAAATTAATATCAATATTCCTTTTGCAGACGCTTTGGAACAAATGCCTAACTACGCAAAGTTCTTGAAAGATGTGATGTCAAGAAAAAGAAACATGGAAGATCATGAGACGGTTAAACTAACCGAAGAATGTAGCGCTATTATCCAACGCAAATTGCCTCAAAAGCTTAAGGATCCCAGAAGCTTTACCGTTCCATGCACTATTGGAAACGTCTCATTCGATAAAGCTTTGTGTGATTTAGGTGCTTCGGTTAACCTCATGCCGTTATCTATTTTCAGGAAATTAGGTGTCGGAGAAATGAAAACCACAACGGTTATGCTATAATTGGCGGATCGATCCATAACACATCCCAAGGGGATTGTTGAAGATGTGCTTGTAAAAGTCGACAAATTTATTTTTCCAGCGGATTTTATTGTACTTGATATGGAAGAAGACGGAGATTTACCACTTATCCTTAGACGCCCATTTCTAGCAACGGGAAAGGCTCTTATTGATGTTGAAAGGGGAGAATTAACACTACGTGTTAACGACGAGCATGTTCTATTTTCTATATTCAAAGCTATGAAATTTCATGATAATACGGAATATTGCAATGTTATTGACCATATAAGCTCGTATGGAAAGAAAAAAATCTTACACTCATTATCGTCGGATCCGTTAGAGTTTGCTCTTACGAATTCATGTTTTTCTAGTGATTCAACTTTGGAGTTTGACGATTCTGACTTGTTTGATTATGTTTCTGAATTGAATTCTCTACAGGAAAAAACGCAAATCAATATGTTCGATGATTTAGACAAAGGGGAGCATGAAGTAGTTGCAGAAATCAAGCTGACGGACGAATCAAACGTGTCCAACGACATGGACAAAAATTTGGGGTCCGTTTCATCTCAATCGGATTCATCTCAACCAAGCTTGGACCTTAAAACCCTCCCGGAACACCTCAAGTATGCATTTCTGGATAATAACAAATCCAATCCGGTAATTGTATCCTCTTCACTTTCATCCACTCAACTAGACAAATTGCTTCGTGTATTGAGAGCACATAAGTCGGCTACAGGATGGTCTATCTCAGATTTGAAGGGAATTAGTCCTCCCATATGCATGCATAGGATTTTGCTTGAAGAAAATTTTAAACCTAAAGTGCAAAATCAACGGAGACTTAATATAATGAAAGAAGTGGTGAAAAAAGAAGTACTAAAACTTTTAGATGCCGGGATGATATATCCAATTTCTGATAGTGAGTGGGTAAGTCCTACTCAAGTGGTGTCAAAAAAGGGAGGGATGACCGTAACCAAAGACGAAAAAGATGAATTAATTGCTATGAGAGTAGTTACGGGATGGCGAGTATGTATAGACTATAGGGCTTTAAATGCGGCTACTCGCAAAGACCATTTTCCTCTTCCCTTCATTGATCAAATGCTTGATATAGATTGGCGGGGCATGAATTTTTCTGTTTTCTTGATGGATATTCAGGGTATAATCAAATCTACATAACACCGAAAGATCAAGAAAAAACGGCTTTTACATGTCCTTATGGAATTTGTGCTTATCGTAGAATGCCGTTTGGTTTATGTAATGCTCCAGCCACGTTTCAACGTTGTATGATAGCTATCTTTCACGGTTTGATCGAAAATATAATGGAAGTTTTCATGGATGATTTTTCGGTGTTTGTAAATTCATTTGATCATTGCTTGCATAATCTTACTTTAGTTTTGCAGCGATGTGAAGACACTAATCTCGTGTTGAATTGGGAGAAATGCCACTTTATGGTGCAAGAAGGAATTGTCCTAGGCCATCGAGTGTCCGCCGCCGGTTTGGAGGTTGATAGGGCGAAAATTGTCGCCATTGAGAAACTTCCCCCACCAAAGAATGAAAAAGCAATTAGGAGTTTCCTTGGACACGCGGGTTTTTATAGGAGATTCATAAAAGACTTTTCAAAAACCACTAAACATTTGAGTAAATTGCTAGAAAAAGATACCTCTTTCATTCTTTCTAACGAATGTTTGCAGGCATTTGAGACTTTAAAGAAGGCATTAGTGAGTGCTCCTATCCTCGTGGTACCGGATTGGTCTCAACCTTTTGAGATCATGTGTGATGCAAGTGATTATGCGGTCGGAGCTGTGTTGGGACAACGTCGTGAAAAACTCTTTCGGGCTATTTATTATGCAAGCAAAACATTGGACGAAGCCCAACAAAATTACACAACAACGGAGAAAGAAATGCTTGCCGTGGTATTTGCTTTTGATAAGTTCCGATCATACTTAATTGGGACAAAGACGATAGTACACACGGATCACGCAGCTATCAAATACTTGTTTGAGAAGAAAGATTCTAAAGGATGTGAAAAGACTTTTACAATGGATTCTTCTTTTACAATGATTCTTCTTTTACAATGGATTCTTCTTTTACAATGAAAATACTTGTTTGAGAAGAAAGATTCACGGGCCGTGTCACTTTTCGGTGGAAATATCATCTTTTGACATTTTTGAAAGATTTGTGTGGAAAAAATGATAGTTTAAGCTTTATGAAAGGAGGATATGGGGCATGATAAGAGATATGCTGAATTTGGGAGATTAGAGAGAGAGAAAAACAAAAAATTAAAGGGCTTTCATTCCAAAAAGAAGGAGTTTTGAAGAAATTCTTGAAGAACACTTCAAGAACATTTGAAGGCTTCAACCGGGATCGATCAAGACACACCACGAGTTTTATCTTCTTCCTATCTTTTATTGATTTTGTTGTTTTAATTAGCATGAACATGATGATTATTAATCTTCCTTTCATTACCATGTCCGGCTAAACTCTTTAAATTTCGGGCATGGGAGTACGTTGATTTGCTATGATTTTGAGGGATTGATAATTATATTTATCTAGTGTGATTTCTTTATCAAATACTTGGTTTTGATTCATGTTTAGACACTTGATCAATGTTTTTACATGTTAAACTTAATTGCTCATAATTCGAGAGGAGAGGGCATTAATAGGTTTCGAGTATTTGACGTAGTAAATTACGAGATTGAGAAATCAGTGATGAACTATGATGATATCTAATCTTATGAACATTTTGGAGTTAGATAATTTATAATAGACGGAGATGTTGTTATAGGTTGTTTAATCTACGTTTTATTACATCTCGAGAGAGACTTTAGAATATTGTTGTGATCATCGTTTTAAAAACGCACTTAGAACCTTTTGAAACCAATCCCGACTAAATTTAGTAATCAATGGAAACCTAGCCTTGGAATTTACCTTTCTAAACTCTTGCAATTCGCTTCCATTCGGATATTTTCAATCGTTTTAATTTATTGTGATCATTGTATGTTATTTCATTAATCATCAATTTTACCTTTCGATCATCTAGATAAAACCGGAAAAACTATAATCTAGTACTCAACATAATAAGAATATTTAGTCTCTGTGGAATACGACCTTGCTCGCCGCTTTCTACACTTACTCCGTACACTTGCGGATTGTTTAAAATATAGCGAACAATATGCACTATGCACTAAATGCGTATGTATATCAATCACATTTCAAAATCAGTTTGAACTCATATAATCTTGTCAAGAAGACAAATTTTCGAAAGTTCTTTCAAGAATTTCAAACCGCAAAACATAAATTTTCGTAAGACCACGAAATTAATTTTCGAAAAAATTAAATCAGCTTGCTTACGTCAAGTTCTGAATGACAATTCTTTTCGAATACGTACGTTTAAATAAAATGGAATTATGCAAATGATTAACTACATCCATACTTCTGTATACCAGTTCGGCTTGTCACCAAATCCACTGATATTCCATCGAAAAACCACACGATAGAGTTCCACAATCTCAATGCATAGACTCTGTCAAAAACTCCTTTTCCACATATGACTCGCAATGTCAACCATTACTCCATCATGGATCACCTCAATCATGTTATGACAAAACATTGAATAATCAATAAATCAAACACAACAAAAGACTACCCGGGAAGTTTTATTTGAATAAATAAACCAAAACCCCGAAAGGTAGAAATAAAATGCATAACCGATTAGTAAAGTGTTTTACAAATCTCGGGAGTTTTAGGAAACAAAAAACCCTTTTGAAACATTAGGGTCTCAGCCCATATCCCATTCCACATTACAAGAAGTTTAAAAAGTAGAAAACCCTTTTGGACCCCAAGTCCTGAGTTATAAAACTATTTCAAAATCGATTGGGTCTCGGCCCAAAATTATTTTCCGTAAAACATCTGTGAAACATTTATTTTAAAAAGTATCATTTTCAAATGATCAAAAACAGTTCATATATCTCAAACTGAACTAACATGACTACATGTTCTTCTCAATTATCCACAACATTTCTCCTAAATGCACAACTCCGTTCCAAGGTTTAGCCGACATATAAATTTCCAAAATCATCACTTCTCAAGATCGTCAATCCTGTCCCAACTCTGTCACCTTATACTGTAACGATTAATATTCTGCTGAATCTCAAAGCATATCAACTTAGAACGGCAATAAATCTCAATGCAATTCAAAAATCCAAATACTTACAGATCGTGAAGCCGACGATTCCCCGTGATACTGGCACATGTCTCAACTCTATAAAATACTTGACACTGATATTTTCAAAACACACATTTTGCAAATACAGTTCAACTCGAGAACACAACACGGCTCTAACTGAAGAAACACGTTAATATAATTTGGAAAAGTTTACAACAATCCCAGTACCACACTGGTAATTCACATAACACACAAGCCCGGGTGAACAAAAAAATTCTAGGGCTCTAGTATTAGTCAATCGACAACTCGAATGACGCAAAAAAATACGACCCAACTCGACCCGACTGCCTAGGTTTTCTCAACCTAAGCTCCGATACCATATTCTGTAACACCCCCAGATCCGACCGGGAATATTACAGCGCCGTGGGCCCCGAGATGGAACCCACAAGGCTAAAAGATATTTTCGTAAATGTTCACAAACGCCCAAGAGGCTAAAGACGGTACATCCTTTAGAAACATTTGCAGATTAAATAAAATTCGTTTATCCACAACCGTCGTAAAAAATCTCTTTTGAAACCACAAGGCCCGAAATGTCAAAACTCAACAGTTTAAAAACATACGTTAAGCGATCGCTTACACGTACCGACAAAATAGTTTAGAACACAATTTCCAAAATGACTCAAGTTTCCAAAAACCAAAGAGGCACTAAGAATACTCACGCAGCGGAAAAGACAACAGTTAGAAATACTCTAGCAGCGGAATACAACAACTGATCAGGAAACTCAATTCACAAGTACATGCCTTAGCCAGTATCTTCCGGGAAGCTCATCTCTTCACGACCGTTACAAGCTCGATATCCAAAGAACCTAAAAAGAAAATCCATGACGGGGTCAGCCATAATATCCAACAATGATAACAATCACATCGCGTCAATAATTACATACCAATGAAAATACTAAGTAAGAATACGACTAATGTAATTTACTGCCATAACTTTACTAAACTCGTAATAATTCTCATCACACTAACCATTATCACATTTCACATCTCGAGACCTAGATTAACCAATAAACTCAAACAAAATATCCATACGGTACCTCGAGCAATACCCAAGATTCTCAAAACATCATCATACTCGTAATACGGTAATATACCAGCTCTGACCAATTCGATCCATCGGATAACATCATCATATTCCATCACGATAATCGATTGTCTATCAAAAGACAAATACCAAAGAAAATACGGAACATACCTCGGGATGCACAATACCACGACAATCATGTTAGTCTAATCCGAGATCAGATCAATACAACATACGGACAAGGTCCTAACGCAAGACCTACAAATGCATATTCATATGACAACATCAATATGCTCAAATCAATAACAACAATGTATACTTATGGGTAACCCATAATATACGTATGTACAACAACAACACATGGTAATCCAACGATCCAGTGCACACAGCTATAGATTCCCATGATGATCCCAACGGAACAACACATGGTGGAAATACCTGTCCAACGATCCAGCGCACACAGCTATAGATTCCCATGATGATCCCAACGGACCAACGCATGGTGGACATATGACAACAATGCACAACTGCACAAAACAACAATACACAATGCACGACAACATGATCGACACAAAATGACAAAAATGATATATTACTTGCCCCGAGTCCTTCGAGAGCAATCTCAATGTCAAAACCATCACCAACAATTATCCTCAAGATTCGACGGTCCAAAATGTCACGGACGGTAGATAATTCATGTCTTCGGCTATAACACAATGTATCCTCAATATCCAAGTGTACCAATAACAAAAGTAATTCATATACATTATGATTTAAATTCCCCAAATCCGAAAACAACTTACAATCCCAAATCTCCTTTGTTCACAATTATAATCATTGTTATACGAATTATAAACGAATGAAACTGAAACCATTCATTAAATATTATAAACTATACTAGTAATAACTTGCCTCGATACCGACACGACGATGATGAAGCCGTTACCAATTCCTTGCCTTCGTCCACAAGCTCCTCGGCTCCCGGCCGAAGCAATTCACGAACATTCTCGAACACGACCGCAACACACTATTCTAGTGGACGATTATAACCATCGATCAATGCTCACAACCTATTGAAGTAATCAATAAACAACAATACAATAACAATCAATAACCGACATAACCAACCAGTCGATCTCAACAGTTCAACGACACTTCGATCATACACAGAACCAAATAGTATAACTCAAACCATTACAAATTCATATCCACAATACGAACCAAAATCCGATAATCGATATTAACGTTCAATACAACCGATCAACAAACCCAACGATTTCATAATATCTCGATTAAACACAATTCCGAACAATCCAACTCAAACAATTACGAATTCACAACTACAATACGATTACGGATACTAATGTAAAGGAAATCATATTCGACGATCAATCTTTCCGGATTCAAAATTATTATCATGATTCATATTTCATCAAGTACATACGAATTCTACCACTACAATCAACGAATATTCGATCTTCATATCTAAAAATACCGATAATTCAACATACGATCGTCTTGCTATGTTGAATTCATCAAGAAGTTCCTCAAGAACATTAAGTGATTTGAAATCATGTTCATAGCCATCAAAACAACATAATTCGATATCCTTTAACATGTAGATAATCATCCAATTCGTAATCCAAGTCATGTATCATCGTATTCTTCAATATACACTTCACATAACCTCAAGAATCATAACAACAACACCCTAATCATCATCATACGAAGCAAATACGGATAACAATACCAAAAATCCGAAATCAAGGTGTAGAGTTCAACATACCTCAAGAACACGAACAACACCATAAAACACCTCAAGGATCAATCATATCTCTATATCCAAGCCTCAAATCCATATTTCCAAGCTTGTAATCAAGTTGGAAGAGGTTTATTCTCACTAACACACTCAGGAGTATGAAGTTTGGAGGAAGGTATTGATTTTCTCTCGTGAAGAAATGAGGAACCGATCCTTATTTTATAAACTCCACCGCTCATTACGTACGTTATCACTCAACATTAACGTACGTAATGCTCCCTAGCGTATGCTACACGTCCAACATAGCGTACGTAACATCATTCGAGAACTCATTGACTTGTTTTGTTCACCCGCTTACGTACGTAATAGTTCCTTCATAGCGTACGTAATACGTACGTTGACTTACTACAGTAAACCTCCACTTAACGTATGTAATGCACCAATCATAGCGTACGTTATCTAGGAGTTGACTCGCTCATGCACGTTCTTCGCCGAAAGCTGCCGACCATGGGACCCACCTGCGGCCATCCGATTCCTTTCGTTACGTACGTAATGCTTTATACCTAGCGTACGTAACACTTAGCATTTTAGCGTACGTTATCTCCTAAACTTAACGTACGTTAAGGGCTCTATACTTGGCCATTTTCAGCTATTCTTGTCCGACATCTCAACATACTAGATATGTATACACGACATACTGAATATACATACTCCTTCCAATAATATTCTCATACGATACACAATATCCTCAAATACAACTGTCGACCAAGTACGACAATTATACCAATACAGATGTCTCAGTCCTTCAATTATTTTATCCATACTGTATAGATTCCACGCTGTATAACATAACTCGGATAAAATAACATTAAACAACAGTAGTACAAATTTCGGATATTATATATATATATATATATATATTGACCGCACTGTCGTGACACGTCAAAATTAGTTATTTTTATTTTCCTCGGCTTACTTCTACTAACTAGTAGTATCGGCAAGTAAGGGTCGATCCCACGGAGAACTGTAAATCAATTGGACTAATTAAGGATTAAATACTTTTAGCAATTAAAATAAAATAAAAAAAACGAGAGGGGGAGTTTCAGTTTCTAATCTTAACTAAAATAAATTCTTAGTTTCAGCCCAAGGTGATAATAATTTCAGCCCTCCTCTCCTTTTATAATAATTCTTAGTTTCCTTCTTTAAGTGGACCTCCTTCCTTTTTATCCTTCTAGAGTTTTGATTTCCTTGGAGTCTCTCTTCCCAAATCTATTCCCTTTCCTTTTCCTAGTCTAGAGATAGATTTATTGCCTTGTGGAACTGATTGGGGCGGTTTGGAGTCGTTTCTTGGGCCCCAAGTAAGATTATTTTCGAAACAAGACTGACACTGGGTCACCGAACTGACACTGGGCCACCCAGTGTCGCACGTCATTTTCTTCATTTAAGCCCAAATCACCTTGACTTGGTTCGTTTGATGATCCAAATTATTCCTTGAGCTTAAAAACTCCATCAAACACCTAAATTAAACAAGAAATTGCCAAGTGAAGTAAATTGCATCCAAAATATAAATAGATAGAAAATAACCAAGTGTGCCAACATAAAATTCATTAAAACCTTATAATTAACAATGATTTTAGTACACTATTTTCGTTCTATCATATATATATATATATATATATATATATATATATAGAGAGAGAGAGAGAGAGAGAATTTGATGTGGTGCGAGAACTAAGAACCATTTATATTCATTAGATCAATCAATAAGGAGGGTCCATATTTTACCACATCATTATTTATAAATGTCATGTGGTTGACATTAATACATCATCATTTATAAATGTCATGTGGTTGACATTAATTATAGAAAAGGATAATTTTGTTCCTTCATAAGTATATTAATTCCATTTAAAGTGCAATAACTTATTCATCTATTATCCATTTAAAATAAAAATATATTAAATTAATCGTCTTTTTCATGTCTATAGTTTAAGATTCATAATAATACATACCTAAAAATATAAAAAACAATGCATTTGTACAATATGAAGCAGTACAATTGTATATTCTTATAAATCAAGCATCGTGACAGTTTGCAATCAAAATATCGTAGCTATCTTAATACTTAATATTTTTTAGTGTCCTCTTTTTGATGGAAATTAGACTCCCAAGGCTTTCCAATGGTACATGGAATGACTCCTAATTCATATAAAAAAATACAGTTTATTTTACTACTACAAAATATGCTTTTTACGACGCTCAATTTATATCGGTTTAACGAAAACCGATGTAAAAGAATAAATTTCGGTCAATTTATATCGGTTGTCAAATAAAACCGATGTAAAAATTCAAATGACTATTTTTTACATCGGTTGTTAGAATAACCGATGTAAAATTATTAAATTTTTACATCGGTTGTTCAAATAAACGATGTAAAATTTTAAAATACGGAAAATTTACATCGGTTGTCAAATAAAACCGATGTAAAAATTGAAATTACTAGCTTTTACATCGGTTGTTTAAATAACCAATGTAAAATTATTATATTTTTACATCGGTTGTCCAAATAACTAAAGTAAAATTTTAAAATACGGCAAATTTACATCGGTTGTCAAACAAAATCGATGTAAAAATTAAAATTACTATTTTTTACATCGGTTGTTAAAATAATCGATGTAAAATTATTATATTTTTACATCGGTTGTCCAAATAACCGATGTAATATTATTATATTTTTACATCGGTTGTCCAAATAACCGTTGTAAAATTTTAAAATACAGAAAATTTACATCGGATGTCAAATAAAACCGATGTAAAAATTACTACTTTTTACATCAGTTTTGGAATAAAAATAAAAATGGGTAAATTTCACATTGGTTTTTCTAAAACCGTCATAAAATCCTTTTTTTGAAAATAAGTATTTTTATTTACGATGATTCTTTAAAATATAAAGAAATGGAAAATAAAAAAAAAGTCTTTTTTTTCAAAATAATACAAAAAAGAATAAAATTGAATAATGTAAAAATTAAAAATGAGGTAAATTTACATTGGTTATTCCAAAAACGATGCAATAAAATAGTAATTTTACATTGATTTTAGAATAATTGATGTAAAAATTAAAATTACGGTAAATTTACATTAGTTATTCCAAAACTAATGTAAAATCAATATTTTTTTTCATCGGTTTTGGTTACCGATGTAAAAAATAAAAAGGGATAACACTTACATCGATCTTTCTAAAATCGTCATAACATCCTTTTTTAAAAACATTTATTTTTATTTACCATGATTCTTTAAAATATAAAAGAAATGAAAAATAAAAAACAAATTCAAAATAATACAAAAGAAGAATAAACTTCATTTTTTTATTTTTATTTAAAAAGTGGAGATCAAAATGTATTTAAATGTAATATAAATATAAATTGTTCAAACAAATAACTATAGCCCAGTGGTTGGGACTTGACTCGCCAACCCCAAGGTCGAGGGTTCGAATCGTAACGGTGAAAAAGTGCAATATATTGTTATTTCAGGTGCGGGTTCGGGTCGGGTCTTGGTGGGTTTCGGGTCGGGGCTGGGGTCGGGTTGCCAAAACCTCCAAAAAACAGAAGACATTTTACATCGGTTCTTTTCAAACCGATGTAAATTGTGGACATTTTACATCGGTTCCATGCACAACCGATGTAAAACTGTTTGAAACCTGCACTTTTTACATCGGTTGTTCTTAGAACCGATGTAAAATATGCACTTTTTCACATCAATTATGCTAAGAACTGATGTAAAACTGTTAGAAATCTGAACTTTTTACATCGGTTTTTTGAAAATCGATGTAAAAGTATATGTTTGACGACGATATTTACGACGGTTAAATGGGACCGATGTAAATTGGAATTTTACATCGGTTTTTAAACCGATGTAGATTTAGCATCTATTTTACGAAGGTACATTTTACATCGGTTCCATAACCGATGTAAAATGTATGAAATAACCGTAGTAAAATGTGTTTTTTGTAGTAGTGTTTATTGAATTTTTGACGGTTTGGGGAGGAATTTTGGTGCAAATTTTGAAGCAGAAGCAGTACTTTGTATGCTACGAAGCACTGCATGTATATACCGTGGAGCAATGAATTTGTACATTGAAACAGTGTAGTTGTAAGCTAATAAGCAATATGTTATAAGCCAAATTCTGAAGTAGAAGCAGCACTTTATATAATATGAAGCAATGCATTTGTACACTATGAAGTAGTGCATTTGTACACCATGAAGTAACTCATTTGTATATTCTTATAAAATAAGTATCATGGCAGTCCCCATTCAATGCATCATAACTCACTCCATACTTAATATTTTTCAGTGTTTTTTTTGTTCGAAACCAGACTCATTTGGCTTGGCACGACTCCTAAGTCCTAACTATTATAGAGTGAAAGCAGTTTATTCAATGAAGTTGATGTATCAGGAATTTTTGTGTTAGTTTTGAAGCAAAAGCAGTATTTTGTACACTATGAAACAATACATTTATACACTGTGAAGCAGGGCGTTTATACAATATGAAGCAGTGTATTTTTATATTCTATAAAACAATGCATTTCTCTCTATAATTCACACTGTTTTTTATTATTACAATCACTATTTTTTTACATTTTAGGTATGCAATATATGCATCTTAAGCTGTAGATCATGAGAAAATGATCAATTTAATATTTTTTATTTAAAATGGATAATAAATGAATAAGTTATTGTATTTTAAATGAGAATATTTTATTCATGGAGGGACAAAATTACCTTTCTCCTTAAATAATGACATTCACACCCTTGATCTGTTGTGTTGATGTGACAAAATCTGGACCTTCTATCATTTCATAATTTAATGGTTCAGATTGATTCCTAATTCTCACGTCAGAGAAGGTTCTCACCGGGATCAATCCGCGTGTGTGTGTCTATATATATATATATATATATATATATATGATGCCAATAAGACACCTTAGTAAGAAAAAGCCTAAGAAACAATATTCTGGACTTGTGATTGTTCAGGTTCACTGAATGAATCTGCTAACACCGTCACTTGCCTTACCTTCAATGCCTTAATTGAGGCTGTATTTCATTTATTCCTCTGATATATAGGGCCGGTACAAAAATTCGATGCCTTACCGGTTGACTATACTCCATATAGGCCAGTTTTCCATGGTAGCAAACGGGGATAGGGGAAGAGAGATCCGTACGGAGTTGTAGCTAACGCATTAAGTATTCCGTCCTGGAGTAAACCAGCCGAAGAAAATTTTTTGGTCACAGAATCACCGGAAGTTGGCAACATTGTTCCTGCAAAAAGTTACCATTTTTTCCAAAAAGTCCTATAACTTCCGGTCATATATATTGCTAAATTTGGGGACACGGGGGTGTCTGGTAATTTAAATGATGAGTTGATATATAACAAGCTCATAAGCTAACTTATGGAGTACCAGACAAAGGCAAGAAAATAAGCTAGCTAATAAGCTGGTTTATTTTTACCAAACTGTCACGGGGTTGGGTTTGAGCACTCGAAAGCTCCTCGGACCCGTGCGGCACTAGACTAGAATTGCCTCGATCTAGCTAGTAAGCCTAACTCACTCGGTTGCTAAGTATGTAAGAAGGGGTTTAAACACTTGGGAGTTGAGAGAAAACTTCACTATTTCACAATCACTTACAAGTACAAGAATGTTGAGTCTTTGAGGGTTGGGTGCAAATGAGCCAACCTCAAGCCTATTTATACTACTCCTAGGACCTAGAATCTTCTATGCCACCTCCTCATTTGGAGGACTCTAGAACATCCTATACAATCCACACACTTCTATCCTATTCTAGAACCTATCTCTAGAATTATCCACACAAGTCTACACATAAAAGGCTTACACACATTCTAGAGTATTCTACAAGTACAACACTAAGTACAAATCTAGAATGATCTACACTCTTCAAGTAGTACATCCTTCTAGGAGGGTCCTAGAAGGTTCTTCCATCATCCGGGCGCCCCGGCCCGTCTCTGTCCGTCCCGGCCCGCATCGTCCCGGCCCGGCCCGCACCGGCCAATCTCGGCCCGAACACCTGGGCCCGTCTCTACAATATTCCAGACTCTTCCCGAACCTCCTGGACCAAGCCGGTCCGCTTCTAGTTGCTTCCGGTCGAGTCTTTCCTGCTGAGTGGCTCCTCAGCTTTTCAATGTCTACTGCCCCCACAAGGCTTTTTCCGTCTAAGCCTATTATAGGGGGGGAGGGTCTCTCGCACCTCGCGCGCACGCCGGCCGCGCCCGGCATCCCACGCCGCGTCCGCCCGGCTCGAGTCTGTTCCCAGACTCGGCCTTGTCCGTCGTGCCTTGTCCCACACGATCGTTGCTCGTCCGGCCTTGCCCGCCCCCTGGCATTGTCGGACAGTCCCGGACATGTCCCGTCCGCAATGCCCCTTGGGCGATCCGCTTCCCATAGCGGCGTCCGTGCTCCCACGGCTTACTCGCGTGATTCTCCGTCCGATCACGCCGTCCTGAAGGCTGACTCTTCACATGCAGCCCGATGCCATCCATGGCGTCCTGCTCGTGCCGGTCCCTCGGCACCCTGTGCGACCGTCTGCGCACACATGTCTCGTTGTCGACTGTCGGCCGTGACATTCTCCCCCGCCCATTTCGTCGACGTCCTCGGCGACGTGGCGGCCCCTCGATGAACCGAACTGCTCCAAGGTGGTAACTCGGCTCCTCCTCAAGCTTCCTCACATACTTGAGTGCCGACATAGCTTGTCTCGAAGGCTCTGTGGTCAAGCGTATTTCCTGCAGCTTGGCTTGATCACACACGTACAGCGCCCTCTTGTGCGGAACAACACCAACATTATTCTTCCTCAGGAAGTCCATGCCCAGTATTATGTCCCGATCATCCATGCTCGTCACCTTGAAGTGCACGCGCGGTTCCCACGTGCCTATCTTTAGTCGCACCCCATTGGCGACTCCTGTGACCCGAACGGGTGGTGCATTATTCGACTTCATCCATCCCCGTCCCTCGATGACCTGAAGCCCCAACCTCTGTGCTTCAGCCTCGTCAATGTAGTTGTAATCGGCCCGTGTGTCGACCAACGCCTTGACGGGTTTCCCATTGATCAGCCCCGTCGCATACAGCAGATTTCACTCAAGCGGTGTTCCGTCCCGCGATGCCATCCCTATGGCTGAGTTCAACACCTGAAGCGCCATCGATGTTCCATCACCCTCGGCATCTTCCCGTGCCTTGGTGTACTCCATGGCGGCTACCCTTGGAAACTTCGAGCATTGCCTCGTCGAATGCTCCGTGCTCCAGCAAATCTCACATTTCTTTTTCCTCGGACACGCTGCTACGAGATGGTCTGCACTCCCGCACCCATGGCAAGTCCGAGCCCATCCTGACTGCTTGCCGTCCTTGGGCCTAGCCATCCTCGCGCCCCTATCCGTACCCTGGTACGACTTGTCCTGCGTACCGATGCCGTCCTCGTCCCTCCTGGACTTCCGGCTCTCCCCGGCTGGTTTTAACTCGATCAGCCGCTCTGCTATCGCAATCGCCTCGGACACGTTCTGTGCCTTGGCCCTCTGCACTTCCAACTTTGCCCACGGTTTTAGTCCATCCACGAACGCGAACAAAGCTTCCTGCTCACTAAGGCTAGGCAACTCCAGCACGATCTCCTGGAACTCCTTCACATAGTCCTTGATCGTCTTGCTGTGCGTCAACTCCTTCAACCTAGCCCGGACCTCAAACTCAACATTCTCCGGGTAAAACTGCCGCTTGAACTCGGCCTTGAAATCCTCCCATGTCTCCATCCGACATGTACCACGCGCGATCTCTGTTTCGCGCCTTCTCCACCATAGCAGCGCCACATCTGCTAAGAAGAATGGAGCCGTCTGCAACTTGGTCGCATCATCTACTATCCCCGATGCACCAAAGTAACGCTCCATGTTCCACAGGAAGTCATCCACTTCCCTACCATTCCGCGATCCTTGGAACGAACACGGCCGGGGGATGTCGATTCGATGGGGTGCCGCACCACTGGTCCTCGCCGTGGCCATCGCCCGCTGCATAATCTCAGTCCTTCCCTCGATGGTCTCGATCCTCCCTACGATCTCCTCTCGAAAGGCTGCGATCGTCGACCGAACCTCCTTCCTGACAGCCTCAAGGATCTCTTCACACAACTCGCGTCGCAACGCGTTAAGGGTGCCCATCACCCGGTTCTCAAGCTCCTCCAATGACTCGCTCATCTCCGTCACCTGGTCGGCCACATTGCTCCATACCTCGAGAGCATCTGCGTGTCTGCCCATGGTTTCCTCCAGCCGAGCCACTCGTGCTTCCATGGCAACACCTCTTTCCACGGACTTGTCCCTAGACCCTTTCCTGGACTTGTCCTTCTCCTGGCCGGGTTGAACTTTGGTGACGCTGGACGTAGTCTCCATCGGACCTCCTTGCACAAAACCTCTCACCAACGTCTCAATGCGGAAGTTCCTTGAACCACTAGCGTGGCTCCGATACCACTTGTCACGGGGTTGGGTTTGAGCACTCGAAAGCTCCTCGGACCCGTGCGGCACTAGACTAGAATTGCCTCGATCTAGCTAGTAAGCCTAACTCACTCGGTTGCTAAGTATGTAAGAAGGGGTTTAAACACTTGGGAGTTGAGAGAAAACTTCACTATTTCACAATCACTTACAAGTACAAGAATGTTGAGTCTTTGAGGGTTGGGTGCAAATGAGCCAACCTCAAGCCTATTTATACTACTCCTAGGACCTAGAATCTTCTATGTCACCTCCTCATTTGGAGGACTCTCGAACATCCTATACAATCCACACACTTCTATCCTATTCTAGAACCTATCTCTAGAATTATCCACACAAGTCTACACATAAAAGGCTTACACACATTCTAGAGTATTCTACAAGTACAACACTAAGTACAAATCTAGAATGATCTACACTCTTCAAGTAGTACATCCTTCTAGGAGGGTCCTAGAAGGTTCTTCCATCATCCGGCGCCTGCCTGCCTCTCGTCCGTCCGGCCCGCATCGTCCCGGCCTGCCCGCACTGCCAATCTCGCCCGAACACTGGGCCCGTCTCTACAATATTCCAGACTCTTCCCGAACCTCCTGGACCAAGCCGGCCCGCTTCTAGTTGCTTAGGCCGAGTCTTTCCCGCCGAGTGGCTCGCCTTTTCAATGTCTCGCCCCCACAAGGCTTTTTCCGTCTAAGCCTATTATAGGGGGAGGGTCTCTCGCACCTCGCAAGGCCACAGACGCCGGCCGCGCCCGGCATCCCACGCCCGCGTCCAGCCGCCCAGCTCGAGTCCTGTTCCCACACTCGGCCTTGTCCCGTCGTGCCTTGTCCCACACGACTCCTGCTCGTCCGGCCTTGCCCGCGTCCCCTGCGCTGTCGGACAGTCCCGGACATGTCCCGTCCGCAATGCCCCTTGGGCGATCCGCTTCCCATAGCGGCGTCCGTGCTCCCACGGCTTACTCGCGTGATTCTCCGTCCGATCACGCCGTCCTGAAGGCTGACTCTTCACATGCAACCCGATGCCATCCATGGCGTCCTGCTCGTGCCGGTCCCTCGGCACCCTGTGCGACCGTCTGCGCACACATGTCTCGTTGTCGACTGTCGGCCGTGACAAAACGTACACTTAGTTCAAACTCGCACATGAAATGTACCCTATTCTAGGCAGATCTAATTACTTAAATGAGGTCCCATCAAAAAAATTAAGTGCGACACGAAGAATAACTCTCTAAACTTATGAAGTGGTATCTCTTTTTCTAAGTAATCAAGAACATATTCATGTTAGGTTTTCATACACTGTATTTACTATTATATGACAATCCATAAGTAAAAATTAATTATGATTGCTTCTGCGAGTTTTCAGGGTTTAACCCGCGACTTTAAGCTCTTCTAAAGGTCATGATGGTTTCTAAGAGAGCCGTGTCCTAAATTTTGAAGGCACACACAGGGGCGGAGGGAGGGGGGGTTCACGGACCCCTTCAGCGGGTGAAAATTCCCCTATAAAATAGGAGAAACTATATATATATAGTTGTTTGACCTCCGTAATTTCTATAGCTCCGGACCCTCATGAGTAAATGTTCTGCTTCCGCCACTGGGCACACGTCAATCGGAAGTCTCATTGATTCTTCAAAGTTGTGTCGCAAAATCTCGAAAACAACATATCAATCCGAATAGAGGCACAACCGATCATTCTTAAGAATTGCAACCCTAACGAGTAATCACGAATTCAATTAGAAATATAAAACTCTTACAAAGTATCATCCACACACATTAAAACATAGTTTTCTATTTTATATATATCTATATATATATATATATATATATATAGAGAGAGAGAGAGAGAGAGAGAGAGAGAGCAAAAGAGAACAAAAATTACATATCCATAAATGGTAAGAATAAATTAGTGATCAGGATAAAGCCTGTATAGTTCATCAAGTGGAGGCAACTCTTTGAGCAACCTATCAAAATCCTTGAACGACATTTCCCGGTTCAAGACCGGTCCGTTTCTGTAACCCGAAACATCGTTTCTGGGTTGTAATCTTTCATGTTCGTGAACCCCCACCGCCGCGGCCGTCGAGTTTTTTCCGGTGAGACTCTGCACAACAGATTTGAAACTCACTGCATCAGTCTCCACGTACTGCGTGTTGATTATCACCACCTTCACATGGTCCCTACGCCCACTACCCATTACTATTAAAAAATGGGGTTTGCCCTTTTTTTGTGTGTGTGTGTGTGTGTGTGTGTTTTCTTGAAATTTGATATATGTATAAACTGATGGAGAATTTATATATTATGATGATGGGGGCGATCGTACGGTTTTGACAGTTGAGAGATGAAATATGTTGACCGTTTTGTATAATGTAGGATTAGGCGGTCTACATGGACCGTTGGATCGAGTCAAACCATGCAGGCAGCCGGGTACAAATTATGCTCCTTTTGCACCTCCCACGAAATTTACATTAATGTCATTTTCAAATAATACTTCATCTCTAGATCTTATATAATTATCACTAATCCTTAAGTATATAATATACTTATGAGTTACATATCTTTTTTTGTCTGATTATTATCCGACGGTCCAATATTTATATTTCTCAGTATCGATATTCATGAGTTGAGACAAGGAATCATAAAGTATCATTTATAATACCGAGAAGTAAAAGTATCGGACTGTCTGATACAATGACATGATCTGATTTGATTTATAAGCAATCATGTTTATAAATGTGAAGTTAGTCGTACAGAAGGCTCTGATTTTCATTATCTATTTCATCTAGTAATTGCTGTACCAGTGTACTATCATGTATATGCATTCATATCTTGTACACAATATAAATCTGGTATGCGTGAAATACAAATACGACATTTCCATCGTTATTGATACAAATAAAAAAGTATGTATATATAGTCTAAATATAGACTAAATACGTATACTTTATTAATTATATTATTGATCGGGGGGAGTAATTTAAAATCTATCGCGAAAACAGATATGATAATATCTCCTTGTATTAGGACATACATATGTACAAATTGCTATGTATTTAGGTTTGATTAATCTAGATAGACGAATTTAAAGTGGATGATTTCAAGTCAAATGGTTTGATATAGTGCACTTGATTTTCCCTTTATGTGTGAGTTGTCTTTAATTGTTTCACATTGTTAATGTTTTTTCCAAGTAACCTTATCTATATATGTTCCAAGTCATTGCCTACGTACTTCAATGATTATAGTTGCCCAATTAACATCTACTTTAGCCTCTTATCCTATAATTTTTGAAGATAAACTTTCCAATTATAGAAGTGTAAAGAAGAGAAAGAAATAATTCTTGAATTAATAATCTTGATCCTAAAGATATATAGTTCGATTTTAACTGCAACATCTCACTATTGGACAATGTATGTATACTAATATGTGGTCGTATTTTATTCTAGACTAAGTTTTATCATGTTTGTTGTTGGATTTATCTCGATATTTTTTTTTTTAAATATTCTTTTTTTATAATTTCACTAATATAGAACAAAAATACTATTCGAGACAAACTGTCGGACGTGTACCTGATATTTATTAAAACTAAGTGTCATACCCGTTTGTGACTTAGGAGTTGTTGTGGATATGCAATTCGGTATTTCGTTTGGATAAAAACTACTAATACTTAGTGTTCAGTCAACTTAACAAACGAGCCGAGTAATCTATCAGAAGAATCGAGTATATTATGTTCTACTATATCGGGTAACAAGATATATCCAGGACCGACTCGTTAAGCCATCGGATTGATGATCGGATTATCAGACAGATATCAAAGGTAGCTCCACTCATTGTCCTTGCCTCATATTGCTTCTAAACAACAAAATTGTCCTAATACTTGGACCAATTTTCATGCGTCTCCGTGGACGCATACACACCGCTCGTATGAAATTGGGTCCACAAATTATTGTGTGGGCACTATTCCAATTAAAATGTGCTGACCAAATCGGACAACTTGATTTTTGTCCTAAAGGCTTAAAAGCCTACTTACAACTTGGGGGGAGTGGCGGGGTTGGGAGGGCAATGTTATTTGAAATTGTCGGAAAATATCAATTTTTAATGTTTGTAGCTACAAATTCAAATTCTATTAAATGTTTAAGAATAATCTATGTTCAGAGCAAATAATTATAGTATATTTGAATTTATTTTAATTAATTGTTGATGTATAAAAAATTAATAATTAAATTTAGTTATTTGAATCTGCGTTGTACATTAATTGGGGGAATACGAAGACATGATCCAACATTCAAAACGTGAGTAAATTTAAGATAATTAATGAGTAAAGAGTGGAAAAGTGTGCAAATTGATTTTTGGCGGTGGTTCGGCCATACGTACGCTCCTGTCCGATTTGACTCGACATTGGTCTGGGTCTGAGTCCTTGGTCGTGAGTTTTGAGCGTGCTAATAGGACTTGGGCAGTCTTGAATGTCGAATTAGCATTGCTAGCTAACATGATTTGGACTCAAACCCAAATTGGTTGCCGCATATGGATTGGCCTTCGATATTCTGACAATCAGAAAAGGTACCGAAAGACAACCCACTTCTCATGAGTTGTAAGGGGCCGGTCATTGATGCCCAATAGTTAACAACCCTTGATACGGAGATTAGTACATAAGAATATTTCAGTATGTGGTAACACACAAGCATCCTACATTACACATTCATAAAATTTTTACTTAATTCTCGCACAGTTTCAATTTGTCGGAATTTCGAAGTATGGTGTGCTGCAGCTTGAAATATGAAAGCCATTGTATATTTAAGATGATATGTTTGTTTCCTCATTACTATATGGGGCGTATTCATCCTATGGAAAGAGCTTCTATCGAA
Source organism: Orobanche coerulescens (assembly GCA_033398695.1). Lineage (NCBI taxonomy): Eukaryota > Viridiplantae > Streptophyta > Magnoliopsida > Lamiales > Orobanchaceae > Orobanche > Orobanche coerulescens. Next base: position 3,732,433 of record CM065806.1, on the reverse strand, counting down.
ATTTTATGAACCTTTTTTTATAATTTCCTTTGTAATTTCCATTTATGTTTCAAGTTTTATTTTTCGTAAGCAACAATTATATAACATGTGGTACAGTTCCTTAGATTCCCATTTGTAATTTATTCAATCGAATCAACAATTGCAAGACAGTGTTATGGCTACTTATCTAACTACTTCTACTTCCAACACTGTTAAGGCCACTGCTCCTGATGTTCAAATTGCTAGTGTCGAGGCCCAAAAACATGAGAAATTCAATGGCCTGGATTTCAAAAGCTATATTGTTCTACAAGACCACTCTAGGTTTGGCGAAATACCTGAGAGACAACCATTGTATCATAGCTAAAACTAAGACCAACACTGAGAAAGACGCTACATTTGAATCTTAGGGGCAATGTGACCACCAATTATGTTATGAACAAACTTAGTAATGAAATGTACAATGTGTATAATGTGGGCATTTGCTAAAGAACTTTGATATTTTTGGAAAATGAATATAAAACTGAGGATGTCAGAGTGAAGAAAGACAATGCCGAAATTTTTTTAGATTTTGAGATGATCGACTCTAAGGCTATCATGTCCCAAATCCAAGAGTTGCCACTTGTTTTGCACCAAATTCATGTTGAAGGCATGAGTCTGAGTTAGTCCTTCTATGTGGCATGTGCGAGTGGAAGGACTATAACAATTACCTCAAGCATAAGAGAAATGAGACTACTTTGGAAGATTTGAAGTCCATCTTTGTATTGAGAAGGATAATTGTAAGTATGAAGAAAAATTGGCCTACTATTCGAATTGAAGCTCGTGCTAACTTGATGCAGCGCAGCTTCTTCAAGACAAAAAACACCAGAGAAAGGAAGCAAACTGTCAAGATTTGAAAATTCACCGGCAACTGCCACAACTATGGTCAAGGACTGCAGAAGACCGAAAATAGCCAATGGACCAAAAAGGGAAAATCAAGTGCCAATCTTGTTGAGCACAATCGTGCGCAAGGTAAATTGAATGGCTTTGAGATGTGTGTGTTATGGTGTTTGAAGCACCATATGAGCAAGACTATGTTATTAGGACCTGTATGATTCTGACAAGTCTGCTATGGTGATTGTAGTCAACTTGAAGGACAATACAAGAGAATAGTTTATTGATACTGAAGCCACTCATCATGTTTTTTCTCCTATAATGATATGTGCTCAAACTGCACACTTACTACTGGCATTAAATTGCTTATGGGAATTCATCTTCTTTTGAGGTGACTGGAGTTGGAAAAGTGGTTATGAAGTTAACTTCCGGTAAAGAGTTGTTGTTGGAGGATGTACTGCATGTTTCAAACATCCACAAGAATTTAGCCTCAAAGCCATTGATGGTGGAGCATGATATTAGACTAGTATTTATGTCTAAGAAATATGTACTTAACAAATCTAGTTAGTTTTTAGTACATGACTATCTTGAGCTTGAATATGGTATGTTTAAAATGAATGATGGCAGGCTATGTAATGTGTAACCAAACCAAGTATCAATTAGAGCATTGGTAACCCTTGAGCCGTAGGGCTCGTGTCATGGGGAATTTTTGGTGCCACGTCAGCAAAAAATTTTATGGCACTAAATTGACAGCATTAACATGTCGGTTGGCACTGAAATTCAGTGCCAGTCGAACTACTTTTTTTTTTTTTCCCCACTTAAAATAAAACATACATAATTTTAACTAAAATATACTTCATTAATTAAAAAAAACACATTACATTACAAAAACACACATTACAATTAAAAAAAAAATTGCATAAAAAACCACAAGGACTAAAACTGTCAACACCAGAAATATAAAAGAAAATCATAAGGACTGAAATTGCAAACACACCAAACTTGCCTTCTTCCTCCTTGGATATGGATTGCAGCTTTTAGAGAGGAAAAAAAAACTATCTTTTAAACAAACACAAAAAAAAAAACACAAAAACAAAGTGTAGCCGAGGCTTCTTCCTCAGCCATACACACGCATAAACACCCTAAAAGAAAAAAAAAAAAAAAACAGCCACCGCGAGGGCTGGCCACCACGGCGCAACAACCCATGGCGCCAGACCCGGTGTGGTGAGCCATCGAAATTTTTCGGCTGGTGGGGAAAACGCCACCCACGGCGCCTTGGTACCTCCTGCTCTTAGAATGTTTCTCATTCCGCTTATATGCTCGAGTTGTTTGATTAATGGCATATTAGATCAGTAATGAAAATCTAGAGGTAAAAATGTATTTTATTACTTCTAGTGATTATGACTATTACTACTTGTATCTATACTATATAATACTTATCTCCTTTAATTTAATATGGAAGGGGGATTTAATTGTAACTTTTAATTGTAAATATATGAAGAGACTATTTTAATTGTAACTTTTAATGTAAATAAACTAATTTAAATACAAAAGTTATGATAATGTAAATATATGAAGAGACTATTTTAATTGTAACTTTTAATGTAAATAAACTAATTTAAATACAAAAGTTATGATAAACATCACAATGCAAATACACCTTCTAATACACAAGGTGATTAAAATGAACTTTTAAATGATAGTATAAATTACAAGATGGTTAAATTTTAGCTATGAATCTTAGATACAATCGGTGCATCGCACGGGTTGAATAAACCAAAAACAACCCCGGAGCAACATACGGGTTAGTAAAGCCCCATTTCATATAACTAATTACATAGACTAAAATAAAATGACAATAACAATAAAAAAAATATATAAACTTCTCTAAAAGGTATTTAAATTCTGTCATCTGCTCATTCAACCGTCTGCCCCAACATTACGTACAAAACACGTGCACCTTATAATACACAAGGTGATTAAAATGAACTTTTAAATGATAGTATAAATTACAAAATGGTTAAATTTTAGCTATGAAATCTTAGATACAATCGGTGCATCGCACGGGTTGAATAAACAAAAAACAACTCCGAAGCAACATACGGGTTAGTAAAACCTTATTTCATATAACTAATTACATAGACTAAAATAAAAGGACAATAACAATAAAAAATATATAAAATCTCTAAAAGGCATTTAAATTCTGTCATCTGCTCATTCAACCGTCTGCCCCAACATTACGTACAAAACACGTATATATTCAACCAAAGACAGTGCATCGCACGGGTTGGATAATGCCTCGTTTATTAAGAAAGATGGAGAGATAGAAATCTGATTTTTTTTTTTTTATTTTCTTTAATAGAAGGATGATACATGAAGTTCTAGAATAATCACAATCAAATACTACTCTTTCTTATATTAATTGATTCTTTTTTCAGGTTGAATGTTGATATTAATATATCTCTTAAAATATAATGATAAAAAATTATAAAAAATATTTGTGTATAAATATATTTTAATGTGAATCTATCAATATAATGTGTATAAATTTATGATATTTCTACCCGATAATCTATGATCAAAATTCAATTTAAAGAAGTCAAACCATCAATTAATATGAAATGGAGGCTGTACAATGCTAACATCAGAAGACATTGCAATCATATAGTGTAGAACTAATGATCACTCACAATATTTCATTTGAAGGGTTTATTTTTAAAACATAGTTTTATTTTAATAGAAGATTACTTTGAATATAAAATCCTAATATCTATTTAAAATTAGTACAATATTTCTAAAAATTAGAGTTTTTTGTTATAGATTATAATATTAGGTGATCGAAAAAATAATTAGAATTAAAAAGAATATATGAACACAGCGAAAAAGAATTAATGTTTCCAGAGAAAAGGACTTCCTATATATAACTTTACCCAAATTTTGCTTTAAAAGAATATATAAATAAATAAACATGCAATATCCATTATTGATATATAGCCCCGTTTGTTAAGTAGTTTTTGATCTAAAATTAGATGTTTGAAAAAAATTAGAGGTTTGACTTTGTAAACTTCCAATTTTAATGTTCGGTTGAGAATTTTTTGAACTAAATGATTGTGCTCAATCCTCCGATTTTCAAAAATCTCATTTTAGGATTTTTCAGTTAGCTTATTCAATAAATGACTTGAAAAGACATATTTATCCCTACATATTTATTTAATTTCAATATTTTCCTTAATTATAAATCTCAAACCAAATTTTTAATTTATAAACTAATAGGGAAAATTGCAGAAATAGTCCCGTGTTAATAGGCCGTCTGCAAAATGGTCCCTTTTTTTTTTTTTTGCAGAAATGGTCCCAAACGAATTTTCCGTCTAAAACTAACGGTGGAACGTGCAAGTGATATACGCGCCCGTATACTCTCGAAAAAAATCGGATTTCATAATCAGAATTCAGTTTTCCTTCATTGTTAACACCCCCAAATCGCGAAAACCCTCTTCTCCCTCACAAATCGCTGCAAATCGCACCAAATCGTCTCCCCACTCAAGCTCCACGCTGCAATCGCCGACGACAATGTTGCGACGAGGGAAAGAGAAAGTTGCAGACCCTCCTCCACATGGTAAGCTTGTGTGATTTAGATTTTTTTTTCTCAAAAAGTTAAATTGGGCGTTTTCGAAAATCTTGATATTTCTAGGGTTTTACGACTGCAATGTGGTTTCAAATCTTGATATCTCGTTCACAACATAATTGTATTTCACTTATGTGGTCCTCTGTATTTTCCCCATCTTCTTATTTGTCTTTTATAGGTGGAACGCAGGTTGTTGTACACCTTTCATGTCCATCACGGGGGAACAGTATCTGGGGAGGTTGAAAACCTTAAATACGAAGGAGGCACAATAAGCACATTTGACTATGTGAATGTCAAAGATGTTTCACTCGAACTACTTGATGGGTTAGCTGCACAATTAGGTCTAAGTAAGGTGGAAAAAAAAGTATTACAGGGTTAATTCACTTGATCAACTAAGTCCAATATATCTAGGGTGCGAAGTGTATTTAAGTCTGGATACTAAGGCACTTGAGGTTCATATATATGTTGTGACCGAGGATGAGGAGTCTGGGCTAGGGAAGGCCACTGACTATGGGGGTAGAATTGAAGGGGAGGCAGAGTATGAGGGAGGGGAAGATTCTGAGGATAGTGATTTTGTGATGGGATCTGGATCTGATTGTGGATATAGTGACATGGATGATGCATTATTTGACAAGAGTATTGACAAGGATGTTGAGTGGTCTGGTATAAGCAAGGAAGTTGAAGAACCCTGTAGTGAGGAATCAGAATCTTCAATTGATGAGCTGGAGGGTAGTGAAGATGAGGATTTTCAAAGTGATTTGGGGTCTGATGATGAAAATTATGAAAGGGGGTTTCATGATTGCTTTAAAAACTCAACTGTGTCCAACCCTGAGTTCTTTATTGGGCAAAAATTCAGTGGGAAACTGTTGTTTAAGGACGCAGTTAGGTCCCATGGTGTTGTGCAGAAAAGGAATGTGAAAATCACAAAAAATGACAGCAGGAGGATTTATGCTAGGTGTTTAGACTATAATTGGTTCATAAATGCTCTGAAAATGACAAATGAAGAGTCTTTCCCGATTAGGAAATTGCAAAAGGAACACACTTGTCCAGTTGCTTTTCACGTGAGAAGTTTGAACTCCACTTGGCTTCAGAAACACTGCTTCAAGAGAAACAAAGGTTCATGTCTCAAAGTACCAAGCATATAGAGCTAAAGTGAAGGCTAAGCAACTTATAGCTTTGAGAAGCAATATGAGTTGCTTTGGGATTATGTCTAGGGTTCTTAAGGATAGGAATCCAGGGTCAACCATTAAAATTTCTGTTGATCAAGGGGCTGATGGCAAGAATAAATTCAGTAAGCTATATGTGTGCTTCCGAGCATTAAAACAGGGATTTCTTTATGGGTGTAGGCCTTTTGTTGGTGTAGATGGGACCTTTCTGAAAGGCAATTATGGTGGGGTGCTATTAAAAGCTGTTGGTGTTGATCCAAATGACCAGATCTATCCAATTGCCTATGCAGTTGTGACCACTGAAGACACTGAAAATTGGACATGGTTTTTAGGTTTGCTGAAAGATGACCTTCAAATTGTGCAAGAAAACAGATGGACCTTTATGTCTGATAGACAAAAAGGCTTGTTAGCTGCATTTGAGATAGTGTTGCAGGTTGTGAAAATAGATTTTGTGCGAAGCACATGCATGGAAATATGAAGAGAGTTGGGTACAGGGGCACTGCTTTAAAAAATGCATTGTGGAAATGTGCTAGAGCTACCACAGTACCTCAGTTTGCACAAGGAATGGAGGCAATAGGAGTACTTGATCAGAAATGTTTAGAGTGGCTATAAAACATACCAGCTAGGTGTTGGTCCAAGTCTCACTTTGAACCATTTCCCAAGTGTGACCTACAACTAAACAACATATGTGAGTCATGGAATGGGTTACTATTAGAAGCTAGAAAGAAGCCAATCATAACAATGCTGGAGTGGATAAGACAAAGCTTGATGAAAAAGATGCAAGAGAACAGAGATAAGTGTGAGGCTATGCAAGGGCTTTTTAATTAGCCCAATCATCAAGGCTAAGCTGACTAGGAGGATGGCAAAAGCTGCTAAGTCTGTGGCAATCAAGTCAAACTCTGTGTTGTATGAGATTGATGCTTTTGATGGAGGAAAGTTTTCAGTAGACCTAAGTGGAAAGAATTGCAGTTGCAGAGTGGGGGATCTTACAGGAGTGCCATGTAGGCATGCAATGAAAGCTATTTGTGCTGAGAAGTTAAACAATGATAAGTTTGTTGCTGAATGTTATACTATAGAGACATATAACATGGTTTATTTGTCAACTATGGAACCAATGGTTGGAGTTGACATGTGGGAGAAGACTGGGTACATACCACCACTCCCAACACACTTTGGCAAGAAAAAGAGAGGTAGACCTGCAAGAGCAAGGATAAGGGGCCAAGATGAAGAACCATCTAGTGGAAGAGGAAGAAGGAAGAAAAAAGCAACAGAGACCCTGCCTAGGCAGAGATTCAAAGTGAAATGCAGCTTCTGTGGTGAGGAAAGTCATAATGAAAGGACATGTAAATGGAAAAAGTATGCTGAAGAGTATCCCGTTGATGTGAGTTTTATGGTTAATATGTATTTCAATATTTTTTCTGATTATATTTGATGTGTTCGTTAGCTAATATTTCAATTTATCATATTCTGAAGGAGGAATTGTATGTGGAGCCTGGTAACATTCCCCCTGTCATTCAAGAATCAAAAGGTTGGGAGGAAAATCTGCTAATGGATGAGGATATTGCACAAGCTGGGGAGGAAATGACACAAGCTGATGACATTCCTCCATTCACTCAAGAGTCACAAGCTGATGAGGAGTGAGTTGACTTGTACTTTTTAAAGTGATCTTAACTTGTGTTTACACCGCTTTCAATTTCTAATTTTTTATTTTCACAAATTATTAGGGAATTATACCTAGGACAGAGCACACTGATGTTGAACATAATCCTTTGCCTAATGTAGTTGAAAATGCGGAGCAAGTAAGTCATTTTATTTTAACTTTTAAATGTTTTTCAGATGTTTTCATAATGTAATTGAAAATGTAATGAGTTTTTGTCGTTAATTGTAGGAAAACAGAGCAATGGGAAGGCGTTTTATAGCAACAAATCCTTTCAAACCACCAACACCAGTTGGCCAAACTCAGAGCTCCAGCTCCAGCTTTCCTCCAAGGAACGGGCCTAACATCAGAGTACCTGCTCCCATGTCTTTCCACCCTAGTGAGAATATGTACCCTGACAGAGGTAGTGGGCCAGTAGCACCTGTTCCAGTGGTAAAGATTGGAGGCAAAAAATATGTTACCCTGTCAAATTTGGAGGCTTCAATGGCTCAAGGGTCCAAGAATAAGAACAAGAAGAAATTTGGAAATTAGAAGGGTTAGTACTTTTCAGTCAATACTTTTGGAAATTTGGGAATTCTGCTTTTGTTTTGTGTTAGACAGAAAACAATATTGCCTCTTTTTTTTGCTGTTTGAGGTTGGTGATTAGATGAAACAATGCCCCTTTTGCTGTTTTTGTGTTTTGAAATTGAGAATATGAAACTTTTGGGCATTATGAATATGAAATGAAACTTTATCACAACAACCATGATACTATTACAGATAGCCAAGATATTACAAGCAAGAACAGATAAATATTTTTGCCACTTCATATGCTTTTCATTGTGCTATGAAATTGTGAATATGAAACTTTGGCATGGAGTGTTATATACACAAGTTTCCCACCAAAAATAAGCCCTAAAACAAGTTTCCCTCCAAAAAAACGAGTTTCCTACCATTTTTGGGGACTTAACGGAAACCGTTAAAAGTTAACGGTTTGGGACCATTTCTGCAAAAAAAAAAAAAGGCCCACTAAATTACCATGGGACCACTTTTGCAAACTCAATCACACGGGACTAATTCTGCAATTTTCCCTAAACTAATATGACACGGATATGATTAAATGGTTGGGATACATTTCCATCTCAATTTTATAGAGTTGTACTATTATAATAGATTATTCAACATTTTATCATTACTACACAAAACATTAAATATTAGGAAAAAAATTATGTCAGTAAGAAAATAAAGTAAAATTTAGATTTTCCTAGTTCACTTATAATTTGTTCAAATTGAATGAATTTTTTCCAATTTCACTAAAGTTTCCAATGTTAAGAAATACTTTTGTTTTAATGAATATATAATAGTTTTAAATTATTGTCTTCTGTTAATATATATATATATATATATAAATAAATTTATTGAAATAATGAAAATATAGAAATCGTTAAAATAATGAATTGGGTGGACGTCATTTTGGACATATTTGGTCTAAAAAGTAGTATATCTTTATAATTACAACATTCCATTAAATACTTCAAACAATCACCTTTTACTTTTTAATCTTCACCACACACTCACCATCAATATCTTTTACCTTTTAATCTACACCACACACTCACCATCAATACTTATAACACTTACATATCTACTACATCCAATCATTTTCCTAAAATACATCAATTTTACTCCAAGTGTTGCACTTCGGTTGGGACGGAAGGAGTATGTTTGTTAATTACTGTCTTTCTTTTCGTACAGATAGTGTGTATTAGAGACAGATTTTGTATGTATGTTTTTTTTTTAATTACAGGTAGTGTCGTACTTATTAATATAGATATATGTTTTTTTTTTTGTTTATTGAATCACGAATAAATTGATCATGATTGTTGATATTTAGTCTACAGTTCAAAATTAGTAGTATTCCAAAAGCAATGTCGTAATATTTAACTTTATAAAATTTAAAATTGTATTATAAAAACAAACTTTCAAAAATACCCGTACAAAATAGATAACTAATCTCATTGACACTATTCTCATCATCGCCGCCACCATCCCAACTGGCCGCGGGAAAACCGCAGACGATCGGTTTGTTTTTTTAGATTGTTCTCTGCGGATCGCCGATCGGTCTATTTTTTCTGATCGCTTCCTGGCGGACCTACTACATCGGACAATCTTTCCGACAACAGCCACGCCTCCGGCGACCAGATATTTTTTTGGCTGCCACCGACCAGCCTGTTTTTTCTGATCGTTTTGACGGACTTTCGGTGGTCGCTACCAGCCTTTCAGCAACCAGACATTTTTTTTTCAGTCTCCGACCGGCCTGTTTCTTTCGAGCTATTTTTTGGTGGAACTCCAATGGCCGGGCAATTTTTTTCAGGCAACCAATCTGCCGTATGATTTTTTTCGCTTCCAGCGGCTGACATGTTTTTTTCCTATCAGGGCAATTTGGTAATCTTATGATTTTTATTTTTTTATGGATTTTAATTATTTACTACAATCTTCATATTTACACATGTATTTACACTACAAAAGGTACCCTGAATAGAAAAACCCTTGTAACATAGTATTTGCAATAAAATATAAAAATATATCTTTTTTCCAAATATTTTTAGCAACTAGCTTTTTTCCCTTTTTGAAGATAAATTTTCGAGAATTCGTCCGACAATAAGTTGACACTAAATATTATGTTGACCCCCCCAAATAAAAACCTACAGTTACCTTGTTTCGTATTAGGCTGGTAAACGAGTCGAGCCGAGTCAAGCTCTCACAAAGCACGGCTCGTTAAGCATTAAAATACAATGGCTCGAACTCGAGCTCGACCAAGCTTCACCACTCGAACTCGACATAATTTTTTCCTATTCGAGCTCAGCTCGCGAGCTTCGAATTTTTTAAATTTTTCCTATTCGAGCTCGGCTCGTGAGCTCGAAAATTACCAAGCTCGAATTAGGTTTAGGATTATATATATATATATATATATATATATTGAAGCGCATTCTATGCAGTACCAATATTAGATGCAGTACTTTACAGTACTAATTTATGCATGGGTTTTGTACTAATTATGCATGAAATATATGCATTTCGTGCATCAAAATTTCAATGCATAAATTTTGTGAATGTTCCCAAATTTGTGAGCGGATTTCATTCCACTACACGGTCAGTTATGGGAGCAAAATTTGTGAATGTTCCCAAATTGGCCCTTAAGGGCGTCCCACAGTTGTTTAGAGAATTTCAACTGTAGGTATTCCTATCTCAGGCTGGGTTTGATGTGTTACCTAAGGAATATAAGTGCACTCGCTTTTATCTTATCAGACGGTACTTGGTTTGTGGTGTTAAGGAGCGTACCACTATATTCTTTAGTGATAAATATGGTCTCGACGTAAGAGATCCATCTATGGTACTCAAGCTCTTTTGAGTCCAAGATATCAAATTCGGGAGGAGTTGGATCAGCTATCTTAATACAAGAAAAAAGGGAAATGATTTTTCACAGTTTACCATGAGTATTTTCCATGATAAAATTTTCAATAATGGGAGCTTTGTTATTTTTCGGAACCAAGATATGATCAAAACTACTTTCGATGCTATTTGAGAATTAACCATGAAATTTCTTTATCATGGTTCAATTTATGATATGTAGTAGAAAATATATTGTTAAAGTCTACTACTCATGAAGCCAAATTACATGCGATATTATGCATGCAAAATATATGTACATTTATAGATATAGACATATAATCCTATAAATATATATCTATACACATACTATGCAATCAAGTAGGTTTCTTATGCCGCAATATAATTATAATTCAACGTGAATTACTTCTAACTTAATTTGCTTTAAACAATTCGCTTCGATTTAATTAAAGTTATTAATATATCATGCTTTAATTGGTTAAATATGCATAAATATAACAAATTTATGGATAATATGCAACAAAATAAATTAAAGCATGTAAAATTACGCATGTTGCAAATAGTAAGGTTATTCGGATTGTGTATCTTACAAGAAAGACATGATTCTTTCCTAGGGCATATCGTCGATTTGTTTGGATGAAAATATATTCCTCGTTTCATTCGCCGTGTGGAAAGTACCTCCTTCAATTTTTCTTCGATGAAATTGTGTTCCTCATTCCCTGTCATTGATCGTAATTTTCATCCTTGAAGATACTCTTAATTCCTCTCCAAAGTTAACTTCAGGAATTCCCTCAAAATTAATTATATTTCTTCTTGGTTTATTCCCTTAACTTGATGGATGTAACTTCAGCGGGAGACTTCTCTTTATTTGGTTTATTACCCGAGAACACGTCTGCTACTTTTGATCGCAAAACGTTCTCAGCGATCTGGTGCAGAGCTGTGTGAACGACGGACGTGGGGCTAAGGTTTCGGAGGGTTGCACGGGAAGAGGATGGGGGCGACTGGTGGTGTTTCGCCGAAGGCAGAAGGCGTCCGATCTGGTGTCGGGCGGCAGCTAAAGGTGGGGGGGGTGGGGGGGGGCGAGCGGCGAGTTGCTCGCGAGGAAGACGACGGTGGGTTTAGGGTTTCGACCGGGGAAGGGGATGACGGCGACTGTGGGTTTTTGGAGGAACTGGATATGTCGGTCAGAGATTTCGTGCGCCTTGAACGGCCGGAAGTTAGGTTTCTGCGCGAACAGGACCCGCGGCGGAGCGGCTGGGGCTTCGACATCCATGGAAGAAGACATTGCGCAGTGGTGCTGGATCTAAGGCCGCGATTCCAACGACTAGTTGCTGCAGGACCTTAAAACCGGGCGACGGTTTTCTTCTTGAAGAAGATGACGCGTTTAGTTTTTTTTTCTTTTTCTTTTTTGAATTTCCGATGATTTTCAGAAAAATTGAGACGGAATTTTGTTGCTCAGTTGGGGGACTACGTGCTGATAACGTGTTGAAGGGAAAATAATTGAGACAATGAAGTAGGGCAAAAGTTGTGTATTATTCCATTGATGAAATCTCTTTAAATAGAGAGAAATACATACAAACAGGCCTTAGCCAAACCCTAACTAGAAAAGCCCATAAACTAACAGCCTTAGACACACATTGGGTATTATTACTTTAATATATATATATATATTCTTTAGAATGTGTATGTGGCTATCCAAAATTATCTTTCTGGAAATATATGAGTTAATTTTTAATATATATACATAGGGAGTTGATTCAAATTTTTGTTGTTTTTGTTTAAAAATAGAATATGCATAAATATTTGATAAAAAACAGTCTAGTGTTATGAACTCGAGCACTATAAATTAGGATCTATAAACTAGTGATATAGACACGTTCAAAATGCTCCAACACTATAGGTTCGAGGAAGAAAAATAGGGCGGAGCCCCCAAATCCCGACCACTTCTAATCCCAACTATGTTGTGATGGTTATATCAAAAATGGACCTAAATATTGAAAAAAAGAAACATATCGAGTAATCAAATAAAACCTCTAAATCATACTATAGGAGAGAATGCGCCGAAGCTCAAGCCAGAATCTGATATTCAGTTTCCAAGAGTGTTTTCTGGGTCGAGTCCGGATCAATTAATCTACGCGACTCTTCCCACAACTTGGTCTCGACCCCCAACCTTCGGAGCTCCATCATACCACGTTCGACTGAAACGAACAAGTGAATGTATAAGAGGCACAAAACTCATGTTATACTCTCTACCACAGAATTATGATCAAAGTTAATATATGAATAGTTAACCGAGAGAATACCATCCACGGCGTCTTGGGAATTCGGCTGTTTATTTACTTGGTTGATCCAAAACTGTAATCTTTCCTCTGCAATGTCAAGTTCCAAGCCTTGATTCTTGGCTCTTCTCCAGAAATACAACAACCAAGACTGAAAGAAGGTTACGAACAAAAATGGCATGTTTTCGTAAGAGTAAAATAAAAACCAAAAATATAGATTAATCTAGCTGATAATCTAGATGAAATATTTATTCTAGATTATTATATTTAGGGTGAATTACATTATGTCCCCCTAATAAATTCCCTAATAATATCGCGGTTCTCAACATTTGAATAATCACAGATTGATCCAAATTAATAACAGATTGGTCCATTTTTGGACCATTCTGTAATTGATTTGTGCAGTTTTTGGACCATTATGTTATTGTTGAAATTGCAGGACTTAAAAGGGGCATCCAAACAAGATTATTTAAGATTAAGATTACAATCTAAATTTGAGTTTAAAAGGACAATCCAAATAAGATTATTTAAGGTTAAGATATTTAAGGACGATTCAGACGTATGAGTTTAATCTAGATTAAGATTAAAATCCAAATTAAATTACGACCACCCAAACAAGATTATTTAAGTCAAATTAGATTATTTGACTAATTTTAGTATTTTTCTCTTCACTTTCGCATAGGAGTGAAAGCCTAAAATACAAGAAACTCGAGAAATTATAATACTCTTTTTGTCCCACCAATTTTTGTTTTAATCATTTCAACAAAGGTACAATTCTTTCTATGTCATCTTGTCGAAATAAAGTAAGCGATAAACAAAGAAATATCACTGGATAAAAAAGAACTCCATAACAAAATAAATCGGAAACAGAATAAATAGCTCCTTTGAAGAAATTCAAGGTTATTTTTTTTTTAAAGGGGTAGATAACTTACCTGCTTAAGAAGCACATCTTCAGACTCCTCTGGACTTAATTCTGAAACAGAAGACAAATTATACCAAAAAATAAAAAATTAAGAAATTTAGGATGCGTTTGGATATAATGTAATGATTAGTTATACATTTTTATTTTATAAATAAATTAGGAATATTTGGTGGGATAAAAAGAAATGGGTACACATTCCCATCAGACGAACCCAACCCACAGTACTATTTCACAGTATTGAAGAAAATGATACTTATCAGTATTAAAAATGATAGTTTATACGTTTTAAAATTATCTCCAACTTATAGAGTACCATTTCTAATATTGAAAAAATATCATTTTGTAAATTGTAATACTGAGGATATTATTGTCGGACCATGCGGCACAATCAGACCGTGTGATGAAGTGAATGCATAGTGCATTTTCTTGGAAAATTTCACGAGCAATTGCATTTTGGGGTGAAACACTTTCTCTAATGAGGTGAAAATGATTTTTTTGATGTCCAAACATTAGCTTAGACAACAAGAACAAACCGACAAGATATAGTAGCAAAGAATATATTGGTAAGAAAAAGTACCAAATGCTTCACTAAAATTTTGGCCCTCGATTGGAAGCTTCAATTCTTCTGCAGGTCAAAAAAATAAAGAAGGCGTCATCAAAAGCCAGATTCGAAATAGTGCATTAATAATGGAGTAGTAAGGTTTAAAATGTAATGGTTGGTTAAAATGTAAGACACGATCAAACTTCAAGTGGTTTCTTTAGTGTTTAATGCGATTACGAAGAAAAGAGAAGAAAAGCTTTTTACTATTTCATGTTAGTGTCGATAACGAATATGAATCAATAGATGTAGAAACACATGGAAGACCGTATTCGAACGTGACCATGTACAAGTTTCACTTCTTCGTAGGGGAAGAGAAGAAAAACGAAATATTTATCGAGAAGTGAATTCATACCTATCGCGTTAGATTTTATAAAGGTTGGGCGACGTTTTTGGGCCATTGATATGGCTATTGCCTCCTCCACCTTTAAAAGAAAAGATTAAACGGAAATGTTAATAAATGACAAAGTAAGAACGTGAATATCGGACAAACTTTTGCCGTTTATTGGTCATTTCACGAAATGAAATGTCCAAAAGGGTTCGTGTTTCATGGATTGAACGTGTAAGGAATCTATTGATCTGGAGATACCTTAAGCGAGTTCAATTCCCTAAGACCTTTTTCCACCATAAGCATACTTTCGACATTAGGCTTGTTCGACATTTCATCCTTTTCCTCCAAAACTTTCTCTCGTTCTTCCAAATCGTTGCCAACTGCCAAAAAGTCGACTGAGTTTTCCATAAAGGATATACTAGTTGAGTTTTTCATAGAGGGAAAGGATAATATATAATTAGTTAAGAACATAACAATGTGGATCTTACGCGATGAATTTTCGTCTTTTGCTTTCCGTCCTGCGGCCAATATAATTTTAACGGGAGAGGAAGCAAAAGATGACCAATATTCATGTCTTGCATCAGCTATGTCAGCATGAATACCTGCATTATTAAAAATCATTAATTTCGTTTTCAACATGGGACCCACCACTGTCACCTATATCTATTTCGTATATTACTATCTTTCAAACTATACCAGGTGAATGCGATTTCCCACTAATTTTTTTTTAGAATATCACAAAATATTGAAAGTGGGACGTTGTTATCGATTTTTTAAATTATTATACACGTAAAATTTTGAAAGTAGTATCGGGAAACACACGCAAAAAACAAGAATAACCACAAGAAAGAAAACATGATCAAAATTTAGCAAGTGAAGTAAAATTACCATGGCGAACACATAAACTCCAGCACCGAGCAAGCCAACACCTCTTGAGAACAACCTCTTCCTAAACCGTAATACTGTTAATAACACAAGTATAGACAAAAGAAAGCGAAGCATAACGAGCCGTGATTTGCTTTAACTTGTGGATACCATCTCTTTTTGAGTCAGTATCATTCTCTGTGTCATTGTCCGAAGCGATTTAACTTCGTCGTCGACATCATGGAGCTGCTCCAAAGCTGATGTAGCCTCATTCCTTGCAGTCTTGAGAAAACAAAAAACAGCCATTTTTGGAAATCACAACTACCGTCTTGATAGTTGTTTCTGTTTTACAAATTGCACAATCATTAGATTTTGGAGAGTCTAAGTACCTCGACTTCCATACGAAGGGCCGCGATCTCATCACTACTTCCACCGTAAGTTTCTGTGGCAGCTTTAAGAGCAGCCTGCATAGAGAAAAGTCGGTATGTACAAAGTCGGAATGCATTCCACGGGAAAGTAACACTAGGCAAGTCGAGTGTACAACCAATAAAACAAGGAACAAAAAACTAACTTAATGGAAACGCATGTGAAACAAAAAAGTTATATTTTCATCCGGTTAGCAATATTTTCTTTAAGTCAGCATGCGATTACTTAAAAAAAATCAGAAAATTAACTATTCACTCTCTCTCTCTTTTCAATCACCAATGTCGTGCTCATTTAAATTTTGAATAGAAAGAAAAACATTAGTTCTGCACCTTAAAGTGCTACTATGTTGGGGCCGGTGGCATGAAAATTACAGTGTCAGTTAATGATCTAAAATTAGTTAACACTATAAATTCATGTAAAAAACAAAGTAGTAAAGTTTTATGTTGAACTCCCTTCCTGTCACAACCTTCATACGAAGAAGAAATGAGAAAGAAACTCCAAAATCATCACCATCATTTGTTTTTCTACTTCCATGAGAAATAACATGAGATGCGGATGAGTTGAGATAATTACTACAGTCATGGGATTGATCTCATAAAATCAATGCAACATGACTACATGATGTAACCTAATGACCCAAGACAAGAAAATTGATGCGATGACTCAAGTTCTTCTAAGAATTTTCCAGCTAATGTTCCTATAGTTTACGGAGGGATTTGGGGAGATAGCTTACGAGTCCCAAGGTTTCATTCGGCGCTTAAAAGTGTAACGCAAATAATGCCGTGTAGCAACTCACAAGTAGAGAACAACATTAGTCATTTTGCATACCTCTCGTTTTTGAAGTTCTGCTTCCTTCCTGCAGAATTCGGAGAGACTTAGATCCAAGACCAACATTGTTCACCAAAAAAAAAAAAAAAGGAGTTCCGAAAATCCATTACTTGCCTGCTCAAAAGCCGAGCTTCCAATGATACACCTTCTCCTAGGGACGCAATCTAACACATGACAGAAACTGAACGTAATAAAAGTTGCAATTCTCTAGAAATGTACAAAAAACTGTTAGGACGATAGGTAAACCAAGAAATAACCATATTGCGTCACATTGCTGAATTTGCATTTTCTAATGGTTGTAGAAATTCAAGAACTTGTGACATTACTTCGCGTGGGAACCATTCATACCGAAAAGAAGGACAAGACAAACTTTCTTTTTTGTTATTTTGAATCTTACACATAGATTTTATTATATAATGACAGGAATACCTGTTTCTCGAGCTGCCTAGTCCTTGATTCTGCTTCCTCATACCGTTCTTCAGCTATTCGGAGCTAAAAATAGAAGTTTATTTTAAGATGCTGACCGATGTTGTAATACATACTCGACCTTTGAATTGGACATGCAATATAAATTTAAAAAAGAAACAAATAAAAATAATTTAAAATCTAAAAGGATCACCTTTTCCAATAAGCTGTCATTTTCTTCTTGAAGCATGTCAAGCTGCAATTTAGATGTGATTGTGAAAATGAGATCGAAAAATGTCTCGCTAGCATTGCTGGTATGAAGCCCGTGTAAGATCTAAGACCGTGTGGCCGACAACCTTTTAAAGCACATCATATGAGCATGCATAGCTATTTATATGTTAGCAAAGTCTTTTTTAAATAAGGCGAGCCTTTGGCGCAAAGAGGAGTTGCTCCACTTCTGACCTTCAGGTCACACGTTCGAGTCGTGGAAACAGACTGCAAGGGGAAGTGTGCTTACATGTACGACCACCCTCCTCCCTACCCCCCACACTAGCCAGGGGAGCGCTAGCTCATGGGGATTTACCCTTTTTTAAAATGTCTTTCTTGGAAAAAAAAATAACAACCAACTTTTATTTTAATAAAATTTAAAAAAAAAAATGTGAAGTGTTACAATCCCGTAACGATATTTAGCAGCCGGTATTATGAGATAGTGGACCCCAGAACACCAGTCGGCCTAATGTTCTTAATTGTACCTCATCTTGTAGAGCAGAAGAAGATTGCTGCACACTAGGCTCTTTATACTTGAACGTTCCGAAATCTAACGACAACCTGGAGATTGACCGATCAAGTTAATCCGAGATTAATTAAGGTAATGAACTTATAGCAACAAGACGTGGTATGTATTATGTTCAAATGATAAGTAATGCTTTTGAATCTAAAGAGAGGGATAGCTTTAGATTATGCTTCCGATTTCGGTCCGACTTTTACAAACAAATAAGCACTCTGACAACTTAATCACTTTTTGTTAGATCGACTTTTATTTTCTATTTGCAAAGACTGTTGGTTTCTTGTTCTCAACTAATTTTCGATCTGCTACAGTAAGTCACTTCTTCTAAAAAGTAAAAAAAAAAAAAAAAAGAAAAAAAAAAAAAGAAAAAAGGATATCATACCTTTTATCTCTGATTTTATCGGGTTGAGAATCAGCTACATTTCCAGGCACCGGCTTAACCGACAGAGGTACAATTGGCGGCACCATAGCAACAGTCTTGACCCTCAAATTCGGCCTCCCAACCAAGCAAGCAGACGAAGGTTGTTCTATATAACTACTAAAAGAAGGCGATCGACCGGAAGCCGCATTTGATTGAGCAGAGGGCGGCTGTGCTTCTTCAGCTGTCGTGTCTACTGGTCGAAACGAACGAGCAGCTGTGGAAGAATGAAGAGATGGAAGAGGTGGTTGGTCGACTGGCTTGGACTGAGACGGCCGAAGATGAGATGGCGAACGGGCCGACGATAATTGCTGCAGCTGGTCGGCTGAGCTTGAAGTTGCTAATGGTCTGGGAGCTGATGATGGACGTGAAGATGGAGGCTGGTCTACTGATCTACGAACTGACTAGAGAGTAACATTAAATATACAGACATGCGTTTGATTCAGACACTAGAGTTAATTTTTTAGTATAGAGATTTCTAAATTGGCTTTTGGTTCAAGACTTCTACAAACCAAATAAGCACTTCTACAACTTATTTACCGGAACATTGGATGTGTTTGGCAATCTAGCTGATAAGCTACCGTTGGCATGGTTCTAAAAAACGCTAGGCGCTAGGCGTTCGGATTGCTAATGCCTAGCGCCCAGAGGATTACTCGGGGATTAATCGGGGATTAATCGGACTAGGCGGATTTATTTATTATTATTATTTTAATCATTTTTATATATAAAAAATTAAAATAATTAAAAATAATTAAAATTTAACCATTTTAACATATATATAATCAATTATATATTAAATTTGAAATACTGATATAGATATTAATGAGTCCATATTATCCATAATATCTCAATTTAGGAATTTGTAGTACTATTAGAACAAAATAAAAAACAAAAAAGTATAACCGCCTAGGCATCCGCCTAGTCGCCCACGTAGCTAGGAAATTTGAAACGTTGATATAGGTATAAAGTAGTCCAAAGTATCTTAGATTGCCTTCATAGGTCCCCGCAGCCAGCCTAGACGATCGATTCATTACCCAAACGCCTAGTACAAGCGCCTAGGCCATAATCGGAACGGCAGAGAACCTTCTAGGGATTAATCGGAGGATTAATCGGCCTAGGCGGGGATTTTTAGAACACTGACTGTTGGTTAATAAGCTAGCTGGTTGAAACGCTACTATGACTAGCGTTTCAACAAGCTAGCTTATATGCTAGTTTATGGCGTACCAAGCGGTACTTTTTAAATAAGCTCGAAAATAAACTTATTTCTGCCAACCATGCATGTTGTCTTTTCTTAACTAATTCAACTTTCAACTTTTAACTTATATCTGCAGACAATGTCGACTTGCAATTCTCAACTACTTATAGCTTCTGTTACGATAAATCGCTCCCCCTCTAAAAGCAAAAGTTTTTTTGTTTTTTTTTTTTGCAAACAGAATACTCCCTCCGTCCCGCCCAAAGTTTTACATTTCTATCAAAAAGTAGTCCCTTTAGTAAGTTTACATATATCACTTTTTACAATCAAATCAAACAATTACTTTTTACTTTTTAATCTCCACCATTCATTCATCATCAATACTTTTTACCTTTTAATCTCCACCACACATTTAACCATCATTACTTATACCAATCATTACCTAAAATACACCAAATATACACCCTCTGTCAACCTTTGGCTGGGACAGAGGGAGTATAATATAATATAATATAATATAATATAATATAATATAATATGGCACGTTGATCGCGCATATACGCCAAATTTCCTTACCAACGGGGAACGAGTTCTAGCGTGCCTTCCACCGGCAAGTCCAATGCCAGCAGAGTCGAAATCATACAAAAGGTCGTCCTCGTCCTCCTCGTCATCATCAGCAGGCTGATGAGCCATAACCTGAGCTAGCCTTTGAGCAGCTGCTTTCGTGTTCTGCGGTTTCCTCACACTTACGCCAGCGGAACCCGAACGAATGTGGCGGTTCATTGGAGACGCCATTAGACAAGGACAACCACTATTTACGAGCACGAAAAGACTCTTACGCGGAACTTACACTCGTCCTGGACTGATGATTTGATGCTGCAAAAAAACAAAAATTAAATACTAAATGTTCAAAAAGACATCATATTCATACAGTTGACCGAAACCGAGGTAACCGTATGAGACTGCCTTACGGTACAATGGGTGTGACACGAGATTCTCTCATCATCATCGTCAACTTCACCTTAAATCATAATACTTTTGAACATAAATTTAATATGTTTTTGTTTATTGAATAATATTTGATACATACATCAGAAGAACAAAAATTCTTGCAATGCTAAGCAGAAAATCAAGAATCAGATCATCATCGGGCCCACATTAATCGAAGATCAACCATATACCCCGACAAGAATACCCAAACAAAATTGGATCTTTAACAAAAGAAATACTAAATTCCCTTAATTACTAACACATAATTAATGAAATAAATGCAAATATACGATTACACGTATTCGTATTAGGCAAGTATTCGTACCTGACGGTATGAATCTTCCGTAAATTCCCTTATATACTATTTTTTTTTTTTGTAGCGGGTGTATAATCCGTCATGGGCAGTTACAGTTTGGCGCTCAATTTATATGGGGGAGTAGAGTTGGGTTCGGAGTTTTTAAGGAAGAGAGAGAAAGCATGGCCACCACACTTTGTTCTTTGCATTTGCAGATTTTTATTTCTCTCCAATCTCCCAATCTGTGACTATGGGTTTTCGAGAAAATAATTAATACTAGTACAATTTCAGAACTTTTGAGGAGCATCTGGTTCCGGACTGCGATGTCAATCTTGGTCCGACCCGCACTGCTCCGTTCTGATTCGTAGTGTATGGATCGCCGCGTCCCACAGTTCCGCAGCGGGCAGGATATGTCTGGATAGGGCTGAGCACAAATGGTCCGGACTCAATTTTTATCGGACCGGACCTGTTAATTAGGTCCGGGTCTCGAGTCTGCATTTTGTCTAAATCCGGGTTCCGGACCGGATCGGGTCAAAACCCAAAAAATCCGGGTCCGGTCCGGAACGGCCCAGTAAAAATAAAAATACCTAAAAAATATTTTTTATTGTAATTTATCATCGGTGGTGATAAAATAATGATGATTAATGGCTCGATTATGATTGCACATTATTCTAATTAAGTTTATTTATACTAAAATATTATTGAACTTGAGAGTTTGGTGACTAAATGAAAATATTAAGATTGATAATTGTATTTTATGGGAGTATGTAAAGAAAAAAAACATTTTATATGTAATAAAAGGACACTTAATATGCCAAAAAAAAAAAATTTACAAAATCGGGCTAGAACCGGGCCAGCCGGACCGACCCGGTTTTACCGGGTCCGGAACGGGTTGGCCCGGTTCCGAATAGGTCCGGGCTTCGGGTCGATAAAGTCCGACCATTTATAATCCGGTCCATTCCGGACCGGGACAGATCCGGTGCTCAGTCCTAGGTCTGGATATCATTTTTGCCCCGTGGGTACCCGCCCCACCTGGCTCGCGTTACTTTTAATTATTTTAAATATATTTAATATATTTATATATAGTATTTATATTATATACATTTTATACATTTATTAATATATCTTATATTTTTAAGTTAATATTGACAAATTTTTTAAATAATATGTATTATGAAAATAAAATACTAGATAAAAACTCATAAAAATATTTATTTTATTCACTTTAAAATAATATTTTTTTCTTATGCGGGTCGACCTGCCCCGCCCTGCAATCCGCGGTGGGTGGACCCGCCCCGTCTCGTTCACCTTGTCGGATGGGTCTGGATCTTCAAGTACCCGCCCCGACCCGCACCATTGTCATCCCTATTCCGGATAAATCTTAATAAATTTATATACAAACTAGAAATTACATGTACCACAGTGGCACGGTAGAGATGATATCATTGAATTGAAATAATTAAACTATCAAATTACTTGCTAACAAAAATATATTGGTTTCCAAAATTTTATCTGCGGCCAATGGATCTGCCGTAAAAAAAATGAAACACCGGAAAGTAGGCCGACGGACCTGACCTTAAGAAGAAATGACCGACCGACAGATGAAAGCAGACCAGAGGCCTCGCGTTTAAAAAAAAAAAGAATTGGTCGGCCGCCAGTGGTGGCCGCCGGAAAGCAGGCCGGCGGGCCTGACATTAAAAAAAATGGCTGACCGCCGGCAGTGGTTTGCCGGAAAGTAGACCGGCAGCCTGGCGTAAAAAAAAAAGGAAAAAAAATGACCGATTGTCGGAGGTCTGTCGACAACCAACGATCCTGCCGAAAAAGTGGTCGGCTGGAGGTCTGTCGAAATCCTCGTAAAAAAGGATTTTTTTTTTTTAAAATTAGCTGCCCTTTTAATTTAATTTACTATTCGAACAGTATTTTCTAAATATTATATTTGTTGAACATTTGAAACTATTATTATTATTATTATTATTATTATTATTATTAAATTATCAGATTGTTTGTTAGAAAAAAATATGTTGCTTCCCGAAATTCTATCAGCGGACGACGAGCATGTTGTAAAAGAAATTAAATAAATAAGGGCCGCCGGAAAACAGGCCCGCGGGCCTCGCCTTAAAAAAAATGGCCGGCCGCCGAAGGAAAACAGGTCGAGCGCCTGACATTAAAAAAAAAAGAATGGTCTGTCGCGGGACTGGCCCACCGAAAAGCAGGCTGACGGGCCTGGCGTTAAACAAATTAATCGTTCGTCGAATGTTCACTGACTATGGGCCGCCTTTAAAAAAATTGATCTACCACCGGCGATTGGCCGCCGGAAAGTAGTTAGGCGACCTAGCGTAAAAATAAAAGTAATAATAAAATTTTGCCGGCCTCTGGGAGGTCCGCCGTCCGTCGAAGGTCCGTCGGCAACCGGCGGCCTGGCGTGAAAAAAAAAAGGTATTGGCCGACTGCCGGTGGTGGCCCGCCAGAACGCAGTCCGACGGTCTGTCGTAAGAAAAAGTGCTCGGTCGTCGAAGGTTCGATGGAGATCTTCGTAAAAGAATTTTTTCTTGAAAATTAATTATCCCTTTAATTTAGTTTAATTTAATATTCTAAGGATATTTTTTAAAATTTATTGTTGTTGAACATTTGATAATATTATTATTATTATTTAATTCAACACAGAAGGAAGGGAGAAGAAGGAAAGGATACAATAATCTTAAACGATGCAGACTACGACGATCAAAAAATATTATTGTCCTTTATATTATAGACATGTACTATATTTCATTCGAAAATGTTATTTATAAACAGATTTATTTTTATTTTTCTAGATGTCATGTTATTGTTGTATGCAAGTCCCCAACATGTTGAGCCCTTGTATTATGAAACCAAAAAATATTTTTAGAACGGATCTGGTATATTTGACAATATACACACTTTATAATTGTCACTTTATCTGAAATTTTCATATGAAAAAAAAAAACATTGGGATTTTAATAATCGATCGAGAAGGATTCAGTGAAATCTTTGTTAGACCGGACTATGTTGTTTGAGTGTTTCGAGTAAGATAATAGTGAATCTGATATATTTAGATTTTTGGGACGATGTCGGACGGTGTTGTCATATTTATTATGGTGTTTTATATTAAAACTTAAAATACTCTCAATCCGAACTTAAAAATTCAATTTTATGTTTCGATTAGTTTTGGTTCCATATGGCTCGGTTCGATCTATAATGTATATACTTTTAAATAAACTATTTCAATATATTAATATGAAAACTACTTTGATTTATCATTTTATAAAGATGTTTCAAGAATATCAAGTATAAATAGTCATTAGTATTTATTAGGCAAAATTCCTCCCAGGTTAACTTATTTATTTATAACGATTATGTCTCCTATCTTTTTTTATACGTAAAGGTCCCATAACTTTCAAAAATGTAACGCATATGTCCTTTTTAACGTTTTTTGTTTAACTCCGTTAAACACTTACTGATGTGGCTATTAGACTGGCGATCTGGAATGCCATGTAGGTTAATAACATTAGGGGTCTTGTTAGAGTTATTCATTTCTCTCACTTTCGGGAAAGATTTTCATGCACGCTCTGTTAGTGCGTGAGGCCATGGGAAAATAAGGTCCTGGGTTTTGAAACTTCTGCAGTAATAGAGAGAGATGTCCAGGAGAACGATGGTGATGTGAGTGCAAGATGACAGATGAGATCTACGGTTAGTTGAGAAATGGAGAACAACAATGGAGGTTTTTAAGATCTAGGATTTTATAAGAGAGAGAGAGAGAGAAGGAACACGTTTCGATTTCCGGTAATTTTCTTTTTTGGCGAAAGTCTATCTTAGCTACTCTATTGTGACCGTTTCGTCATTCCGAGAATGATTAATTCTACACTTTTTTGTCATCCGAGTTTGTTTCGGTGTCGTTTTGTTGAGTTCCGTATCCTTAATCGACTTTTTCACGTGTGAGTTCGACTTTGTAAAGTCACGATTAATTCTTGGAAAATCCAAAAATTCTGAATCTTTGCAATATTATAGATAATCAAGTTAGCTTTCCAATGGCTCAAACGGTGAGTCAATCGGATTCCGAACGAAGGAGTTATGGTCGAAATAGCTAAGACTGCACCGTGTGCCTTTTGATGCTGGAGCGGGCTGTACCGCGAGCCGCGGCCCCTTCTGGCCGGGCCGCGGCACAAAGCTGATTTTTGGGCCGATACTGGCCGCTAGCACACGCTAGCTCGGCAGCCTAGCGAACGCTAGGCTGCACCAGTATAAATATGACCGAGCAGTTATATTTTCACCCGTTTTTCATTTCCTTCCTTTCCTGTCTGCGGCTGGAGTCCTGGAGGAGTCGAAGATATATTGTTATACTATGAATCCACAAAGTTTGGGAGCTCATATCATCTATTGATCGCTCCATAACATCCTTCAATCCAGCGAATCAAGGTTAATTTTTCTAAAACCTTAGTTTTTGGGAAATTGGGGGTTTTGCTTGATTTTGCCCGTTTGATCCGTGATAACTTATATTTGTGATCGATTGATGATTATTAAGTTGTATTATATCGAATCCCTTGTTTTTCCACAGTTCGATTGTATTGATTCATCGTTTTGATTGAGTTCTTAGTCGACGCCTTGAAGGTGTCCGACAAAAGGTCTTAGAGGGGGGATTGGGCGTTGTATGATTATTATCCATCGTATGATTGTTGATTTATCATTGGTATGACTTAGGGACGAAATTCTTGTGAAGAACCCGAGTCAGAACCCTTCCGTTCGTTGTCTTCTTCGGGGTCCGAGCTTCCCAGTCGAACCGTGTTCTTCGGAGTATTCGGTAGCAGTTATTAAGGCAAGTATTTTACTATACGAATTGTGTCTTGTGAATAGGTACATCGTGTTATGGTTGTGATGAATTTGGTTTACTTTCGTGAATATGCTTCGTAAGAATTAATTATTATAAATGATTGATGGTAGCGATAATACCCTCACTTAGCTAACGTCGTGGAATTGTGTTGGTCGTGTTGATCATCTAAGTTTGTACCGGGTATGGTTGGTCATTGTTGAGTTGTTGTGATGATTATGATAATTGTGTTGTTTTGGTTTACATACTTGATTATACATTTCGGTGTAATGTGGAATGGCATGATATTTGATGATTATGAGTTGTGTCGTGTCGATAAGTGTGTGTGTGTGTGTTCCAGGTAGGGTCTGACGAGGCCTCTGGAGTTCGGTACATGATGTGTACGAACGATATTTGTGGCCGGGTAGGGTCCGTCGAGGCCTCCGGAGTTTGGTACATGATGTGTACGAACAGTGTGTGTGGTCCGGGTAAGGTCCGTCGAGGCCTCCGGAGTTCGGTACATGATGTGTACGAACAACGATCGTATAACAGTGATTGTTTGGATAACATTTTAAATATGGGTCTCGGACTCATAATGATATCTTATCTATTGTGTTTTGAAACGTCAATCGGGCTAAGGCCCTAATGTTTACGAAAAGGTTTTGTAAATTGGGACTCGAGGTCCAAAAGAATTTCTGCTTTAAAAATCCCCGAGATGATGTGTTCCTTTTCAAATATCTCTTCCTTGAGTTCGAAATTCTAAAACTTCTCGGGAACATTTTGATAATTGATTTCCGTATTAAATTCGTAATTGCTATTTACTTGTTGCATTTCGTATCGTATTGTACTTGCACTAGTAAAACAGTGGAGTTTTACTAACCCCCGAGTAATCGGGGGTGGATGTCTGTTTTGCGTCCGGTACATGCAGGTTCAGGGGAGCAGTCATAGGATTGGCACAAGTGGATGACGAGCTGCGATACTAATCAAGAGTCGAGAGTTGTTTTGATTTTTATTGTGTTGTCAGAGTTGATTTCAGTCTTCCGCTGTATTGTATTTCGATCCCTGTGTGGGTAATATTGTTTAAGTCATTTTGTTGATTGAGTTGTGTGACCTCATCGGTCCGTGTATTCATGTGTAAGTGACCATAACAGTTTGTACTATTTTATTGTTTGACCCTGGCCGGGCAAGCATTTGGTCGTTTTGTAAGGTATAGCCTGGTAGATCCTCGTGAAAAGGGGTCTACGGCGTGTAATATTCCCATATAGTTTTGGGGGTGTTACCGTTTGGTTGCGAACAAAGGCGTTCACGATCGAAACTCGCGCGGCTGGGGGCTAGCTTGCGTCGCGGGCGGAGGTCTGCTACGGACGACTGGATTCTGGGGACCGGGATTGAGGGCTCCGGGGGCTGGTTGCGGGTCGAGGGTTCAGGTGGATTGAGAACCGAGTGGAGGCGTTGGGCGCGGGCTGTGACGGGAATTAGGTTTCCCCGTGGCGGCGACGGGGTTCGGGCGGATGTGCGGATCTGGTTACTACCGGCGGCGGCGGAGGAGGAGATAGGAATTAGGGTTTCCGATTTTGATTTTTTTTTCGAAATTTCAGATTTTCACGAATTTTTGACGGAAAAAAATTCTTGCTCAGTTGGGGAACTGCGTGCTGATAACGTGTTTTTGGAGAAAGTAAAAGACTGTAAATACGAGTCAATCAATTGTATTCATGACACTGATAGAGGGGCCTTTATATAGGCATTACAATGAGAGTTCTTCCATACATAGGATTCCTAGATAAGGTAAGACATCTAATAGGATCCTACTACCTCTCGAATGATCTAGAACCTTCCATCTATGTATCTTCCTACAACCAGTATTAGGTAAGACACATCACGAGAATAATAATTCCCGGAACAAAACTTAAGTTATGAAATCTTTTATTGTGGACTTTTATGAACTTATGTAATTTTTTACAGTTATTTAATTACTATTTTTATGTGTTTTGACTGAAAAGACATCAGAACAATAGCAGAAAGTAGCTATAAAAACAGCAGCAAACCGGGAGGACCGAGGATCGGGGTTTGACCGGGGATCAACCGGGTTTGAAAAAATATTTCATGATTATAGGTTTTTTCCCATTATTTTACACTTCATGTTGCCAGAGGCAGGAAACCGACCAAATATATTGAAGTCCTGCTCGAAGATTTGGAGTAAGTGAATTCGGTGTTTTAATTAGATTATGTGCGTTTAATTAACGAGTATTACTATACGAATTTGAGATAGAAATGAGTGATAAAGTAACATTTTAATCGAGTTTGGAATAAATAGGGGTATAATAATTTCAAATGGGTTCGGTCGTTGAGCCATTCCCCCATCAATTATTATATGGGTTTGAATAGGGAATAACTAGTAAAGTTACATTTTAACGACATTTGGAACAAATAAAAGTCTATAAGTTCTAAATAGGCCTGAGTGACTGAATTCTAGTCTCATCATTTTGGGTTACTGCCGTTATCCACCGTGGTAGTGATCGAATACTAGTAGTATAGTAATTATTTATATGAACATATTTATAAATTACAACGTAAAGTATTTTTCTTTCGAGTTTCAAAGGACTACACACTAGTATCATAAATTTAAAGTGAGTTGGAAACAAAAATGTCCTCGCTTCTGCTGTGAATCACATGCAGTGTCGTGTTATAATCCAATATCAGATATGTATGATGTATCTTGCTGGGACGAAATATATTTAAATAATTCAATTAAATATTATAATAACATAAATATTACAATTCTCACTTTTTTATATCTAAATAATTCATTTGCATACCATACAATACTACACTATCGTCCATTTTTCGTACATGATGTGACGGCTACAATAAAATACTCCCTCCGTCCACCAAGTTAGTGCACACTTGAGAGTGGCACATGTTTTAATAAAAATGTATGATGTGTTAGTTAATGGGCATTAAGTAATTAAAAAAGGTGGGCCATGTATTTTTTTTTTTTTTGGAAAAAGGTGTATGAAATGAGGGTAAAATAGGAAAAATTTGTGTCCAAAAATAGAAAGAATGAAGTGTGCACTAACTTGGTGGACGCTCTTAAATAGAAAACTGTGCACTAACTTGGTGGGAGGGAGTATAAAAATTCTAAATCTTACAACAAACATATATACTTACTATTCACAACACTCCGAATATACAAGATTCTGAATACCACTTCCGAGTACCAGCAAATCCTAAGACAAACATTTACTTGTGAGAAATTTAATTTTGCTTTAATGATGATGAAGTAAAGTGTTAAATTTTATTTTTTGCCCGTTTAATTTAGAGGAAATTACGAGAATCACCCTGAAATTTAGTCTACAATAATAATATTAAAATTATTATTATTATACAGCCTTGTTATCTTTTCTAAATTTGAAAAATCCTCCTGTCAAAGTTATACGAAGTACTCTCTTCGAGTGAGACCGAGAGAGTATCAGTGTTTTATTTCGAAAATAGACTTCTTCTATTCGGACAAGAACATGTTTTGAAAGTAGACGGGGCAGTAAATAATACTGGGCTAAACCTAACATAACTAACCAATAAAGAGTAAACGCACGCGGCAGCTAACCTGTTCTCAGGTGGCGGTGCTACAAGGACGCATGTTCGAGTCACAGCGGCATGATGTGGGAGTTTTATCCTCCAATATGAGGATAGGCTCGCATGCACTGCACACTGTTCCTCCCACCTAGTAGGCCGTTGAGTCACCGTGATTTAATTCCTCCACCAATCTCTGTCGGGCCGGGGGTGAGGGCCCTGGGGGCGAGGGATTTCGACTTTTGCTACAAATAAAGAGTAAACAGACCAGAGAACCATTACAGAACTGAAGCTCAGTAGCCATTCGATTATTAATCATGGTACAAAATAGCCAAGTTCAAGAGTTAAGACCATATCCCATTAAAACTCATAACATCAACAGTTTACGTACAGTCGCAAAGGAAAGAAAGAAAAGGAAAATATTGTTCCCGGGTGAAAAGGGAAAAACCGAAGCAGAAATAAGCAAACGCCACTTCATTCTGAAGTCGTCTCATCGCAATAATAGCATTTACTACTAAACTTCCAGCTCAGGTTAACAATTCCGCTTTATCAGAATTATTATTACTGCATTCCACGACGGGGGCTTCGTGGCCTCACGGGTGTCTTTGAAGGACTTACCCTGTTGTGAAATCAGTTAACAAAAATAGAAAAACACGAGCGATGTTTAAAATTAAATGAATCGTACGTACCTGATGCGTTGGGATCCCAGCATTTCACCACAACAGTCGAGGGCCACTATTGCACTCTCGGCCTGAAAAGGTTTTTCAGGAATTCATTTTTCAGTATTCTTTAAAATTCTGGGCTTTTAAATTAGTGTTAATATAGCAAAAATTGGTTATTTATCTTTTCAAAAAATGTTATTAGCCATTTTCTTTTTCTTAAAAATATATAGTTTTTGGCCGTTTCGACTAAAACACGACGGTCATATCCCTACGAAAAAATTAGCACGGTACATTTCTAGGATCCAAAAATTATTTATTGCGCTCCAGAAATGAGTTCTCAGATCCTAGAAATGTGTTTTTCCATACCAAAGATGTCTCACTGATCCAAGGAATGATTTCTCGGATCCTAGAATCATGTTTGGTCGAGAAAAACACATTTCTTGGATCCCAAAACGTACCGCACCCCCCAGAAATGAAAATAATGGTTAAATGGACAAATCCAGGCTAAAAAAAATTGTTTCTTTTTTAAAATAAAGGCTAAAAAACATTTTTCGTACGGTAAAATAGCCAAAAAAAATCCCCGATCTATAATCATTTGCTTTAGGGCCTCCTAAAACGATCACAATGGTCAAGTTGTTCCAAGGATCAAAACGGCCGGTTATTAATGGAAGCCCTTGCTGGCTCTCTGTGGACTCTTTAACTAAAGTACAAGGAAAAAAAATTCAATAGGCTTGTCGTCACCTTTTCATAGTGTCTCCATCTAATAGTTATAGTGATCAGATTTTTCTCCATCTAACTGTTTATATGGCATATATATATATATACTTGGTTTTGCACCACAATTAAATAGATTTTAAGTCTTATAACTTTGATATATTACTTCTATTTCTAAGTTTACCAAAGAAAAATCTCAGTAGCACCGACGAAACATGACAAGAGGCACCGGGGGTGGGGGGTGGGGTTACCATGAAGAATTCAACAAAAGCAATTCGTGTGGAGTGCAACTGATCCCCTAAGAGCCGCAGGCGGGAAACCTACGATTTAAAAAAAAAAACTCATGCGGTCATAGGACAAAATATATCAAGCCGACAATATGCAAAAATCAACCCATCACGGGACTTCTATTGCGTACCTCGCCACATCTTGTTTCAAAGAAATTCTTGACATCAGCTTGAGTAACCTGCGGCACAACACGTATATCACGTTATAACTCGTTTTAATATTTATTCAACTTCTGAGTCGTCCATGACCATGAGAGCATTATAAACGTATTACATATGGTTCTTTCTTAGAAGTTAACATTAGGGAGAATTACAAAAACTATGCATAAGTCCTAACGTTTGGTCGCATAGTCTAATTACCAAGAAAAAAACAACTATCTTTAAAATTACAGAATGCCCCTCGAGCTTTGTATTTACCTAAAACTACCCCTCCGGACGGTGAAATATTTTAAATGAGCATCTGAAATCTTTAAGTATAACTGGGTATTTTTGTTATTAGGCGAAACCACGGGGGTAGGTTTCGCAAGTAACCCCTTCAAAACTAAAAATGTCTATTTATACCTTTTTATCAATGTTTGTGCAGTAGACTGTCCTGGCGCACATCTCGCGTTCATCCTCTGACTGTAAAAAAAAATCCATGAAATAAGTTACAGATAAGCAGTTTGATGGGATGGAGGAAAAAATATAAATAAAAGAGCAAAAAAATAGTTTCACAGCATTAGCAAAGTTGACGATTCCTTCTTTACCCGGGGAAGGAATGTCGGGTTGACAGGAAGAATGGCAGTTTTAGACGGCAAGACTTTCACAGGCGAGAAACCTAGAAGTGTCCCGTTGAGACAAAGAGCAGCTCTAGCCGAATCTGTCGGCATTAATAATCACATAAGGGAAGATACAACCCAATAAAGACAATCATATTACCACAATCTACGGAAAGAGATAACGAATGGGCGTACACTCGTCAGCAAATTCTACAAACGCAAATCGAAGATGGGAGTGTGGGTCCCCACAAACTCGACAATCGACAACCTGAAAAATTATAACCCAAGTATATTGAGATTTTCTGGAATTTCAACACTCGAAACTTTCATTAAGAAGAGTAACTTACCAGTCCATAGCCACTGAATAGTGCGGCGAGCTGCTCCTCGGTAATCTAGTTTTTTTAAGATAAATGAAATTCATATCAATTTGAATTCGGAAAAATGCTAGAATATGGTGAAATTTTGTTGATGTTTTACTTACATTGTGATCGACGTCGGAAACATAGACAGTTCGTCTAATACTATCTTCCCTCTGTGCTCTCGAAGCTCTTCCACCTATTCTTTTCTTACCCTGTCCGTAGTTATTTCTTCTCTGGAAAACAAACAACACATTAAAAGACTCATATTGATTAAAGAGTTGTATGGTGACAATTGACGACTACATTGGATTACTTAATTAAGAAATTTAGAAAAAAAAAAATAATGAATACATAATTACTGATCCTTATCAAACACAATATGGATATTCACACGGGTAAGTGCATTCATATCATCATTATCATCATGAACTGCACCTTAATCCCAACTACGTTGAATTTTATGCCAATTTATGGTCTAAAATATCGTGAGGCGACGATTAAGTTGAAATTATTACTACTGTCATGTTCCATTAAAAATTGATATTGTAAAATCAATGTACATTGTGGAACATGACAAGTGTAATTCATATACATCCCAAAAATGCTTAACCTATGATTGGCGATGACCCTATAGTGAACTAGTACGTGACATATATAACGACATAACAATTAAAAATCTTCTATTTTCTTCAAAAATACTTTCCTCGAGTAAAAATAAGAAATGACTATTTAGATAACAGTCGAGTAAAAATACTTTCTTCAATATATGAAAGCATCACAGTCCCAAATGCAAAAACAGATAATCGGAACGTAAAACCTTAATGATTAGAGTTGCCCCTCACTCTATTCCCTAAGGGAAAAGAATCCCACCGGAAGCTCTACCAAAATCCTATTTATTTTCACAAGCCAAACATAGCATTTCTTATTCTTTGCGAGAAGTATCAAACAACAAACTAATTGAATGCTAATGCTATGCTACTCAGACTCTGGTGGTACTCGTGCCAAACTCGGATATGTGTCCAAGTGCCCGGCTCGCTATTTTGGTCTGAAATGAAGCGTCGTGGAGTTGAGGATCCGACATGGGTACTTGAGGTGAAACCAAGGGTCCGAGCCACATAGATTAAACTACAGAATACACATCAAGCTCCACACACAAAACAAAAAATAGATAACAGCATGTAATCAATCAATGACAAAAGTTAACAAAAAAAAAAAAAAAAAGTAATACCCTTCGATTATTCGGAAAACCGTCATTTCCCAAATTCTTATTATTAGGCACAAAACTGTGAGCACCCATTTGGCCCTGATAATAGGAGGAAGGAAAGAACTCCTTGGCCATGGGATTCAACTTGAGTTTCTTCAACATATCAACAATTTCCTTCATTTGCATTTCCGATTTCGAATTCGAATCCGAATCAGAATCCTTAAGGGCACTATCATCAGTTCCCCCAGACTCCACAGAATTGGAATTATCATTTTTTTCAATTTTCTCTTCACATATGGTCTTAACAACAGCACCAGGGGACACAGTGCCAGATACTGCGGCCACACCAGAAACCTCTGCACCAGCAGCCATTGAATCACAGAAAACCCCACAAGCACAAAGATTACCCTGACCTTCACTACAAAGAGCAAGACTTGGAAAAGAGGGAGCGAGAGAGAGAGATAGAGAGAGAGAGAGAGAGAGAGAGAGAGACTACGCAAATAAGAATTAAGATTTAATTTACATTAAAAAAGCTAATATATTTTCTTGTGTTTATTCTCTCAAAACAAACAAAAAATAGATACAAATCCAATATGTTTTTCCTTTATAAAAAGTGTAGAAATTAGTCAAGAAATGGTTTCTCTTCTCTGCCTCAGATTTGGGTGATCTCTGGTCTATAATCTTAGCTGAATTCTCTCAATCTAAAGTGAGTGCATATAAAAATTAATAGAGGGGTTACATCTAAAAACCCATTTTGTGAAAAGAGGTCAGGAATGGTAGAAACGTGAGAGATGATGGTGAAGAGAGAGAAAGAGAGTGATGAGAGAGGGTGTGCTGATGATAAAAAGATGCAAAATTTCTGAAGGTTTTCTCTATTTTTCCTACAACAAATTCTTGATCACAAGTGGCAGTGGTTTATGGTGGTGGTTTATGGAGAAGAACCCCACAGGTGGCCTTGGCCAAAGTTTGGCTTTTTCTCTACCCTTCTTCTTTTAAGAAAGAGAGAGAAAGAAAGATAGAGAGAGAAATGTAATAAAGTAGGGTGGGGGAAGGGGGTGATGAGCTAATGTAGGATGACTAGTTGAGGTTTGGCTTTGTTGTGTGAGGATATGGCTTTCATAAATCATAACTGCCCCTGTTTTTGTTGGGATTGTTAATTTTCACTTATCTTCCTCGAAAGTTTCACCCCAAACGAGTGTATATTTAGTGGAAATTCCACGGGTAATTATTTTAAATTATAATTTATAAATAAATTTTAAAAATAATTAAATATTTTGTTAGGGTTCAGTCACTCGGAATCGTATCGCAGTGGGATATACTAAAAATCAGAAACAATGAGGGTGAGATTCAGTCACTGAACTCATTTAGAATTTTGTACTTGTACTCGTCTTAAACGCGATTGAAAGATAATTTTTTTATTTATTCCAGTTCAAAACTCGTATAACACATGAGACTATGAGAGTACAGTTCAGCTATTTAGACCCGTTTAAAATCTATATACTCGTATTCATCACAATCTCAATTAAAAGATGACTTTATTACCCATTTATATCTCAGACTCCTCTATGATATTCGCTAATCTATGTTGCACAGGTGCGGGGGGCGGGTGCGGGTGCGGGCAGATACGGGTGCGGGGATACGGTTTTTTGAAAATGTTAGGGTGCGATACGGCAAGGATACGTCTGTTTATTTTATATTTTATTATATATAACACTTGTTAAATATAAAAAACAACAATTCAAATATCACCATAAAATCAATTCAAATACATAAAACAAGTCATACAAAAAACAATTCAAAATGGCTTTGAGCAGCGGAGCTTTCTAATGGTGTCCGTGAATACTACTAAAGGTAAAAGTAATTACTTATTAAATGATTTACTTTTTGTATTTTAATTTATTTGATTTACTTTTTAAAAATTACAAAAAAAACTAAAAAAAAAAAAACGGACTCGCAGATCTCGGGCAGGATACGCGTATCCTGTGCCAGGATACGCGAGTCCGAAATTTTTTTTTTTTTTTTTGCATGGATTCGCCACGTGGCGAATCCCATGCGAATCCCACGCGAATCGCACCCGCACCCGCACCCATGCAGTATCCGATACTGCATACTGCCCAATTTTGAAGAATCCGTGCATCATAGCCGCTAATTACTCAACATCTTCTAATTTATACAATTTAAATAACTAAGCATAAGTTGCTATAGTAATTGGTTAATCATCTTAATAAAAACTCAAACATTGTAAACTAAAGGTTAAGAATAAATATTATAAATGATAAAAGATTACAACTTGTATTCCTATACTTTGATGTGGATTCAAGATTTTAGATAAATAAGAATAAATAAATATAAAAAAAGTCTGTGTAGGAGAGAGAGTTAACGTGGTACTCTTAATCCGTATTTGCTATTAATATTTTATATATTTATTTGGAAGTGAAGAAAATCGAGTTATTAAAACATAATAATAAATATAAAAATAATATTTATGTATATATAAATTAGATATTAAAAAAATAAATACGTACGTATTTGAACCATTGAGGTTTACTTAATAATTTGCCAAATTAATTTTCTAATAAGAATAAGACAATTTATTTAGCCAACTCAATATATGACCAAATTAAAGTGATGATGTAAAATAATTATGCAGTAGTAAATACACTTTTATTTTCAATAAAAATAAAACTATTAAACTCACGATGCAAAATAATTATGGAGTAAATAACATATATTGATTTTAAATATTTATTTAGGTTCCCAATTGGTAGAGTCTTATTTAAGATCGATGTGATATTCAAGATTTTAAAAAAAATACAATTAATGCAAATTCGATAATTGATCAAATTAGATTCTCCATAAAAAATAAAGTAATTTATTTGGCTAACTTAATAATTAATATTATCAATATAAAATTACTAAAATAAACAGATGTGAGATTCGAATTTTCAATTAATAGAATTAATATAAATTTAATAATTGACCAAATTAAATTTTTACAAAAAAAATAAACTATTTATTTGCCTAACTTAATAATTAGTCAAATTAAACATAATACAAATAAAATTCTTGAGCTTGTGTGTGAAACAACTATGTGGTTGAAAAATACACATTGAATTCTAAGTATTTATTTAGGTTCTCCATTTGCGGAGTTCTATTTTAAATCGACGTGGAATTTAAGACATGAAATTCTATTTATTTAAGTTATCTATTGATATAGTACAAATCAATGTGGGGTTCAAATTTAGATAAATAGGAATATGATATTAAAAGAATACCACATAAGAGGGAGAATTAATGTAGTGCTTCTAATCCGTAACGCTATTATATATAGATGATAGCGGTGATTCAAATATTATTTTATCCCTCTTGTTTTTCTATTTTAAATTTAATAATAATAATATTAATACTTAAAAATAATGAATTTTAAAAATATTTTAGAATATTAAATTAAAGGGACAATTAATCTTAAAAAGAGATTATTCCTAACGGAAATCTCCGAAGACACTCCATCCGACCATTTTTTCGAACCGGACGCCGGCAGCCGGCAGATCTTCGACCATCCACCAGTTTTTTCTTTTTACGCTGTGCCATCGACTGTATCCGTGAGCCACCACCGACACCACCAGCCTTTTCTTTTCTTTTTACGCCAGTCACCTACCGCCCGCTCGACAGGCCACCGTATTTTTTTCCTAACAAATCAATCTGGTAATTTAATATTATCATCCAATTACGGCCCCGCCTTACCGTGTCATTATGACACAAATTATCTTTAATTCTTTAATATAAGAAAAGATTTGTTTTTTGCTCTATTTTTTATTTTAGAAAATTAATGAGAATCAGTTTTAATTAATTCTACCTATTATCTTGACTTTGAAAATATAGTTAATGTTATATTTTCTTTGACATACCCCAATGACAACATTTAAAAAAATGTATTTTAAAATTTCATAAATATTAATGGTGAGTGTGTAGTGTAAATTAAAAGGTAAAAAGTATTGATGATGAGTGTGTATTGCAAAATAAAGAAGAAAATATGATGGTTTGATATGATTGAAGGCATTTTGTTAAATGTAACACTTCTAAAATAATATTTTTCTTTTGAAATATAGCACTTCGGGAGGAATGCGAATTAGTTTGTACTTTCTCTCCTCAATTTATTTGCCATTTTGTATTTTTGACACAAATTAAAGCTCCTTCTATGTTGAAATCAACTTAATGACAATTAACCTTCTTAATATTATTACTCTATCTTATTCAAAATTCATAGATTTTTAATCTTTTGTGTGTTAGGAAGTTTATTTACCAAAATTTATTCTTAATAAATGCTGATTGAATTTAATAAAGAGTGAATAACGCAAGTTAATTAGGGATAGTGATGGAATTATGTAAGACGTATATCGTGCTACTGAGGAGGGTAAATATTATCCCGCACCACAGGAACACCTAGCAAGATATCACCCTTGTTATAATTAGAGTGATGTATTATATATATAATTTTGGATGTAATATGAATATGGTACATGTATATCAATATGATAATTATATATGTATATAGTAACGTGAGCATCTTACTAAGTGCTCTTGGAGTACGGGCTCCAGGTCATGCAGGAGTACCTAGCAAGATGCTCACCTTACCATATACATATATATTTTTCATATTTAGATATACATTTGACATATTTAATCTAAATTTAAAACTCGCATGCACTAACCACACTGCCACATCATAGAAGAGATTCATAGCTAGGTGCTCTTGAGTTAAGAGATAAAATTTATCAATATCATGAGAAAAACAAAAGTTAAATGACATATATCTATACTATATAAAAGTTAAACCCCTTAATTTAATGCGCAGGAGTATTGTGCACATGTGGTAGTACGATACAAGGTAGTTTAAGCAACACCAAAAGTATATCAATTACATATGTTTCGAGCCATCTCTATGCTTTCAAAGAGGGGTTACGGAAGACACAAAGGTTGCAAAATTTAAACCTCAGATAATACGAACCAAAGAGGCTATGAATGCAGAAATTAAACACACCAATTAAAACCATTCCGCATTGATGATGAAGATGTCCAAAGGTCGAGTTTACAAGTATAAATACAATTGAAGTACTCGAACCACATCCAACAAATCAAACCATACCAAAACCCTCTCAATCTCTACCCAACTCACAAACAAATAAGAAATGAAAACAAGGAAAGCGATCTCAGAATTCGGTTCAACAAAATGCTATCATAGATCTTTACTTACATTTGATCCGAAATGAAATATTTAAAGATCTCAGTTTGTGGCGCATTTGTGGCGCATTTATCTCTCCTTGGCTCACTATGCTTTCAAATAAGTTTTGGTTTGTTGTTTTATTTCGTGAATGATCAAAGAGATCAAAAGGGTCAAGAGCAGAGGTGGAGCCAATGGGGTGGCAAAGTGGTCTTGGGCCTCCCCAACCGATCCAACCGTCGGATCCACTGCAGTATCGGCCAAGCAAAGCGAGGGGAATAAAGAAACGATGCCTAAATTTGGAAGAAGAATAGCAAAGAAAGGGACAGTACATGCGATAAAAGGATTTTGCCGGAAAAAATTACAGTGGATTGAAAGGAAAAAAGGAGGAGACGTTACTATGAAGATGAAGACAAAGACTCCTCTTTTGTGATT
Organism: Orobanche coerulescens; assembly: GCA_033398695.1. Lineage (NCBI taxonomy): Eukaryota > Viridiplantae > Streptophyta > Magnoliopsida > Lamiales > Orobanchaceae > Orobanche > Orobanche coerulescens. The sequence goes on along the minus strand of CM065806.1, from coordinate 3,693,382 downwards.
CGTTGAATGGTCACGTACTCACGTGGGTTCATTCATTTTTCTTATATAAGACATTATACGGCGTTCGAATGCAAAAGTCGTTGTTTCGATGCGGCAAAAAAAATGTCCGCCTTTAACTTGATGATGAAGAGATTAATACGGGTCATGGTTATCGCCCCATTAAAATCTCCAACTGTTTCCTCTTTTCTTTATGTTAATTCCATATTTATTACTCCCTCTTTATGTTCTTTCATATTATTTTAGGATGTCGTGAGTGATCAACTGGTGAGAGGCGAGAGTATTAAAAGTGGTTATGGGCCGAGATTTGAGAGCACAACCGTTTCATTTTTCTTTTTGTTACTAATAATTGATATCTAATATAAGAATTTATCTCTAATAATTTTGTTTGAATAAAGAAAGCTAACAAGTTCATGGTCTTTATCTAGCAGTATTTGTGTAATTTTCATATGGAGATAAATAAATGGTTGTGAAACCCGCTATGGACAAGTGTAATATTATTGTAGTTATGTAAGACTGATTGTATCTATTATTTTTGTGTGTGCAAGTTTATCATTTTAAAAATTAAGAAACCAAAAGTGAGAGTGTAGCTAGATGAATCATGTATATTTACACATCATTCATATTTATATTACGCAATTAAAACAATCCATAGTTAACAATAAGATACAATCCGTGCATCGCACCGATTGTACAAAGCCTCGTATTGGAAAAAAATATAAGTTCGGGATATACTCCCTCCTATTCTTAATAGGTGGTGTTTTAGCCTTTCTAATTGTATTTTTATGATGTTTTACATATTCTCTTTCTTGTTAATTCTATTTGTATAATTAATTAACACATCTCAAAAGTCTCATATTTTTCATTAATTGTGAGTATGCATACTTCATTAATTAGGATTCATATTAACAAAGGGTAAACTTTTTAATTGGTGTGCAAAAATCCAGAACTTCACCCATTACAAAAAAAAATGATAGGGCAACATCCTGAACCACACCCCCAAACACACTCATGCTTTATGGGTGTTGTACCACGTGCTTTACTATTAATTTTATTATAATATTATTAAGAATATTTTATCCGTAAAGCATACAGTACAACACCCATAAAATACGAGGTGTGTATGGGGATGTGGTTCAGGGTATTGCCCTGTCACCTTCCATTAAAAAATAAGAGGGGTATCTTGAATGGGAGAGAGTAGTTTGGAATTTTGGAAACTTAATTTAATGAAATGAGGATATTAGATAGGGGTAGACATGGAATAACAAGGGACAAAAGGGCAGAATGATAAATATAAAACAATTAATCTAAATATTAGAATGACAAGTAAAATAAATGGGAGGGAATAGTAATTAATTGGGAAGTAATAAAAACTTTATTGAGACTTCACATTATTATAAGTACGAGGCCTTACGAACCCGTGCGATGCACCGGCTGTGTTTTTTTGTTGAATATCTACGTGTTTTGTACGTAATGTTTGTGCAGATGTTTATATATTTTTTATTAAGGTTGCGTCAATGTTTGTAATATAAGTTTTATATAATTAGTTATATGTAATGTATTAGTTTTTTTTTCAATAAGTTTGTAATTTGTGTTTGTTATCATGGGATGAAGATTGTTGGTGACGTTATTTCATCGCTTTTAATTGAGGTTGAGTGAAACACTCAGAATGATATCTAGGTTTTATAGTCTTGAACACTGAGGGATGGATTGAAAGTTTGTCGTGATAGTATTAAATCTCTTGCATTGTACATAGTTTTGGTCTGTTCCGTATTCGGTTAATTTATGGTATTAATTTTAGTTATGATTTACTTTAGTTTGGTTATAAAAAAATGTTAAGTTCGGAACAATGAGTAAAAGCGTTGGTCATATATGTTAAATTTAAGTTGTTGTTATAGTGTAGTATGTTAATGTTATGCATTATATCTACGTATTTTGTACGTAATGTTGGTGTACATGGTTGAATATGTGCAGATGGTTACCAAGATTGCGTCGGATGTTGTTTGTTGCCATTTGAGAAGCTTATAGCTTTTTTTTGTTATTGTCATTTTCAGAACCCGTGCGATACACAAACGTTGTACCTAATTGTTAATCGCGTAATGTTTGTATAAATTGCCGAATATACAACAATTTGTAACTAAGGTTGCCGCGAGAGAACTTTGTTGATTGTTGAGAAGATTTTGTTAATGTTTACATAGATGTTACCATTTTGTTTTCTATAAAAAAAGAATCAAGAACACAAACAAACTAAACTAAATAACTTAATAATCAAATTATCACCATTTAACCTTAACAAAGAAACAACCTATGCTAAAAAAACATCATCTTGATTAACATGTTATAGACATCGCGAAAACAAACACTTACATTTCATCATGTAAAGAATGCAATTAAACAATAATATGATTAGTAACAGATAGAATAGAAGTAAAGAATGAAAATGTAATCATTCAAAAATTAAAACCATCAATATTATAGTTATCAAGCAATCTTGGAATAAAATCAAACCACCAAAGTTAATACCACAATATAAAAAATGATTCTTTAGTTTAACTACATAATACAATGAACAATCAAGGTCACTAAAAATTTATGTATCATTCCCATTTGTTAAATCAATATATATTCAATGGTATCTCTAACAATCCATCCAAACCAACCGATGAGTCCACGTTTGGGATCGGCTTTTTCTACGTTCAATCATGAATAACCAAGGTAATATTATTCTAACTTCTTTGTTATTTCTTGCTATGAGGTTCAATCATGAATAACCAAGGTAATCTTTTTGTATGTGCTGCTATATGTGTGTGCGTGTAGATCTATCATTGACCAACTTGCTAACTCTACTTTAATATATATACACGAATACTAATTCATTATTATTAAGTTTTTCTCTCGTCACAAAATGATAAAATATAATTGTGGGTGGTTAAATCTTTGCTTCTAACTATAAGTAAAAATTTAAAGCATATATTTATCTTTGTTATGTTACAGACAGCTGCTAATTCAAGGAAGAGGCATAAAATATCAAATTCAACAACACGAATGGTAATCAATTTGTAGCCCTAATTTTTCAAGAAATCATTTCATGACAATTATTTCACCAAATTGGTGAGTGGGCCAAAAAAAATGGAGATCCGAGATATAAGCCCTAAATCATCCTTGATACCTGATTGACGGGATGGCTGCAATTTATATCAATTTATTATAAAAGTCTCTTCACTTGCATGCACGTGACATTACTCTTCACACATTTTCACTTCAAAAATCATGTCATTAATACAAATTGGTGTCATTAATACCCCCAATGATTTTTAGGACCTAATCTTTCTATATATATGATAATAATTCGATATTTGAGTCAATGTAAACAAAAGGATAAACTAGTGCTTCCTCCTCCGTCCATCAATTAACTTCCTACTTTGACATTTTTCGATTAAAATTTAAAATTTTCTACCATAAATTACGATCAATTAACGAATAATTCTAGTCATATAAGTACTCGATAGATTTGTCTTAATGTGTATTTTCAAAATATAACTTACATGACTAGAATTATCCTTTATATTGATCATTATTTATGGTCGAAAATTTTACATTTTAACCGAAAATATCAAAGTAGGAAGTTAATTGGTAGACGGAGGGAGTATGTATAAACTTAAACATATAGAACCAAACAGAACGAGTATTATTTCTTTTATTACTCTTTCATGTCCTTATTACAAGGGAAAAAACAAAAATTATCGTTACCAAATTTATTTTTATACACTTTATGTGCAATATTACACATTTTAATTGTATTACTTCACACTAAATGCATTGAGCAATAATAATTTTAATATTATAATAATGATAGTCAATTAGTAAACTTGTTAAAAATGTATTTTTCTATACAATAAAATCTCGATAAAAAAAAAACTAATGCGACTGACTTCCAGCTATGGTTAAGAAACGTGGTCCTACCAAAGGGCTCTTAGCCCAGTGGTATCAAAGATCCTTGGTGAAGGATTTCCCTACCATCGCAGGTTCGAATCACGGAGAGGGCAGAGTTTTACTTCAATTAAAGCGTCGCCTTTATTGAAGGCTTCCTTCTTCGGGTTGTCGACGCTTTCTGGAGCTCTCAGCGAATCCTAAGCATAACGTAGCTTCAGACTCCCTTTATTAAAGTGACTCTTCAAAAAAAAAAAAAAAGAAATGCGGTCCAATCATGGCGGCCAGGTGGTCACTCATGTTGTTGATGATGGCGGGTTGGGAGGGCTGGAGAATGGTTCTTCTCTGCACGATCACCGACGGTGGTGCTGGAAGCTTCACACATTGCTTCGGAGCTGGTTTCTCCGGCACCCTATGTTCCGGTGGTTACAGCCTCTGGAGACCACAACTATTCTGGCTTCTGGATGTTGAAGGGGGTAGAATTACAGAGCCACTCCGGCAGCAGCATACAGATCGGCGGTTGGACTGGTCTAGGGTGGTTTCGGCACCGGAAAATGATGGTAGGGCTGATTCGTATGTGAAGGCACTGCAAGGTAATCGATTGGCCATGAATGGGCTTTCTTTATCCTATGATGTGCCCGGTAGAGATGATGAAGGGGCCTGCGTTGCTTTTTCGGATGAAGATTTGGATGAGGAGCTTCAGAAATGGCAGCATTCATTGGTTTTGTATGTTGTGGGGGCTGGACACACATTGGGCTATATGGAACGGCTTGTTGCAAAGATTTGGGGGGAACTGGTTCTTTATGTCTTGCATCAATATGAGAATGGGTATTTCATTGCTCGATTTAACTCTGCGGAAGAATGTGAGTTAAAGAAATGGTCTGTTGATTTTGATTTTGAGAAGGAGAAACTTTCTGTTTTACCTATCTGAGTTAAATTACCCAAGTTGCCTTTACAGTTTTAGGGTAAAAAGAGCTTATTTCGTATTGCCAGTCTCTTGGGGAGGCCTTTACATACGGATGAATGTACTGTGAAGCAAACTCGGGTGACTTTTGCACGTATTTCAGTTGAGATTGATGTTAGCCATCCGTCGGTTCGAGTTGCGCGTCTTAAAACTACAGGTGGAACGGTTCTTGAGCAAAAGGTGGAGTGCGAGTGGGTTCCCCAACTTTGTCAAACTTGCCAAACTTTGAGCCATGATTGTGCCATTTTGCCTGTAAACCGGCCTGCTGTTGAGAATGTGAGGCGGCCAACGTGCACCAGTTATAGAGCAATGGGTGCCTGTTGGCCCTGCCCTATGAGACCACATGTAGTGGCACTTGCTGGCCCTACCAGAGTACGAGATCAGCTACTAGCTGCAGTGCCAGTTGTGTCGCCCGTTGTGCCACGATCCAATTTTTTTGCTGCTCTTTCCATTGAGTCTAAGCAGGTTCGGGATGAGGTTTGTTTTGGTTCTTTTGGAAGCCCTCCACTAGATCCTGGACCTTCTCGTGTATTTCCATGATCGTTACAAGTTGGAATGTACGAGGCCTAAATAAGTCGTTACGACAAAGTGAGGTTATTAAGTTTTTGCGTTTTCATAAGGTAGCTTTAGAAGGGTTTATTGAGACTAGGATTAAGCAAGCTAAAGCCACACTTATTCAGCCGAGTTTTGGCACTAGTTGGTTGTTTGAGGATAATTATAGTTTGGTTCTTAATGGTCCCATTGGGTTGGATGGGATTGTTCACATGTGCAATTACAAATGCTTGATCGAACTGTCTAAACAATCCATGGTGTTGTTTCTAATTGGGCTGCTTCTATTGTTTTTGTAACACCCCCAAAACCATATGAGAATATTACACAGTCGTAGTCCCATTTTCACGAGGATCTACCAGGCTATACCTTACAAAACGACCAAATGCTTGCCCGGTCAGGGCCAAATAATAAAATAATACAGACCGTTAAGGTCACTTACACGTGAATACACAGACCGATGAGGTCACACAACTCAATCAACAAAACTGACTTATACAACATTACCCACACAGGGGTCGAAACACAATACAGCGGACGACTGAAATCAACTCTGACAATACAACCAAACTCTACCAACTCTCAACTCTTGATTAGTATCGTAGCTCGTCACTTCCTGTGCCAATCCTGTGACTGCTCCCCTGAACCTGCATGTACCTGGACCCAAAACAAACATCCATCCCCCGATTACTCGGGGGTTAGTAAAACTCCACTATTTTACTAGTGCAAGTATCAAATCATACGAAATGTAACGAGCAAACATTAACCATGAATCAAATGCAATAATCAAGTATCAAAATAGTCCCGGGAGGTTTTAACAAGGGAAAATAAGCTATGAAGCATTCGAAAATAAGATCATCATCTCGGGAATTTTTAGAATTTCAAAACCTTTAAGACTTCAAGTCCTGATTCACAAAACCTTTCGAAAAACTTTAGGGTCTTAACCCAAATCTTGTTTCATAACTCAACAGTTCACAACACGGAAAACATTTACCCAATCGCTCAGGATTCAATCCAACATTCATTTTCATAAAACTTTTCCTTTCAAAACTTTGATTGTCAAAAATATATTCATGACACTGTGATCCACTGTCACGTGTCTCCGTAGGTTCAACAACCCGCACAGACTATTCCACACACAAATAACCAAACATAACCAATTCCGACACCGTGATCCACTATCACGTGTCTCCGTAGGTTCAACAACCCACACGGACTATTCCACACACAAATAACCAAACATAACCAATTCCGACACCGTGATCCACTGTCACGTGTCTCCGTAGGTTCAGCAGCCCACGCGGACTAAATCAATCACAACAATCACACACACAGTCCCGACACCGTAGTCCACTGCCACGTGTCACCGCAGGTCCCGTTGAGCTCACCCGGTTGGACGCACTGTGCCCTAAACTCATGGTCCATTGCCATGTGTTATCGTAGGCCTCGTCAGACCAGCACGATTGGACCTCAGTACCTCACTAAGTTCTAACCCCATAGTCCACTGCCACGAGTCCTCGTAGGTCCCGTCGAACCATCACGAGTGAACTTAGCGGTCACGCACATATACACGTTCGTAATTCAACAATGACATCCCCGATCAATCAATCACAGCGATTACCACACCTTACAGTACTTCCCTATTTATCCGGTCAAATAATGCCTGGGTGAGAGCATGCCCAGGCTCCAGACAACGGACAATAGCATCAGATGGCTGCTCCCTCCTAAAGTGTAGGTACAACTTCTTCAAAGCCTCACTATCTCTTAGAGGCGCCACCACAAAAGGCTCCCAAAGAGCAGCAGATGGTCGACTCACTCGCGGTGGAAGATTACGCTCACCCAACTGTTGCGTCCCAGCACTGGCACCATCTTCATCACCCTCATCATCCCTCTCACAACTATAACGATCAGAGAGCTGTACAATCGGCTGCTCGATCTCAAAAACTGGCTGTTCGATCTGAAATGGAGGCTGCTGCTGAGGACCACCACCTTCACATTGAAACATCGCACTATAATGATGCTCGTCCTGAAACCAATCGAACATCGTCCCATACTGCTGAAACGGCGCGTCAAATGGCTGATACTGATGCTCATAATCAAGGGGCTGCTAAGTTCGCTCAAAAAAATGATGAATCTGAGAATGATGACTGTGTTGGATCTCAGAATGGTGACTGTGCTGGACCTCAGAATGGTTAGTAGGCTGACGCTGAGAATGGTGACTGTGGGCTGCACCAGAGACTGAGTGACGTGGAGGGTCGGGAATCCTCCGCTGGGCGCTGCTAACAAATGCAGAATGACGAGGCCTATCGGAAAACCTATCATGGCTCCCAGCTGAGTAGTGCACCGGGCTCCTAGAATGTCTATGCGTAGGTTCGAAGAAATCCACGATCCCATAAAGCACCCGGCGAGAAACTCGAACAATAAATCCTGTCTCAAACTCGTCGTACAAGAACGCCTTCAAATGGCGATCGAAGCACTCATCCCTGCTCGCGTCCTGGGTGTGGTCCGGACAAGGAAGTCCATGGACACAACACACCCTCTCTGGCTGTCTCTCCCGGTCCGATGTCTCTGCACCATCTACGGGTGGGGTACTCTGCCGGCGTCGCTTCGACACTTTATGTGCCGACTCATATGTAATCAATTTCCCAGCAGCCTTCTTTAACCTATCCATAACTTTCTTTCTCTTGATCGGCGCAGGATCATCGTCGTTATTCATCACAACTATTCTTATAGGCTTAATGAACTTAACGTCATATGGCGAGCCATTCTCAAAACTCAGGTAGTAGTAGTCAGCTTCATCCTCCTCCATATGCGGTAAAGAGGGAAGTACTTTGTGCTGCAAGTCATTAAAGCATACTATTAGATGGGCAATCACATAATGTTGAAGAGATGAGTGAAGTCAGGAGAAAATACGTTTACAAATTTATGTACCTTATCGTCGAAGAAATGAGTGAAATCACAGAACATCTTCCTCGTAGTCCACATCAAACACCGGGGGACTTGGACAGATTTATCTCGAATACCACACAATGCTCCCAATGAAGGAATCATCTCATACGACCATATCTGTAAAGCCCAATCAGGACCATAGAAGTGATAGTCCTTATGCTCTTGTCCCTCCTTCATGGCAACATTGCCTATGTAGTAAGATAAAACGCCAAAGGCATAAGAACCCCAAGGAAACATATCCCACTGCTCGAAATCCTCAACTAATGCCCATGCCCATGTCTCGACCATCATGTCGTCACGGCATAGGATAAAGTAGTAGTATATAAGCAAATTGGCAACCTTCACATAATCTCTTATGTCTCTACTAAAATCTCGAGCATTGAACCTCTTCCGCATAACACTAAACTTAATATTTTTGCCATGGAGTATTCTGTGGAAAATACCGTCAGACCGAAGGAGATGGTTGTCCTGTGGATGGAAGGTAGAGTTTCCAAAATGCAGCCCAGTGATCATGGCAAAATCACTGGCCGTAAAACGAATGGTCCTCCCGCAAACCTGGAATCCGACTCATCCGGGGGGATTTGATCACCCTCCATTTGACAGGCAATCAAGTGATGTAGGGCAGTATTTGAACTCCTATTTCTCCTAACTTTAATCAAACGCCCCAGGACCCCCTCGGTCAAGCTCTCGATAGCTCGATCACCAACTGCGGAATTGCAGCCCATACTTCTTAGTGTCTCAATGATCTCTTTAAATACCGCCTCCCGTATGTAAAGATTCACTTGCCGTGTAACAAAGCGCAATGTAGGTCTCTTCCATACGCAACCAGTCTGCAATATAGACATACAAATCATAAGAATATGATAGAATGCTTAAGAGAACAGAAAAAAAATTCTGCATTGCACACGATCGATGCCCGTGTGCAACACGACGGACATCGATCGTGTGCATGCCATCGTGTGCAAGTCAGAAGCCTTTGATCTTCTTGCCCACTACGGCACACACGATCGACGACCGTCGTGTGTAAACCATCGTGCCCACGAAAGACCATCGTGCACACGATGATGTCATCTTCTTCAGCACCATCGTGAGACGATGAACAACCGGTCGTGGCACGATCGTGTGTGAATGAAAATACACTAACCGTCAGCTCATTGACGAATTCCTCTTCAGATAGAGTGTCACTAGCGTGTGAGGAACTTCTGGCGTCTTCAGATTCTCTGTTGCAGTCGGAGTTCGACATTTTCTGTCCGGCGAAAGGGTTTCACGACGGGAGAGTTTTTTTGCAGAGAGATACAGCGGAGAATTTTTTCGCAGAGAGAAATATTGAGTTGTGGGACCATTTAGATTATTGTTCTTTGCTTTTAATAATTTTTTATTTTTTTATGTTTTTATCTTTTAGTGGTAGACTTTAAGGGTAATAAAGTCTTTTAACACATTTTGGTATAAAAAACTTATAGTTTTATGAATGTGGATACATAACTTACTAGTTTTATGATTTGGTACTAAAAAAGAGCGATCCCAAACCAAAATCTAGCAGTTTTTTTAAAAAAAAAATAATAATTCAGTTTTTATTAATTTAGGGAAAATAATATTTCCAGTTTTTTTTCAAAAACAGTTTATAAATCAGATATGGACTTTATTTTTTTTTAAAATAATAATAATTCAGTTTTGTTTATTTATGGAAAATAATATTCCAATTTGTTTATTGAAAAAATAGTTTATAAATTAGATCCAGACTATTTTTTTAAAAAAAATTGGAATATTATTTTCCATAAAGAAATCGGATGTTTTTATTAATATTTAATCTGCTTTTATATTTTTTAAATAAAATAGTTTTTTATGAAAAATTAAAAATACGAAAACAAAAACTAGCAGGTATTTTTTTAAAAACAGTTATTTTAATATTAATATTCCAGATTTTTTATAGAAAGAAAAGAAGTTCGGATTTTTTAAAAAAATTCCAAATTTTTTATTTTTTACATTTTTAGACTTTTATATTTTTTATTATTTTTTTATTATTATTACATAGATCAGTCAGAAGATGACACATGTCATTTAACGGACAGATCAGCAAGGCTGTTAGATTTAACTGATGGATCACGGATTCCCTAACTTGGTTGGACGAAAACAAATTCATACCCATAAATGATACAAAAAAATTTGTTATCATAAGTACAAAATTTGGAAATTCATACCCCTAATTGATAATTTTGCCTTTTTAGAACGTATATTTATTCAATACTCCATCTTTTTATTGTTGTATTTTTTTTAAAGATCAATTTTAATCACTCAACTTAACAAAAATAAAACTACACTCAATATGAAATTTATCCGAGTACTTTTAAGTATCAGAATTATCTAGGACTTATAAAATACTCCTTCTAATACAAAAAAATAATATTTTTAATACGAAATAAATATAATTATCCAACCGTCTAATATACAAGTGTGTCATAAAAAAAATACAAGTGTGTATGCGTACGTTGACTTGGAAGATTTTTTCATAAAAAAAGTCATATGTCAAAGAAACAAATTAGGAAAAAAAATAGTTTGACTATACTACAGTATCCACCCACAACAAAGATTTGAAAATCTCATTTTCTAATATTATTAAATTTTAGAAAAGAATAGGATAATATTTCAAAAGCAGGTTGCGCCTGCGGATGAAAATCGAACCAAACTACTTAATACTTAATTCGATCTCGATTGATCAAAAAATTTGTTTGAGCTTGGTTGGTTAGTTTAAAAAATCAAGCTTGGACACAATTTATTGTTTGATAAAATTTAAAACACGGCTCGAGCTCGACTTGTTTTTTGAATCAAAATCAAAAAATTACATCTAAAAAGCAAGCTACTCGAGCTCGATTTATGTTCTGATCGATCAAAATTCGTTCGAGCTCAGTCATTTATAAATCAAATCAAATTCAAATTCGTTCGAGCTCAATCATTCGATCCCTGATACAGGTGGGAGAGTTTCTGGTCTCTCCCCCAACAAAAAAAAATGTTACAATTTACACAACTGCCATCGACTCAGATTGCGTAATAATTTTCTTGGATACCCGTGCCAAAAATTGCCAAACCCGATGCAGCAGCTTCACAGTTCCACAAAAACATCTCGTGATGAAAGAAAGAACATTTTTTTTTTTCTTACCAGGTTTGTACTTTTTTTTTATAATAGAGTTTTAATTTTACACTTAATTAGTCATCGGAACAACAATCATGTCCCTACAAAACTGACTACCAATTAAATCGCGAAATGACTACCTAAATTCTTAAATATCTCCAACTACTGCGAAAAAGTAGTCGTCCCTCCAAGTAATTGCTCCATACTGGACTCCCTCAAATCCAACCGCAGGATCCCACGGAGATCTGGCCTTCCATACTGCCGCTTGAAGCCCTCAATATTTAATTATTCTATCAGCGTACCCCAAAGAGGTTCATAGACTAAAAAGTCATAATCCTTAAAAATTCTTATCTCGGAGTGACTCGAACTCGAATCTCCCACTTGAAATGAAAGCCCCGTCGCCAGATTACCAATGCCACTGGTTTACCAGGGTTTGTACTTTGAATTGTTGAATGATGTTCAAAATTTGCATACAACATGAGAATCTGCACAAGATTCTGTGATGTCATGATGACATGCCTTTGTTTGTGAAATGACTTTTAAGTGATTTTATTTATATTGGCTTTTGAGTTTAAGTTTTTTTTTATCTGGTCAAATTTCTAAATAAAGTGTTCGGTAGTAAATAGATTTTTATATTACTGAAGGTCAAAAATATATTCAATCTTAAATTCTTACTTCGTATTTTTTAATTTGACATCTATATAGTAGATATATAAAGTAAGTTAAATATAATAATAATATATTAGATGATTAAAATGTTACCATATAAAAATATAAAAATATTGAAAAAATATATATTTTTAGTTTATTTTCATACTTTTGTACTTCGACATTTATTTGATTTTTCAGAATTATTTTGTTCTGATTGTAAAATAATAAAATAATTATTATAATGCCAAATCATATAAAAGAAATTATATTAGTAAGAATATAGGTTGGATACTTTTGATGAAAGTTGATAATAATAAATATAATTTAATTTATTATTTATAAAATTAAATATAAGACTCATAGAGCCCTACATGAAAAATAAATGCCTATGCTTAATTAACTTATGGTTTTTCTATCATGTGCCCTTAGATTTATAAATTAAAGCAAATCAAATAATAGTTTATGTGTATGTGTGTGTATATTGGCTCATGTATATTTTCTAATAATTTTACAATATTATTGAAATTCAATCAAATATCACTAATATAATAAAATATTTAACATTTTACGTCGTGCATCGCACGGGAGGACATCTAGTTATTCCTATAATGGCAAGTAGGTTGGAATAGGTACAAATGAGAAAAAAAAAGCTTTCGTTCTGATGCTTCTCAAACAACAGTGAATAAATTTATTTGTAAAAATCGGATTAACTTTAGAACATTGAATATATAGTATATTAAAAAATATAATGCCAGGAAATATTAAAGAATTATAAAAAAAATTAATGGAAAGCCAGCAGTATTTTTTTTCGTAAATATTATGACTATATTTTACTAAATAACCCACGGTCAAAGTTCAACCTAAAATAAAAACGGATCGAGTATATACAAGATATAGTGGTACAGTAAAATCTCGATAAATGAATATGATCGGGACCGGAGAAAAATATTCGTTTAGCAAAATTATTCATTTATCGAAAGAAAATTTGAACATGTTATAAAGAGTTGGGATCGAAAAAAATTATTCGTTTGGCCAGGTTATTCGTTTATCGAACATTCATTTATCAAGATTTAACTGTACAGTAAAACCTCGATAAATGAATATGGTCGGGACCGGAGAAAAATATTCATTTAGCGAAATTATTCATTTATCGAAAAAAAATTTGAACATGTTATAAAGAGTTGGGACCGGAGAAAATTATTAATTTGGTGAGGTTATTCGTTTATCGAACATTAATTTATCGAGGTTTAACCGTAGTTGATAATAATCAAACATGATCAATGACACAGAAGGCAAGAATGAGTGAATAGTGTATATACTGAATTTTCACCAGCAAGGGAAAATTTTTTAGTGTATATATTAAAAATTTAAAACAACAATTACAGTTCTTATCCTCTTATCATTGCATTTCCTTAACATAAACTTAGAAGGAAATTATGAAGAACTGATTTTCTATAGGCAAAGTGTGCGCACAGAATTTTACAGTTAGTATTTAGTGTGATTCAGACAAGTATCCATGCTCTAAGAGATCAGACAGAACACTTCTCATTTTATCCAACGGAACGGGTTTTAGTACGACACCTTTCATACCGACTCTCGAACAGTTCTCTTTCGTCATTTTATCAGCGTTTCCTGTTAGGGCGACGATAATAGGGCGATCGGTGCTACGTTTGGAGAATTTCTCGTGTATTCTTACGGCGATTTCAAAACTATCGACACCCGGTATACTGACGTCGAGGAACACCACTTTGTGTTCTTGAGTAACGACTCGTATACACTCCTCCCCCGAGGCAACGGCTAATACGTCGCATCCTAGGTGGACAAGGAGGCCCTTTGTCGCCATACGGCTAACACTGCATGAAAAGGTATTACATTAAACATAGAATAAAGCAAGTACATAAGCAAGTTGGACTTGCAAGTTGATGTCCTCAATGTGTATAAATGCATCAAATTGATGCCCACATAGAACCGTGTACCTGAAGCTCGAGCTCGACTCGAGATCCTCGCCTCGCCTCGATAACATTACCGAGTACGAAAGCCTGTTTGACTCGACTTGAAAACGTGTCTAACGAGCCTACCGAGTCGACCCGAGCCTAACGAGTCTAATGGAGTTACAGGAAAAATCTAAGTTATCGAGCCTAACTAGTCGAGCTCGAGCCGGCTCGTTAGTAAACCGAGTGTCTAAATGAGCCGAGCTCGAATAGTTTAGCTATAAGAGTCGAGCTTCGACGAGCCTTAACGAGTTGACCGAGCTCTCAAGCAGCTCAGTTCGCACAACAGCCCTACACATGGCAAGACAAACGCTAAGAGCCACAACAATTATTCATCATCATCAACAGCACCTTAATCCCAACTATGTTGGGGTCGGTGGCATGAAGATTATAGTGTCGTTTAATTGTCTAAAATTAGTTAACACCATAACTCATGCAAATAACAAAGTGGCAAAGTTTTACGCCGGATGCCCTTCCTGTCGCAACCTTCATATGAAGGAGAAATAGAACGAAATTCCAAAACCGTCAACATCATAGGTTTTTCCATTTATATGGAAAATATCATGAGACGGCGATGAGTTTGAGATAATTGCTATTGTCATGTCACAATACGTGATTGATATTGTAAAATCAACACATACATCATGCAACATGACTCCAGCCACAACAATTATTATTTATATTTTTTTTAAAAAGAATACCCTTGAGGTAAGTTTGACATATTTACGAAAAACTTCCAAAATTACCAAAAAACACGAGGTTTGGTTCAGTGATAAAAATAAGGGAGTGTACGTAGGTTCGTAATTATATTTTATAAATGTGAATGGGGATTTTGGAGTTTTTGCTTATGTAGGAGTAAATGAAAGGAGTACTTGAAAATCGTCCTTGTACCTAATTACAAACTTAATATATATATATATATATATATATATATATATATATATATATATATATATATATAGGGGCGTGTTCTATGCAGTACCAATATTAGATGCAGTATTTTACAGTACTAATTTATGCATGAGTTTTGTACTAATTATGCATGAAATATATGCATTTCGTGCATCAAAATTTCAATGCATTAATTCTCACAAAAATTTGATGCATATAATCTAATATTTTAATGCATCGATATTTTGATGCATATATTGTATATTTTAATGCATTAAAATTTTGATGCACGAAATGCATATATTTAATGCATAATTAGTACAAAACTCATGCATAAATTAGTACTGTAAAGTACTGCATAGAACGCGCCACTATATATATATATATATATATATATATATTATATTGAGAGAGACAAAGTTTGGGTCATTTAGGAAGTTTTTCCCGTAGCAACCTAGGAACCTAGTAAACATGTATATGTGATGCTATTATCAGTTTATGTAAGATGTTGTACTTCAATATCATCTTGCATGTGTTATTAATATATGTTGCCAAATGTATAATATCTTAAATAATCTGATATATACATGTTTACTAGCAGGTTCCAAGGTTCCTATGGAAAGAAAAGTTCATGCATGAACCCTAACCCTATATGGGAGGGAGGGAGGTAGAGAGGCATTGACGAGTAAGCTTTACTAACCTATTACCATCCATCACGACAACTCTGAGCCCAGAGAAGTTTGTTTTGAAATGATTCCCCGGGACTTTGTGTATAAGCGGAAGCTTAGACTCATTTGAGCGACCAGGAAATCCAAGTTTAACAATAAAAATACCAGTCGAACCCCTGCCGACACCTTCGCTTTCAATCCAAATGTGCCCTTCCATGAGATTTACGAACCTGATCACGCGAAACCAGATTTAATTCACAATGAAAAAATATAGAGGCTGTTTGATTGAAATCTCGTACATTTCGTAAGATGTTTTTAGAACTTATGTAAGATGCTACATACTACTATTTTACTAAAAAATAATTTGCTGAAGTGTTTGGAAAAAGTAAGAAGTGGAGCTTTTAAGGTACTAGCAACGGCAGTTCTATACTTGATAGATAATTATAATTAAAGTTGGTTGTTAAAAATAAGGTGTGTTTTTCTTAAAAGATGGGAGTTTTTATATTTGTGCTATATCTAAAAGTTTGAGTCCTAACAAAAAGAGTATTCCGATTTCAGAATCTGAATCCAATATCCTAAAGCCTAAAATAAATCGCAAAAAAAAAAAAAAAAATCAGCATTTTGAAGCAAAGCGTAGAACAAATCCAGCATTCAGAATTTAAGTCCTATTTGAAACGAATGATACACGAATAAGACTTACCTCCTACAAATCGCAAGGCCAAGACCACTACCACCGGAATTTTTGGCGGCAAGTGGCTGGCTCTGCACAAATTTCATGAATAGCTTTGGAATATCTTGCGGGTTGATTCCCGAGCCAGTATCTTTTACCTAAACAACAAAAACATCAATTATTAGAAACTTAATGAATAAATTGTCAAATTCTTGAAAAATAAATCAGACATATTGGAAACGAACTTCTATGCGTAAATAGAAGTGATTATCACTCGGTATAGGAGAAAAATCAGGGGCTCGAGGATCTCTTAGAGAGTCCGATTTCGCAACAAAAGCAGCTATCGAGACACCACCCTCTTTTGTGAACTTCACAGCGTTCCCAACAACATTCAGAAGAACTTGCATTAACCGTTTTTCATCACCAACGGCATATTCAGGCAAATCTGGGGACAAGCTCAATGTAACATATAACCTCTTCACTGAAGCAATAGGTTTTATCAAGTTAAGTACCTACGGTAAGCAGCACACACTTCAGTCAACCAACAATCCAACATGGCATCGGAAACAAATTAAAGAGAGGGGTTTGCAATCACTTATAAAAGACCATTTAATTAAGGGACAATTATAAAAGACCCCTGGGGTATTAATATTCACAAAAACATTACCAAGGTCTAAAATTACACAAACACAAACACACACACAAAAAAAAAACTGGAAATTTGATTATATCTTAAATGTAAAGGGGTCATTCTACTTTTTACAAATATAAGAAGCGGTTTTGGGATGGTTTTCCTTATGACGGGAATAAAAGGTAATAAGAATTAAACATCAAGGTGTTTTCTGTAATTTTCACTAACCTATTTGCAAACACTAAGTATTGCGTTTAGCTTAAACAATAATAAGACAAATTCCAGACCACAAGAATAAAATAATATAGAAAATAATATATACTATTCAAATATAAATACCTCCCGAAAGAGGGAATGAAGGCTAAAGGTCGCCATCTCGAGTTGAAGGCTACCATCTTCAAGCCTCGAAAGATCCAATACATCATTAATAAGAGTAGCCAAAAGGTTGCTGCTCTTGAGAATTGTTTCAACCATCAGTCGTTGCTCGGGCATCAGTTCAGTTTCTTGTAATAACGATGAGAGAGCAATTATTGCATGCATGGGGGTTCTCATTTCATGATTCATGACAGCCAAGAAATCATTACGGGCACGAACGGCTGTCTCGGCTTCCCTTCTTGCTAAATCGAGGGCAACATTTTGTTCCATTAGAAGATCCCTCGCCCTCATCGACTCTTCCAAAATCGCAGCATGGGAAAGAGCAACGGCAACCTGATTTATATTTTTTAAGAATAAAAAAACAGATGTGTGGTGGCGTCATGCGTCGATTCTTGAAAGAGTCCGGTTAAAAGGACAAAATACATAAAAAAAATCAAACAATCATTAATTGGAAATTTTAAAGCAGCATAAAAATGGAATATAAAAATTGAGGCTCCTACCATATACCCTATTTTTAGCTTCATCTTAATTCTTGATCTAAACATACATAAAAAAACCAACACAACCAACGCAAATTTCACGCCATAAATAAAGCAAAACATTAGCAAAGGGATGTAATAATCACGAACCTGGTCTGCCACCACTTCAACAAGCTCCAACTCATGCACGTGCCACTGCCTAGCACTGTCTGAAGGCAGCATCAGAACCATCAAAGCATACCTCTTAGTCGAAAGCTCGGGCCAATCGTGAATCTGAAAATTCGACAGATGCAAAAGCGGGACCCGCACAGCAACCACCTCCCCAGGCATATACTTCCCGACGGACCGAAGCCTGGCAACTGGCGAATTCGGAGATATTTTCACCGCACGACTCGTATTAAAAACATCATTGATCACTGGATGTTGTATGGGCACGGTAAACCCAACCGGGTTCTGGTGGCGGAGAGTGTACGAAAGCTGGAGGTCGAGCCCAGCCCGCGTCGGCATCCACAACGCGCACTCCTCCAGGCCCAAGGTCCTCCCGAGCTCGACTAGCGTAGTTTTTAATATTGTGTGCCTATCAAGCGTACTTCTTATTTCATGAGTTAGCATTCTAACGTGACGGCCGGTCTCTTCTTGCGTACGAATTAATCCCATTTCTCTATCTAACTCGGCGGCTTTATTTTTCAAAAACAGTTCTCTTGTTTTGACGCTTAATAAATCAGGAATAATGTGTACGAGCATAAGTGCTGTCGCACAAGATACAACTGCGGTTAGTATTTTTGCGGTGGTCATTACAACTGCCACTGTCCTTGTGTGCATGGTGAATGTCCATAGGTTAATAAGGTGTGTGGCCCCGCAGAGGACGATAAATGCACCAAACTGGACAAGAACCCATCTATATGGAAATACAGCGGATTTCTTAACAAAGTATATTAACTCGAGAGGGATCGAAAAATAAGCCAGTGCGATGAAGAAATCGGAAATGTATTGATACTTCATCAACAATTCGTCAGCTGGCCATGGTGGCTCAATGCAATTACAAAGCTCCATGCTAATATGAACCACTTGAGCCTTATTAGTTCTTCGTGTTATTCAACTGTTGAAAAAGATACAAAGGCTTAACTCGTATATGGGATTCAAGTATGCAACAAGTATTATCCTAAAGAAAAAAAACAATTCTATCCAAATAAAACAAACCCATATTTCAGAAAACAGAAAATACAAAATTGGCTATCACTCTAACCGGACAATTTACGAGTACTGGAATTATGGAAAGCCATAAATGATACTTCCTCTGTCCACGAAAAGTGTGGTTTTATTTCCTCGTTGGTCCGTCTATGAAAAGTGTGGTCTTTATATAAATGGAAATGACCTCACTTAAAATATTATTCTTTCTCCACACAAAAATATTTCACTAAAAAATACATCTCTCCTCTACTTTCTTAAAATCTGTGTCACTCCCTCTGAACCACACTTTTCTGGACGAAGGGAGTAGTACATATCGATAAATCTAGACTGAAGTTTCCAACTATCTATAGTGAGATCGTGCGAGCTATCAAACATCTAATAATGAAGAATATTCCACTTCTTGCATACCGTGGCTTCGGCCAGAGAGTTCAAGATCAAGTAATTTGACATACTTTGACATACTCTAAAGAGGCAAACAAACAGAACCTTGTGTGAAAAAATATGGATTACATACAAACATTATAATCTTAACAGATTACTTTAGCTGAAAAATATCAACAATGTTCCGAAATAGGGACAATTTCAGCACCATTTTAAAGCTGAAACTAAACATTCAAGAATGAACCTTTTGACGGTAAATCTGATCCAACAAAAGTAACTAACACAACCCACAAAAGAATTTTCAATAAAAAGCCAAGAAACTAAAAAATAAAATAAAAACAAAAAAGAACAGCAAGAGGGAAAAAAAAAAAAAAAAAACTCACCCAGCATTCTCCAAGGACTCATGTACTGTGTTTGAGCACAAAATTCTTTCTGATGATCGAAAACAAGTCAAAATGGCTTCTTTTATCAACCACTGGCAGCATAAATACTTCATCAACTACAGTAGTTGCCATAGCATCTCAAAGTTTTTTTTTTCAGTGTCGCTTGTTTCAAACACTGGCAGCATGATTACTAAAACCATTACTTTCACTTTCTGAGTTTCTTTGTCAATCATAATTCCTCATATTTATTCATGAATCACACTTAGTGTCAATATCAATTTCAGGTTAAAAGGTCACACATAAAAAAAATCAAAACCCTGACAACCCAAAAATTACTATCTACAGTCTAGAATCAATTCAAAACCCTAATTTTCAAAACAAATAACCTGGTGAATGGAACGGCCGGAGCTCAGGTGGTCCCCGGACGGCTATATCGGAGACGGCGTCACCGATCTGGGAGGGAAATTTGCTGACATAAAAAAGAAGGTTCTTGTGGATTGCGGCATGGAGGGAGGGGGAAGAGTTCTGAACTTCTAAAAATACCGTCTTTTATTCTTTTTTTTTTTTTGACAAATAATCTCTTATTCTTTAATCCGTGCAAATGACTTTTGATAAAATAAAAAATAGTAGGGAAGGAATTTAATTAAAAAAGAAATAGTAGGGAATGAAAAGGTTTAACCCTTTTTTTTTTTTTTTTAGTGGAAGTCCTGCATCTCAAACTCAAGTGCACACTGTCTTTTCTTGCTCGTATACAGTAAAATCTCGGTAAATGAATATGATTGGGATCGGAGAGAAATATTCATTTAGCGA
Organism: Orobanche coerulescens; assembly: GCA_033398695.1. Classification (NCBI taxonomy): domain Eukaryota; kingdom Viridiplantae; phylum Streptophyta; class Magnoliopsida; order Lamiales; family Orobanchaceae; genus Orobanche; species Orobanche coerulescens. Next base: position 3,672,745 of record CM065806.1, on the reverse strand, counting down.
AATTATTTATTTATCGAAAGAATATTTGATCATGTTATAAAGAGTTGGGACTAGAAAAAATTATTTATTTAACGAGATTATTCGTTTATCGAACATTCATTTATCGAAATTTAATTATAATTGCAACATGAGTGATAAACGATACGATTCTCGTAGCAAACTGCGTAATCCCTCGTCTTCAAACACTCCCACTCTCGATTTGATAAAATTGGTGGAAGAGTAAAATCACTGACTCTTGTGTAATTGCTTGATTTTGAATTTTCGGGTGCAAACCACGAAATGCAAGAAGTGAAATACTATACACTACTCATTCAAAGGTAATACTGTAATACAGTAATATAAGTTTCTTTTTTTATAATAAAATATAATTTTACTATAATTTCACAATATATTAAAAAAGGTTACCGGACCGACTAACCCGGCCCAACCCAGCCTGGACCGATCCAGTCCGACATCCTATTGGGTCGATCTCGATTCTACCGTTCTCAACCCAGCTCGTGTCCAATCCAACCCGGCCCGGTCTGCGCAGTGGCTTCTTCTATGCCTAACGTATTTTATATATATATATAATTTATTTCATAATTGACTAGATGAATTTTTTTAAATTTTCGGAATAAAACACACGATTGGTACTTCAAAGCACACCTGATCTCTTCAAATCACATATTTGTACTTATTAAACACACTTTTCATTAATCCATGCTGTTATTTCGTCAATTCACACCTTTATTTTGTTAATTCACATGTTTTGCCATGTATAAAAATAATTAAATTGTTGGTTTTCAATTTGTAATCTAATTATGATAGATTGGATGACCGTTATACTAAATAAATTTAGTTTCATATCTAATTATATACATTTTATATAGTATTAGACACATGTACATAACAAAAATAGGTCTAATCGTATACCCTTGATCGCTTACTTGATCCAAATCTTCAAATTGAATGCATGTAACTTAATCGAGTAAAGTTGTTGTTGGATACCAAACCATAATGTGGTTTTTCACACTAGAACATTAAAAGTAGGGCTCAGATTTTTGAAATCGAGAGCCGCGGAATCGATCCGAACCGCATCGAAACCGACGGTTCGGTTCGGTTCTTAGCAATATTTTTTTTTTCTTTTTGTCGGTTCGGTTCTTACTATTAGTAATCGGTTCGGTTCGCGGTTCCTGTCCATTTTAAAGAGGAACCGTCTAAACCACAATGAACTGTCTGGACCGCACCGAACCGGGAAACCGACCTGTCTGAAAAAATATAATATAATATATTCTTATTAAACACAATTAATATAATATAATATAATACAATATATTCTTAATAAAATATAATATAATATAATATATTCCATCCGAACCACACGGAATCAGTTCCGGTTTGATTCCTACGCGATTCGGTTCCGAGTCGGTTCGGACAAAAAAAACTTGCAAAACCGAATTGCGAATAAACTATGTGGTTCGATTCCGCTTCCTGTATTTTTATTCCTTGAACCGAAAAATCCCAGGCCTAATTAAAAGTTGATAACTCGAATAGATCGTTTAGCACACCTAAACAGTGGGAAAGATTTTTCTTTTTTCTTTTTTTAAATGAAAGGAGATAATTGAAAAAACACTTACTTAAGTCCATTAAAAAATAAAATCTTATCCCCACAATGAAAATATTTAGAACCTAATTTTAATTAGGGGTGGCCACGATTTGGTCTGAACCGTTCGGAATTCGGATAGTCACGGTCTTGGTCCCGATTATATAACGGTCCCAGGACCGGTCCGTAACATGCACTAATCTCGGTTTGTCCCTTTCCCATTTAAAGTGGGGAAAATTGCATAAAACACCCTTGTGTTTTATGAAACCTGCATAAAACACCCCTATATTCTTTAAACTGCATAAAACACCCTTGTATTTTAATATACCCTGCATACTCGCCCCTCCGTTTGCTTCCGTCAAATATTCACTAACGCCGTGCTATTTTCTTATCTTCTCACTTTTCTTTACTTCTTTCATCTCTCTCTTCTCTCTTTACTTCTTTCATCATCCTTTACGATTAGGGCTTTTTACCCCAAGAGTCACGGTAAGAACAAAATACTAAGTGATGTAAAAGCTCCAACCAGCGCCCTCTATTTTTGTTGATTTTGCAGTTCACGGGTATGTTTTATTTCTCTCTTTATTGTTTGTTTTGTTCACCATTTGTTGGGTTTTAGCTAACCATTGTTCGATTTTAGGATAAGTAAATTTAGAGTTTGATTTCTTCCGCTGACTAGCATCATATCTCATTCATTCTCAAGTGTTTATCATGGTCCCATAAAACGAGATTAAGGGGATCTGTTGAGGATAGAAATGAGTGGTATACTAATTGATGAAATCATTGCATTAAATTATAAAAAAAAAATCTTGTCATCAATAATACATACAATAGAATATGCTGATTTCATTTATAAATATTATTCATTGTGGTTAACAGTATATCAATTTCATTTCATAAAACTGTATGCGAAAAGTCCCAAATGAAAAAAAAAAAGTATTCGATATTTTCTTTTGCAAGCTATTATTTAATATCTTATAAGTGCATATGTGTATGTTTTGTCTTTGTAACTAAAATTGGGACTAATGTGTTGTCTGTTATGCTAATTAGTTTTGATTTTTTTTTTCTTATTATAATAGATGGATGCTTTTAAGAGCATTACTTTGCATGTTTGGGCTGGAGGAAAAATTGTGTGGACTCCCAATGTAAGATATATGGGAGGTCAGAGACACAAGTTTTGTGAGGTTGAACTTCATGAGATATGCTTGTTTGATTTTTTCTCTTGGTATACTACAACGACGGGAGTACCGGCGGTTAGTCCTCATATATACTATCGAGTGCCAAAAGAGAAACCTACAAAGCTAAAGAAAGTAAATACTGATGATAGCATTAGAGAAATGCAAAAAGATGTGATGGATGAAACAAGTGTGGACATATGGATGGAAGAAAGTGTGAACATATGGAATGAAGAACTACAGGTTGATTGTGTTTTTGTCTTTGATAATCACATTAAATTGTATATTTTTAACTTAAGAATATATGTTATGACCCTAATTTGTATGTGCAGGTTAATGAAAATGAAACTGATGCAGTCCATACAGTTAATGAAACCGAAAATAATGCACAGCTTGAAGGAAATGTGGAGATTCAAGAAGAAATTATTGCCCAAATCTCAGATGGTGACGTTGTAGAATCCGATGTAGATGAACAAGCTGCTGAAGACTTTGAAGGGCCTCAAGATGATGATATGTGTTGAGAGGCCAGAAAATCACTCTCAAACTGAATTAAGAAAATACAAGGCTACTTTAAACGAGGAAAGTAGAAAGAGTGAAATGAATATGATGAAAAATGGAAACATAAGGGGTGCTAGAAATAACAGAAATGGTGGGGATCGAGCAGAAGAATGCGCAGTGGCTCAAAATGAAGCATGGTATACCGATGAGAGTAGTGGGAGTGATGAAGAATTGAGTAAAAAGGTTGAATCTGATGATGAAAGGCCGGAAGATGTTTATCATGGATATGTGGAGTTCAAAGAGAAGAATTATCCGGATAAGAAACAATTTGTGATGGAAGTAGGCATGTTATTTGCTTCAAGGGGGATATATAGACAGGTTCTAAGGGATTGGGTTATTAGAAATAGTTGGGATCTGAAGTTTTCAAAGATCGAGGCGAAAAGAATTACAGCAAAATGCAAAAGTGGATGTAATTGGTATATTCATGCTTCTAATGTACAAGGCTGTAGCACATTTCAAGTTAAGACCATCAAGGGTGAACACACGTGTGCAGCCACTACTCATAATACTCAAGCAAATTACAAATACCTTGGCCTGAGGCTTGTGGATGATTTAAGGGACACTCCTAACATGACTGTGGAGGCATTGAAAAAGAAAGTACACAGAGATATTAATGTGGAAGTTTCTGACCATATCATCTACAGGGCCAAAAGATATGCACAAGTGTTGATTGATGGGGATATTAAGATGCAATACTCAAGATTGTGGGATTATTGTGTAGCTGTATGTAAAGAAAACATTGGCAGCAAGTTGAATATGCACTTGAATCGGGAGTTAGATCCTCCAGCCCTTGATAGGATGTATTTTGGTTTAAAAGGGTTAAGAGATGGTTTTTTGGCAGGGTGTAGACCCATTATAGGCTTAGATGGGTGTTTCTTGAAAGGGTACTATAAGGGACAACTTTTATGTGCGGTTGGAAGGGATGCTAATGATAATTTGTATCCCATCGCAATGGCATTTGTTATGTCTGAGAGTTATGTCACATGGAAATGGTTCCTAGAGATATTGAGGTCTGATATTGGTATAGTTGAAGAAAAGGGTTGGGCTTTCATATCTGACCGTCAAAAGGGACTCCTTGATGCGATTTGAGAGATATTTCAGTGCGGAACATAGATTTTGTGTCGGACACATGTATAACAACTTTAAGGCTAAGTTTCGGGGTTGGATATGAAGAAATTATTTTGGTGTCTTTGCATCGGTGGGAAATGTATATGAATACAATAACATCATGAAAGAGATAAATGATACTTATCCATTGTTGATGAAAATGAAGTCACGCCATATGTTTGGCTTAGTAGAATTGATCCTCAACATTGGGCAAGGTCACATTTCTCGACTAGAACCAAGTGTGCAGTCATTGTTAACAACATGTCAGAATCTTTCAATGCTTACATTATGGGATCAAGGGATCAACCTATTATCTCCATGTGGGAATGGATCAGACATAAGTTGATGTCAAGAATTCAAGTGAAACTGACAGGAATGGAAAAACACCAAGGTGAAATATGTCCCAATATCATGAAGAAGATGCTGAAGGAAAGAAAAGAGAAATGTGGCAACTGTTTTGCTACTTGGGCTGGGCAAGAAAATTATTCAGTAGAGTATTTTGGCCAAAACCATGTCGTCAAACTTGATGAACACACTTGTAGTTGTGGAATGTATCAACTACAAGGTTATCCTTGTTGTCATGCCATTTCTGCTATCGAGTTACATAGAAAGAAGTTGGAGAATCATGTGGTGGATTGGTATAGCAAGAAAAATTACATGGCAACCTATAAGCACATGGTGTACCCAGTACCTGGTGTGAAGTTCTATGAATTATCGGGAAAGGGGCCAATTCAGCCTCCTGTGGTTACAGTCAAAGGTGGAAGGCCACAAAAGGAAAGGAAGAAAGATGGAAATGATATTAAAGATCCTACCAAGGCTTCAAGGAAAGGACACAGGAAAACTTGCTCTAAATGTCTTGGTGAAGGACACAACTACCTGACTTGCAAGAATCCGATTAATAAAAGTTCAAAATTTTACAAGGTACCTAATAATCATTTAATTAATTCAATGAAATTGGTTTATTATCTTACATTTTAGTCTGTTTTTTTTAATTTCAGAGAATTGGAGCATCACAAGCTCCAGTCTCAGATTGTGGTGGATCTCAACCAAGCCATACATCTCAATCAAGTCAAGCTTCACAAGCTCCAACTGGAAGAAAATTACCTGTTTGGCAAAGTAAACAACAGAAAAAGGTACATTCTCTATAATTTTAAAATAAATAAAATTGTGAAAGTGGGATGTTTTTTATAAAACCTGTTAAATATTTGTCAACTTCATTACAGTCTGCACGTAGTAACATTTATGTTGTGCCTCCGCCGCTGCCGCCACCACCACCACCACCATCCCAAAACCAAAATGCAAGCAAATCTGGAAAATTAGCATCGAAAAGCTCATCTCTTTCGGTTACACATTCTCATGCTCCACAAGTTTCTACATCAAGTGCCCCTCCTTCAACTGGATGTTCTACTGTTTGTGCACTTGCTCTATCTTCTACCAAGAGGCAGAAAAGACCTACGGTCGATGATGTTCTTAAAAAAATGAAGGAGAGAAAGAGAGGGCATCACCCTTTTTGATGATTGTGGTTTTTATCGTGAAATGTATGAAACCATTTTCTGGAACACCACATCCTTTTGTATTCATGGATAATATTATAAAATATTTTGTGATTGGTTGGTAGGTAACGAACTCTGTTGTTATGATTTTAACTTGCCTTTTATTGGCTTTGTTTGTCTTCTGGATGTTGGTGCGCATATGCAAGGATTTAATATGCGGATTATAATGTAATGTTGTTTTGAATTTTTATTGTTTACCAAGCACAGTGAAGTTCATTTTCTAATTTATTGCTTTTGTATGTCATTTGGAATAAAAACAGACAATATATCTTGAACTATTTTCTTAACCGTATAAAGGAGCATCAAAGAGCCAAATATTATTTAATGGAATATTTGGGGGTATTTTTGACTTTTCACACCTTTGCAAATCATAAATAGCTGAACTAGGCGCAAAATTGGCGAGTGCATATCACTCTCGTTAGTTTTTAACAGAATGGGTTTTTCTTGCAAGGTTTATTAAAACACAAGAGTGTTTTATGCACTTTATAGAATATAAGGGTGTTTTGTGCAGGTTTCGTAAAATACAAGGGTCTATCACGCATTTTTCCCTTTAAAGTGGGACAAACGGGTTGTTGTCCGTTTCTTTTTTTTTAATTTTTTTATTCATTCTTTTATACATTCAATCTTAAAAGATGTATGCTTTATTTGTTTCATCGCAACACTGTTTGCCGTCTTCAATTTCATAATTTTTATTTGATATTTTTGGTAGATTTTATATTTTCTTTCTTCCAAGATGTCATAGAATGCATTTTTGTCTAATAAAAATATGTGAATAACTTGAGTTATTCCTTTATCATCTCAAGCAAATTAAATTTAAATTGGATATGTGTTAGTATTGTTGTCCTATTAATTAGGACTAAGCTAATATTTAAATTATACTCGATATATTTCGACATTTGTCCATATATATATATATATATATATATATATATATATATATATATATATATATGTATTAATAGGGATAAACGATTCGATCGGGACAAAATTCATAAGACCCTATATTGATTTGAGAAAAATTAGTCCAACCGGGATAAATTTATAAAAATTCATTCTAACAGATTATTTTTCGGTTTGGGACCATATCAGTCCAGAACTGTCATGAGTAGACCGGGTTTTTCTGGCCCGCTCCTAATTTTATCTTGTTCAATCTTTTTATTGTGTGTAACTATTAGGGGTGTGCAAAAAAACCGATTAAACCGAAAAACCGCACCGCACCGTAAAAACCGTACCGAAAAAACCGATAAACCGCTTAAACCGACATACATGACTTTTATTTTTTATAAAATCGAAACTTCGGTAACGGCACGGTATTTGACTTAAATACCGGGAAAAAAAATCATACCGTACCGTTATTTATATTAAATATTTTTATAATAATATATCATATATATATATATAGTAGTTACAAACTCATATGAATATAGAAGTATAACAGATTTATTGAAGTTCAAGACACCTCTTTGTCTTTTATTTTATTTTTTTATTTTTATCCTCCAAAATAGTTGGATGAAAACTTGAACATTAAATTAGTTAGGCCCTGTTCTTTTGGACTTATTTTTGATTTTGATTCGATTTTGTTCGATCTGATTCGATTTAGGTCCATTCGATTCGATTCGATTGATTGATTCGATTCGAATTGATTCAATTGATTCGATTCAACTCATTTCTTCTTCTTCTTCTTCTTATTATTATTATTATTATTGTTATTATTACTAATAATATTACTATTATCGTTGTTGTTGTTAATTACTATTATTATTATTATTATTATTATTTACCATTGTTATTATTATTATTTACCCTTAATATATATTTCGATTCGATTCGATTCGATTCGATTCGATTGATTCGATTCATTCATTCGATCAAAAAAACGAGCCTTACTATCTTAAGACTGGTGTGATTTTTTCGTTTTAACTATTAATTTGGATCAGCTATTTATGGTACCTTGTTGAATTAATTTATTCGAGTATTTTTGTATTATTAATGCTATCAAGTATCAAGTAGAAAAATCGAAAAAATTACGGTACCGATATAAATCAAATCGAAATACCGAACTAACAAACCGGAAAAACCCGTATATATATGATATTAAATAAACCGAACATATTTAATACGGTATATGTTTTACCTTAAAAACCGTATCATACGGTACACCCCTAGTAATTATGTTTTTTTTTGCAGGTGTGTTTTTGCAGCAAATACAATAGTAGTCAAACTTGTGTTGGCGAGAGAGTTCTAAGTTCTAACTCAAGTCTAACAAGCGTTGGTCCATGAGAGCCCGTTGGGCTTAACTCCGACAATTACAACACGTCTTCGAATTTGGGCCCATGTTCCGACCTTTTACACCTCTCTTTCTCAGTTGTAAAGAATGGGTTGGGCCAACATGTGTATTTTAACTGCTAATTACAATTATGAAACTTCACTGAAGTATATATGTCCGATTTCACTTTTCATTAGAAAAACTAATAAATCTGTTGGTTTTCTTAAACTTCTAAAACTGCACTGGTCTATTAGGATTTCTTAACACGATTAGGGTATGCCAAGATGCCTTACAAGAATTATTATATTAAATCCTGCGTGTTGATGAGTTTCTGATATAACAATAAAATTTGAGCGGTACCTTTTGGACAACTAATTAATTAATTGAAACTGTCAGTAGTTTAAATTAATTAATGAGCATACGTTATTTTAAATACGGATAATAATTCATTCAAAAAAGGAACCTTATTTGCAAATTGATATTTGAGTAGAAAGTACAATATTGATTTTTTAGTAGAGAGAATTGAATATAACAGACAATGATAATACGAAAAGCTTAATTTAGGAAGTTGAGGTCTATTGGAAGTTCCTCACGCGATCTTACTTAAGATCTCTAGGGTATGCTAAGATTTCTTAAAGAACTTAGAGGGATTATTATATTAAACCCAGTGTGTTGATTAATTTCTGATATAACAATAAAGTTTGAGCGGTACCTCTTGGACAATAAATTAATTAATTGGAGTTGTAAGTAGTTTACATTAATTAATGGACATGCGTTATCTTAAACACGAAAAATAATTTATTCACAAAAGGAGCCTGATATTTTAGTAGAGCGAATTGAATATAACATACAGTGATATTATAAAAGCTTAATATAGGAAGTTGAGGTCTATTATGAACTCTTCACGTGATCTTATTTAAGATCTCTAAGGTATGCCAGGCATGATAAATAATCATGTTTTAGGGAATCATCCTACTTACACGAATTAATTTCAATCAGTAAAAATCAGTTTAACTCAATAAAAAATCAAATTTAATCAATTAAAATTAATTTTATATTGTAAAATCAATTTGAGTTCAACAAAAATCAAGCGAGTCTGTGATCCAAATTTGACAATTTTAGAGACCAAATGGCTAACTACAAATGCTGGGGCCAGTGGGGCAATTGATAAACAATGAAAACCTAATATCTCAAGTGGGGAACGTTTCTTTTTTCTGGTTATTATCATCATCATCATCCAACTGTTTGTGAAAAGTCCTCACCCAATTTTGCACAAATATCCGATTGTCTCGCATTTGCCCCATGTGCAACCTATACTTGGATTACTGAATATTCACCTAGGTTAATTGTTGGAAAATTAGCCTAATTAATACTATAATTAATTATAATAACGAATGACATTAAATGGTATATTTGGAATTTATATTTTGTATAGATTAATTTAGTGTATTTACTGGTTCAATTTCGTTAAAAAATGAATGAGTAATTAATGCACAAAGTTAAGCCATTTAATATTTGGAAATGTAGTGTGGAATCCCATCCCACGTTGGAAAAACAAGGAAAAGTTGAGCTATTTATAAAGGACTTTCCATCATAAAGGAGCAATCAAATGTGCTCCATTATAGTGCACCCTAGTTGGCTTTAATTAATTTTTAAGGCTAAAATCCGAATTCTATGAGGAAGGTACAAAGCACCTTTCGAGTCCGAGTCCGAACACGCGCACGTCGCACTTGTCGCAACGAGCGCTTCGTAGGCGCACTTTGGATGACGTGGAGGGTGACTTGGCTAACACGTGGCAGTGACATGTCAAATACATGATTTGGCGGGTGTGGCGTGTGGGACACGAGCGGCGGTTCACGACCGAACCAGTGCAATGGTTCGGACCATTCTGTGCAATCTGAACCAGCACAATTATTTGGTTCGCCTGAACCAATGCGGCCCCTCCCACCAGACCACAAGGTGTCTGTCCAGCCGGAATGTCACACTAATTCGGATAGGGTGCTTTACAGGCTATAAATAAGCCCCTGCAGATGATGATCATACACACAACATTAATCAAGATAATAAGACACCCATACTAGCCTAGAATTCATACTACAAGTCCCGAGTATTCAGTAGTTCGTCCGGAATTCTATTCCTAGTACAAGGTATTGAGTTCATAGAAAACCGTTGTATCTTGGGGACGTTTGTCGTTGAACCGTGTGTACTGTGCGGGGCAATTTCGTCTTACGGAGAGGGAGTCCAACTCTTGCCTCGGTTTTGCATCATTTGTCATTTTCTACAGCATCTAAAACAACAATAATATTTAGTAAAAAATCAATTTTAATTAGTAAATATTAGTTTATATCAATATTGTTTCAGGAGAAAGTAAAAGACAACAAATCAATTGTATTCATAACACTGATAGAGGGGCCTTTATATAGGCATTACAATGAGAGTCCTTCCATACATAGGATTCCTAGATAAGGTAAGACATCTAATAGGATCCTACTACCTCTAGAAGGATCTGGAACCTTCCATCTATGTATCTACAATCAGTATTAGGTAAGACACATCACGGGAATAATAATTCCCGGAACACTCCCCCTGTGTCGAGCACTAATACAACAATGGTGCAGAAGATGTTGCCTTCGTAAAAACCTATTCCAAGCCAAAACAAAACCCCATGGGAAAAATAAAGGCTTGATGAGGAAAACATTGCAACGCACCAACATAACATGTCATGTATACTCCCCTTGATGTATACATAACGACTCCCCCTGATGAGTACCTCAAATCATAGGAGTCAGATGCCAAGTTGCCCTCACAACTATACTAAGGAAAAACCCAGTGGGAAAAATACCTCTTGGTCTAAGTTGAACAGAAGTACAACGCATCATTGTCTGGATGTTCTCATAGGTCGCCTCGTTAAAAACCTTACCAAGTGAAAACCCAATGGGAAAAACAAACCTTGGTCTAAGGACAAAAAGAGCACGACACATCCAAAGTGCAGAGTCACTAAAGACTTATCCGAAAATCAAGTTTTTCTAAAGTCTTGACCTCCATGCACTAAATCAGTCATAACTTCTTCGATTCAATAGGTATCAATGAAACTGTAAGAGCTTATGAAAACTAGACACCCATAGCTTTTCATTCACATACAGAACGTAACCTAGATCGACCTGAGCAGATCACAAAGTGTTAGGATTGTATACTGCAAAGCATACTTTATGCTTGTATTACCTAATTTCCCTATTACTACCTATGAGGATATTAATTATATTTAATCACATGTTTTGCATATTAATTCACGTTATGGTTATGCAAATGAAATGTCTAATTATTTTATATTGTAGATAATGTGGTGTGTTGGTGTCACACGGAAGATCACATTATCGGTGCCTTATAAAATAATATAATAGTTCACAACCTATATAATTATTAGACAAATTATATAAAGGGTTGTAGTGTATGCTTGAAAATAGTTGGTCTTGACTATTAGCGTACATTAGCGTATTTGCATACGTTGAACAGGATCGAGGTGAGATAGTGTCTTGTCTTGTTGTAAGAAGAACGTAAATCTCGGATAATTATTATTTCTTAATTCTAAGTATATAATATTTAATTGTGTATTTATAATAATTATTGCTTTGATTTACCATAGGTGAGAGTCAAAATGATCGACTCAATAAGCCTCGTATCTTGGGCAATAATATTGTTTATACGACAATTATTATTATTACTAGAAATCGTGTCTCGACTCGTGCGGGTTGATGATGTCCCCTTGAGGAGCTCGATAATGATTATTATATTAATCCTGCGGGTGGATTTAATTAGGTATAATAATAAGGTTCGAGTGGTACTACTCTTGGATAAGATATTAATTAATTAAAGGTATCGTAGCTTATAATTAATTAATGGACATTCGATATCTTAAACACGGAAATAATATATTTAATAAGGAGCCCAATTTCGTAATTTTGGATTTTGGTAGGAAGTGCAATATCAACTTTTTAGTGGACTAAGTTGATATTAATTGATTCACCATATATTAGGAAGAGTCTAATAAGGTAAGGTGAATTAATTGGGAGTCCTTCCATAATCCTCCTTTAGATCCCTAGTAGTAGTCAAGAGCCTATAAATAGGACATTATGGCTTGGCGATTTTATGCTCATACTTGCACAAGAAATTTCGATTTTTCTTCTAAGTGTTTAATTGTGGATCTTGACTTGTGTCTTTGATTCCACAATTGAGATAACACTTTAATTCTTGCTACATATCGGAATTACTTGAAGAAAATAAAATCGAGAGTTGTGAGACAAGTTGTTTCGGCCGATCCCATAAGGTCTCCAAGCAAGTTCCGGTAGCTCGTTGCCCACACAACGTCCGGTTCAAGGCGGATCATACTCTAGAAGATCTGAAGGTGGAGATACAAGGCGATCAAGAAGGAAATAACCAACCGCTTCAAAAGGTAATATCCTATGATCTTGGATCTAGATTAGGATATTTTAATTAATCAACATATTTAATTAATAAATAATAAATAATATTTAAATTGCTTGTTAGTCTTAGTAATTAATTAATTAGCATGCCTAAATAGATCTAATGCTCGTAGATGCGTAAAACGCTATAATCATATTTTCCCAAACTTCGCTTCCGCTGCGTTTTACTTTCCAACAATTGGTATCGGAGCAAGGTTTTTTAGGCTTTTGCTATTTTAATTAATTTTAGTGATTAATTGATAGCAATTTAAATATTCATATATTTTGATGTTGGAATATTTTGCTAGATGTATTCTTGCAGGTGATATGATCAAATTATCATGGTTTATATGAATGGTGCATTTATTTATTTATTTTATTAATTATGCAATTGTTGGTTTGGCCCGTTTTTGAGGCATGTAATGGTTTTTCCCGTGAGAAAATCCGCGGGTAGTTCTAGGTGGTTTTATTTTTCGTGTAATCTTGATGTAATTTCGATGTATTTTATTTCGTATAAAATTGTAATCGAATTCGGAAAAGACGGGATCACGAAGAAATAGAGCGAAGCAGGATGCCGGGGCTAACTGGCGAGCCCGGCCAATGACAGAAGCGGCGCTGAAGCACTGCCGAGCGGTCGGCGGCTGCCAGCGGTCTGCTGGTCGGGCAGTTATTTGGTCGCCGCAGCCATCGATTTGGTCCGTTCGCGCCGTTTCCGTTAGTTGCGTCACATGGGAAGTCGGGATTTCAAATTAAATTTTTATGTAATTAATTTTGCATAAAAGTAAAATTTTAATTTTGAAAATCCACGGCCGTACGGAGAAGCGACGAGATGCTTGATTCGATGGGAGAGATCGAGTCGAAGATTTTCGGATTCAACTCAAGGAAGGAGACCATGATAATTGGATAAATTTAATTATCCATGCTTTATTTTGGTTTTTTTATTGTTTTGATGTATGGCATGTATGGATGTATGCGTGATATGTTTCCTTGCATGTTAGGACGAGAAAATTAAAAACCTTAAGGCTAAAATAACTAAGTGATTAAATTGATTTTTATTTTAATTAAAATCAAATTGGCCTCCATAATTAATTTAAATTGTGAAGTAATTAGCATGCGCGTTGACATTAGAGTCTTCCTCCATATCGGATGTGCTAATTATAGGTTCACTAGCTTTAAATTTCAAAAACGATAACATAAGGTAAATATTACTTTTTATGATAGGCCCTCTCCATAGGACTATTATTTAAAAGATAATATTTTAAGGATGTTAAATTATGGTGTTCACTTAGGTGTATTAATTAATAAGCTCCCCATCGGAGTCTATGTTAATTAATACATGGCGAAGGAACCAACTATTAATTTTACTTGTCATAACGTAATTTGACTAGATAGTAAAATTAAAGGACGTAAAACTCTACTTGAAAAATGTGTGTGTAAACGTCCACACGATCGTGGCTTGCATGTGCGGATTTTTGAGGTGTTGGTTGCTAGCATATATATTGTGTTTTTGAGGTTTTCGATATATTTTGCTATGCATTATGTGATGAATGTTTTAATTTTTATTCTCGGATGTCTTTCAATCCACTAGTGTTATTCTCAAAGAAAATAAACTAGATGGCACTAACTTTGCCGATTGGAAAAGAAATCTTGACATTGTCTGACATTGAGGGCATAAGTTTGTCTTAATCGAGGAGAGCCCTCTAGAACCGAACCGGATGCCACTCCCGAAGAGTTGGCGGAATTCGGGAAATGGAAAAAGTCGATGAGATGGCTCATTGTTACATTTTGGCTTCAGCGACAAATGTATTGCGGCATCGGCATCGAGACGATGGGTTCGACGCGGAAATGATGAAAAGTCTCACCGAGATGTTTGGTCATCGAGGCAGGCGGCTAGACAAAATGCTATGAGGGTATTAATGACAACCCAAATGTCCGAAGGGACTCCGATGAGGATCATGTTCTAAAAATGATGTCTCATTTGAGCAGAACCGAGCATATTGGGGGCTACTATCGATGCGGAAAGCGCAGTCGATATTATCTTAGGCGGCTTACCTAGAAGCTTTGAGCGGTTTCGCCTCAACTACAATATGAACCGTAGGACATATAGTTTGGCGGAACTTAAAGAGCTTCATCTGTGAAAGGTCTCTTCAAACAAGGTTATCATCAAATTCTTGCGGCAGCAGTGCGACTTCCTCCAAACCCAAATGGGGAAAGAAGAAGAAGCGGAGTCGGCGGAAGCAAGTGGCAGCCCTCAAGGTGAAAAGCAAGGCTCCTCACCCGAGGCGAACAAAAGCCAAAGGGAAAGTGCTACAAGTGCGGTCGGAAAGGACATTTTAAAGCGGATGCCTGCTCTTAAGAAAGGTATGTCTCGTGCACTAGTAGTCAAAACATGTTTGGCGACTTGTTCTTCCACTTCGTGGATAGTTGATTCGAGCTCCAGATCATGTTTGCTTTGACTCGCATGGTTTTCGGGTAACCAAGCGGCTTAGTGCGGGCGAGATTACCATCAAGCTGGCGGTTATTCCGGGCTTATGGGTACATTGCGATTAAAGTCGTGCGGTTGAAGATTAATGATAAATTATTAGTTGAATAATGTATTATTAGTACGATTTTAGAATGAATTTAATTTCGGTTTCTAAATTAAAATGCGATGGTTATTGATTTCTTTTGATGATGATGCCATTATTAAGAAAAGAAGCGGTGAATATATTTGCGAGTACTTTTAATGATGGACTATATATTGTTAATCTTGCACAAACTCCTATGCATAAATCACTTAACTCTTTGTCTAAACCTAAAAGAGAAAAGAACCTTCAAGCATAAACCAAACATATACATGGCATTTACGGTTAGGACATGTAAACCTTAGAAGGATTCAGAGATTGGTAGATGATGGCCCATTGGATGATCTCCAAGTTGAGTCATTTCCAATTTGTGAATCTGCTGGAAGGTAAGATGACCAAAGGGTTTTTAAAACCAAGGGTAACCGTGCTCGGGATGTGTTAGAATTGGTTCATACGGATGTATGTGGTCGATGAATATCCGGGCTAGGAGGTTTGAATATTTCATCACGTTCATAGATGATTATTCGAGATATGGATACATCTTTTGATGCGGCGTAAGTCTGAAGCTTTTGACAAGTTCGGAGACTTCAAGGCTGAAACGGAGAAGCGTCATGGGAAGAGTATCAAGTCACTACGATCGATCGTGGTGGCGAATACCTTAGTGGAGAGTTTTGGATTTCTTGGCGGATGAGGGGATTTCATCCCGGCTCACCGTGCAGGAACTCCACAACAAAATGGTGTGGTGAAAGAAGGAATAGGACTCTTTTGGAAATGGTTAGATCAATGATGAGTTATTGATTTACCTATTTCGTTTTGGGGATACGCCTTAGAAAGCAATGGCGTACATTCTAAACACAGTGCCTTGAAATCGTTCCAAAAACACCCACGAAGCGTGGAGTGGCGTAAGCCCGATCTAGGACATGTTCGGATTTTGGGTACTCCGGCACATGTCTTTGAATAAGGAAAGGCGATAAGTTGGCATCTCGTGCAAATGCAGTGTTTGTGGGATATCTAAGGAGCGAAGGGTGGCTTGTTCTATAGTCCCAGGATCGAAGGTCATTGTTAGCACCAATGCCCGATTTACGGAAGAGGATTATATGATTAGTCACAAGCCCATGAGCGAAATAATTCGGAAGAGGCGAGGCGAGATTCCGACTATACCAATCGTCTGGCGCCAACTAACACCGCACCACGTATCGATTAAAACTTTTACACCAACTCGGGATTTGCCTCGTCGTAGTGGGAGGGTTGTTCGTCAGCCCAAGCGATTCAT
Source organism: Orobanche coerulescens (assembly GCA_033398695.1). Taxonomy (NCBI): domain Eukaryota; kingdom Viridiplantae; phylum Streptophyta; class Magnoliopsida; order Lamiales; family Orobanchaceae; genus Orobanche; species Orobanche coerulescens. The sequence continues at coordinate 3,656,210 of CM065806.1, read as the reverse complement.
AGGCGTGGGAAAGTCTTCGGACTCAATCCCAGACGAAGATGAATCGGTTCCACTGGACCTATAAGGAGGCAATCCAAGATAAAGATCTTGACTCTGGCAAGAAGCAATGGAATCGAAATGGGATCTATGGATTCCAATCAAGTGTGGGAGCTAGTAGAGCTACGATGGTGTACAAGCCATTGGGAGTAAATGGGTCTACAAGCGAAAGAAAGGACGTGACGGGAAGGTTGAAACCTTCAAAGCGAGGCTTGTTGCAAAAGGTTACACTCGAAAGAGGGTATCGATTATGATGAAACCTTTTCGCGGTAGCCATGCTTAAGTCAATCCGGATTCTTTTAGCTATAGCCGCGCATTTGGATCTGGAGATTTGGCGGATGGATGTCAAGACCGCATTCTTGAATGGGAGTCTAGACAAGGAAATCTATATGCGCCAAGCGAGAGGATTCATTGCTAAAGGAGAAGAGCACTTGGTGTGCAAACTTAAGAAATCCATTTATGGACTTAAGCAAGCATCTAGATCTTGGAACACTCGTTTGTGAAGTAGTCCAGTCATATGGATTCGTCGATGTCCGAGTGAGAGTTGTGTGTATAAGAAATGCGATGGAAACGTGTTGGTGTTTCTTATCAGTATGTAGATGATATCCTTCGATTGGAAACAACGTGAAGGAATTGTCGGACGACGTATGGCTATCTCGAGCGATTCGATATGAAGGATCTAGGAGAAGCGGGACACATCCTTGGAATCGGGATCTTCGTGATCGGAAGAAGAGGATCTTTGTGCTTATCCTGCATCCTATATCGATCTGATCTTTGAAGCGGTTTAGCATGGAGAATTCCAAGAAAGGTTTTCTACCTTACAGACATGGACTTCAACTATCTAAGAACATGTGTCCTAAGACACAAAAGGAGATAGATGACATGAAGATGGTCCCTTATGCATCTGCTGTGGGAAGTCTCATGTATGCTATGCTTTGCACTAGACCGGATATCTGTCATGCGTCGGCATGGCCGCTAGATATCGGTCGAACCCGGGACTGTGACACTGGATTCTTTGTCAAGCACATACTCAAGTACACGAGAAGGACTAGGGAGTACATGCTTGTATATCAATCGGACGACCTATTTTAGGTGGGTTACACTGGCTCAGATTTTCATCGGACAAAGAAAAGTCCAAGTCTACTTCGGGTTATGTGTTTAGCACAGGAGGTGGAGCCATTAGTTGGAGGAGTGTGAAGGAAATGCATCTAGGACACTACCATGGAAACCGAGTACGTGGCGGCCTCTGAGGCGGCCAAGGAGGCGGTGTGGCTCAAGTACTTCTGCAGACTTAGATGTGATTCCCGATTTGCCGGAGGGTATTACACTCTATTGTGATAATCTTGGTGCGATCGCAAATTCAAGGGAACCACGAGCCCATCGCAAGTAAACATATCAACCGCAAGTACCACATCATACGACACTTCGTAAAGGAAGGAGACGTAGTTGTAGCCAGGGTTGCATCGGAAGATAATCTTGCTGACCCTTTCACGAAAGGCCTACCTTCAAAAGTTTTTGAAAGGCATGTGGAAGGAATGGGATTACGGTGTATGGCAGCATTGCTTTGAGTATAAGTGGGAGAAATGAGAGACTATGTAATAGAGTAGTATACTTAAAAGCATGCTTTGAGTATAAGTGGGAGATTGTTAGGATTGTATACTGCAAAGCATACTTTATGCTTGTATTACCTAATTTTCCTATTACTACCTATGAGGATATTAATTATATTTAATCACATGTTTTGCATATGAATTCACGTTATGGTTATGCAAATGAAATGTCTAATTATTTTATATTGTAGATAATGTGGTGTGTTGGTGTCACACGGAAGATCACATTATCGGCGCCTTATAAAATAATCTAATAGTTCACAACCTATATAATTATTAGACAAATTATATAAAGGGTTGTAGTGTATGCTTGAGAATAGTTGGTCTTGACTATTAGCGTACATTAGCGTATTTGCATACGTTGAACAGGATCGAGGTGAGATAGTGTCTTCTGTCTTGTTGTAAGAAGAACGTAAATCTCGGATAATTATTATTTCTTAATTCTAAGTATATAATATTTAATTGTGTATTTATAATAATTATTGCTTTGATTTACCATAGGTGAGAGTCAAAATGATCGACTCAATAAGCCTCGTATCTTGGGCAATAATATTGTTTATACGACAATTATTATTATTACTAGAAATCGTGTCGACTCGTGCGGGTTGATGATGTCCCCTTGAGGAGCTCGATAATGATTATTATATTAAACCTGCAGTGGATTTAATTAGGTATAATAATAAGGTTCGAGTGGTACTACTCTTGGATAAGATAGTAATTAATTAAAGTATCGGTAGCTTATAATTAATTAATGGACATTCGATATCTTAAACACGGAAATAATATATTTAATAAGGAGCCCAATTTCGTAATTTGGGATTTTGGTAGGAAGTGCAATATCAACTTTTAGTGGACTAAGTTGATATTAATTGATTCACCATATATTAGGAAGAGTCCTAATAAGGTAAGGTGAATTAATTGGGAGTCCTTCCATAATCCTCCTTTAGATCCCTAGTAGTAGTCCAAGAGCCTATAAATAGGACATTATGGCTTGGCGATTTTATGCTCATACTTGCACAAGAAATTTCGATTTTTCTTCTAAGTGTTTAATTGTGGATCTTGACTTGTGTCTTTGATTCCACAATTGAGATAACACTTTAATTCTTGCTACATATCGGAATTACTTGAAGAAAATAAAATCGAGAGTTGTGAGACAAGTTGTTTCGGCCGATCCCATAAGGTGTCCAAGCAAGTTCCGGTAGCTCGTTGCCCACACAACGTCCGGTTCAAGGCGGATCATACTCTAGAAGATCTGAAGGTGGAGATACAAGGCGATCAAGAAGGAAATAACCAACCGCTTCAAAAGGTAATATCCTATGATCTTGGATCTAGATTAGGATATTTTAATTAATCAACATATTTAATTAATAAATAATAAATAATATTTAAATTGCTTGTTAGTCTTAGTAATTAATTAATTAGCATGCCTAAATAGATCTAATGCTCGTAGATGCGTAAAACGCTATAATCATATTTTCCCAAACTTCGCTTCCGCTGCGTTTTACTTTCCAACACAAAGCTCTATCGAAGTTGACTCAGCAAATTACCGGACATATCCTGTCCTACTTTGCAACAATAGTCATATGTCACTCAACATGATGGATGTGATCAAATGGTTGGTTTCCTTGGAAAGTAGACACAAACCTTTCCAATGGCACCAATTTCACCATTTTCCATCAAGTGAGCTGCCCTGTAGGTCATATGGGAGATAGACCAACACATTCTGGGCAGATTCGGGTATCAGTTTTCAAGTGTCCTTTTTATCGAGATAGAGCGAGCTTCAAGTTTCTTGTCAATCACAGACATTGCGTGAGCGCATCCTAGGCCATCATCACATTGGCTTTACCGGATTATTACGAATGAGTACATCGAGTCAAACATGAGTACATAATACCGTACTTTTCTCTTAAGACTGCATCATCACTTAAGTGAGCCAAGTCTTATGATGACTTCGACTAATCATTGGGAATCATATAGGCATTACTTTATCGTCTCTTAGGGAAATCGTCCCTTAGATTGCCTTAAACCGATTGATGGATACGCATCATCAAGTGTCCCAAGATCTTTTCATTCTTAACTTTGGATTTAGCGGAATCCCTTAGTCTCACAAGAGTACATCACTATAAACCCTTAGTTTTTCACGCAAAATCTTCATATCTCTTCCAAATCAAGTATATACTTAGTATGCGTTCCCGACAATCACTTGTCGACGCGCTCCGTGGTCAGGAGCCACTTGATTTGAGTCTGATCCACCACGAGATCCTTTTTATCACTTAACTTAGTTCCCCACTAAGATAAGATTTAACCACAAGCTGCACGTCAGTTTTTGGGAAACTATCTAATCGAAAGATAGTGGATGCTATAACATCCATTACGATAGCACAACTAAGTTTCGTGTCATCGTAGTCGATTCCAGTGCGTTCATGAGAAACCTCGCGCCATGAGGTGAGTTTAACTCTTTCTCTCACTCGCTTTAACAAAGTATATGGATAGATCTTATCTTTGGAGTGTCGGTACCACTTCAACAAAGGGCTATCACTTTGTTCATACTGGAGTCGCATATGTTTCCATTTTAGGTCAAGGCACAACGTTGTAGATTTTCAACGAAGTATGGTTCGATTAAACTCACATTCCACGTCCTCATGAACCGGATTTATTCATAGAGTACTCTTTATGGATTGGCATTCATTGAGGCATCCCCCAATGATGACTATAATCCAGAATCACATGAGACGGATGAGTTCATTTGATCATATGATCAAGTTTCATGTACCAAGCTCGCACACATTCTTAGCGAGAGTATTTATCGAACCAAGTGGCATCCCAATACTCTATGAGATCCACGGCCTAGTAACACCATCTACCACAATTTGTGGTGTTACCATATCACCATTCATAGGTGACGAACGTCCATGACCGGACACAATCCTTGCAGACATGTTTGCAGCATGTATTTAATCTCGTCACTTTAGGGAACTTGATGAGGCACAGTAGGGACAAACTACGACAATTGCAAGTCGTTCTACTCGAACATGATCGTTCGCATCTCCCCCTAACGACGGGAAGACTGGCTCATGAAAGTGACTTACGAGATTGTCTGCCAAGGTACATTTTAAGCGGACTATGAGTGAAAGCGCATGTCATATTCATAATTTATAACCCGTCATAATGCGTTGTGGTGACGCACTTTTGGCACATGAACATGTGGACGATAAAGGTTTTCAGTGTTAACACAATCCAGTTAACAAAATGCATACTGTTACACTCGTAACTAAGCATTTGAATGATGATAGGTATAGGTGAATATGACATGTTGACATATGCTACATAACCGTAGCTACTGGTCTTGAGAATCCAACAAAACCACCACCATGCACCACCGGGATCGAACATAAAAAAACGATTGAACCGATGATAGGCCATTGGTTTTATCGAACCTCTAGTGCTTTCTTGAAGAGTTCACTCCCTTCACCAGCCCCAAACACCTCAAAATTTCGTGAGCATGTATAAACGGGTGATAACACTCATTTTTACACATATATTTACATCGATTTTCTGGGTTTTAAGATCCTAAAATGTGTAGAACTGTGTCGTTTATACTCGTATTATGTTTATTGGACTCGATCACGCTTGGGTACGTTTTATTGATTTTATAGGTACTTTATGGAGATAAATCAAGCAAGAACGAAGTCTCCAACCCCAATACATATCAAGCAATGCGGAAACGAGAGATCGGGCTTAAAAAGGAGGCAAAACGGTGTCAAAACGAGCCAACACGAGCCCGGCCGTGTCAATCGACACGGGCCGTGTCATTATCCCGGCCGTGCCATATCGACACGGTCGGGTCTATCTCCCAGGCCTTTTGTGCTTATTTTGACGAGTATGATACGGGCCGTGTCATTTGACACGGTCGTGTCATTTGCTCGGCCGTGTCATTTGACACGGTCGAGTCCCCTGTCCAGTAGGTTTTTGGGCTTTTGAGCATACTATGACACGGGCCGTGTCATTTGACACGGGCCGTGTCACTTTTCGGTGGAAATATCTCCTTTTGACATTTTTGAGAGATTTTTGTGGAAAAAGTGAATGTTTTATCTTTATAAAAGGGATATATGGGGCATGATAGGGGATAGGCTGAAAATTGGGAGATTAGAGAGAGAGAATAACAAAAGATCAAGTGACTTTCATTCCAAAAAGAAGAGATTTTGAAGAAATTCTTGAAGAACACTTCAAGAACATTTGAAGGTTTCAACCGGGATCGATCAAGACACACCACGAGTTTTATCTTCTTCCTATCTTTTCTTCATTTTGTTGTTTTTATTAGCATGAACATGATGATTATCTATCTTCTTTTCAATTCCATGTCCGGCTAAACTCTTTAGATTCCGGGCATGGGAGTACGTTGATTTACTATGATTTTGAGGGATTGAAAATTATATTTATCTAGTGTGATTTCTTTATCAAATACTTGGTTTGATTCATGTTTAGACACTTGATCAATGTTTTTACATGTTAAACTTAATTGCTCATAATTCGAGAGAAGAGGGCATTAATAGGTTTCGAGTATTTGACGTAGTAAATTACGAGATTGAGAAATCGGTGATGAACTATGATGATATCTAATCTTATGAACATTTTTTTGGAGTTAGATAATTTATAATAGACGGAGACGTTGTTATGGGTTGTTTAATCTACATTTTAATGCATCTCGAGAGAGACTTTAGAATATTGTTGTGATCGTCGTTTTAGAAACGCACTTAGAACCTTTTGAAACCAATCCCGACTAAATTTAGTAATCAACAGAAACCTAGCGAACAAGTTTTTGGCGCCGTTGCCGGGGATTAAATTAATTTTTGTGTTGATATTACGATAAGTGTTTTTAATCTTACTTTAGACATTTTCTTATTTGTTACTTAACTCATACAATTTCTACTCAGGGAGTGCATGAACACTCGTTCATCTCGAGTGCCGTTAGAAACTTTCATCCCGGAAGTAGAAGCATTTGCCCGAAGAACAAGTGCTACCTCAAGGAAACTAAGAAGAGATCTTTTTGAAGACATGGAGAGAGCGGGAGACAACGTAGAAAGGGGCAACACAAACGAGAATGCAGTAATCCAAGACAACGAGGGCAGAAGGATTGAAAATCCACCAACTAGGGTGCAATCAATTCGGGATGGATTCCGACCGAAACTCGACCGAAACTTTGAAGGAATCACTCATGTCCCAATCAACGCTAATAATTTTGAGTTGAAGCCGGCCTTAATTTCAATGGTTCAACAAAATCAATTTGGAGGATTTGCTGTCGAAGATCCACATGCCCATCTCACTCATTTCATGCAAATATGCGATACTATCAAAATGAACGGAGTCTCGGATGATGCCATACGCTTACGATTGTTTCCATTCTCTTTGAGGGAGAAAGCAAGAAATTGGCTTGGAACTTTAGCTCCCGGAAGTATAAAGACATGGGAAGAATTGAGCGAAAAATTTTTGTTCAAATTTTTCCCACCAAACAAGACGATGAAGCTAAAGGGTGAGATTACTCAATTTCATCAATTGGATTCCGAACCATTATATGAAGCTTGGGAACGTTTCAAAGATTTACTAAGGCGATGCCCTCGACATGGTTTCCCCGAAGACCAACAAATGTGTTTCTTCTACAATGGTCTTATGGGGGAAACAAGGAATTTTATTGATGCTTCCGCGGGAGGGGCATTGCTAGCAAGAAGTGCTGAAGAAGCGTATGGATTGATCGAAGAAATGGCTATGAATAGCTATCAATGGCCAATGGAAAGATCAAATATTAGAAGGGTGGCTGAGATATCCGATTCGGATCCTATAAAGGCACTAACCGCACAAATGACGATGCTAACTACTCAATTGGGGGCTTTAACAAAAGGTGGTGATTCGAAGGGAGTTTCTCAAGGAAGTTCAAGTTCACTACCATCCGATCCATTGGAAGAGGCACACTACATTAATAATCGGAGTTACAACAATTACCGAAATAATCCACCACCGGGCTTCTACCATCCCTCAAATCGAAATCATGAAAATTTTAGCTATGCCAATCCAAAGAATGCTTTGCAACCACCGGCCGGATTCAAGGTATCGAATGGGGAGATAATTGAAGAATCAAAACCGACGTCGAATCTCGAGAATATTCTAGCTACCTTCATGATGGAGACGAAAAGCCGATTTAGTCGAGACGAGGAGAAATTAGACAAAATCGAAGGCCATGTCACTCAACTAGCCACCACCATGGGAGCTCAAATGAAAAACCTCGAAACTAAAATTGGACAATTAGCTAAAGTGGTCGGGAGTCAACATCAACGGGGACAATTTCCAAGCAATACCGAAGTGAATCCGAAAGAGTCGTGCCAAGCGATCACCTTAAGAAGTGGAACGAATTATGAAGGGCCAAAGATGCCAAGTGAGGAAGTCAAGGAGGATCAATTCGAAATTGAAAAGGAAGAAGGGAAGCATGATACAACTAAGGGGGCTGAGAAGCTTAAAATATCTCCTAACTCTACTCCTAACGTTCCTCTACCTTTCCCTCAACGTTTCAAAAAGAAAAAGTTAGATGCACAATTCGCAAAATTTTTAGACATCTTCAAGAAAATTAATATCAATATTCCTTTTGCAGAAGCTTTGGAACAAATGCCTAACTACGCAAAGTTCTTGAAGGATGTGATGTCAAGAAAAAGAAAGATGGAAGATCATGAGACGGTTAAACTAACAGAAGAATGTAGCGCTATTATCCAACGCAAATTGCCTCAAAAGCTTAAGGATCCCGGAAGCTTTACCGTTCCATGCACTATTGGAAACGTCTCATTCGATAAAGCTTTGTGTGATTTAGGTGCTTCGATTAACCTCATGCCGTTATCTATTTTCAGGAAATTAGGTGGCGGAGAAATGAAAACCACAACGGTTATGCTACAATTGGCGGATCGATCCATAACCCATCCCAAGGGGATTGTTGAAGATGTGCTTGTAAAAGTCGACAAGTTTATTTTTCCAGCGGATTTTGTTGTCCTTGATATGGAAGAAGACGGAGATTTACCACTTATCCTTGGACGTCCATTTCTAGCAACGGGAAAGGCTCTTATTGATGTTGAAAGGGGAGAATTAACACTACGTGTTAACGACGAGCATGTTCTATTTTCTATTTTCAAAGCTATGAAATTTCATGATAATACGGAATATTGCAATGTTATTGACCATATAAGCTCGTATGAAAAGAAAAAAATCCTACACTCATTTTCGTCGGATCCGTTAGAGTTCGCTCTTACAAATTCATGTTTTTCTAGTGATTCAACTTTGGAGTTTGACGATTATGACTTGTTTGATTACGTTTCTGAATTGAATTCTCTACAGGAAAAAACGCAAAGCAATACGTTCGATGATTTAGACGAAAGGGAGCATGAAGTAGTTGCAGAAATCAAGCTGACGGACGAATCAAACGTGTCCAACGACATGGACAAAAATTTGGGGTCCGTTTCATCTCAATCGGATTCATCTCAACCAAGCTTGGACCTTAAAACCCTCCCGGAACACCTCAAGTATGCATTTCTGGATGATAACAAATCCAATCCGGTAATTGTATCCTCTTCACTTTCATCCACTCAACTAGATAAATTGCTTCGTGTATTGAGAGCACATAAGTCGGCTATAGGGTGGTCTATCTCAGATTTGAAGGGAATTAGTCCCTCCAGATGCATGCATAGGATTTTGCTTGAAGAAAATTTTAAACCTAAAGTGCAAAATCAACGGAGACTTAATCCCATAATGAAAGAAGTGGTGAAAAAGGAAGTATTAAAACTTTTAGATGCCGGGATGATATATCCAATTTCCGATAGTGAGTGGGTAAGTCCTACTCAAGTGGTGTCAAAAAAAGGAGGGATGACCGTAACCAAAGACGAAAAAGATGAATTAATTGCTATGAGAGTAGTTACAGGATGGCGAGTATGTATAGACTATAGGGCTTTAAATGCGGCTACTCGCAAAGACCATTTTCCTCTTCCCTTCATTGATCAAATGCTTGATAGATTGGCGGGGCATGAATTTTTCTGTTTTCTTGATGGATATTCAGGATATAATCAAATCTATATAACACCGGAAGATCAAGAAAAAACGGCCTTTACATGTCCTTATGGAATTTATGCTTATCGTCGAATGCCGTTTGGTTTATGTAATGCTCCAGCCACATTTCAACGTTGTATGATGGCTATATTTCACGGTTTGATCGAAAATATAATGGAAGTTTTCATGGATGATTTTTCGGTGTTTGGAAATTCATTTGATCATTGCTTGCATAATCTTACTTTAGTTTTGCAGCGATGTGAAGACACTAATCTCGTGTTGAATTGGGAGAAATGCCACTTTATGGTGCAAGAAGGAATTGTCCTAGGCCATCGAGTGTCCGCCGCCGGTTTGGAGGTTGATAGGGCGAAAATTGTCGCCATTGAGAAACTTCCCCCACCAAAGAATGAAAAAGCAATTAGGAGCTTCCTTGGACACGCGGGTTTTTATAGGAGATTCATAAAAGACTTTTCCAAAACCACTAAACCTTTGAGTAAATTGCTAGAAAAAGACACATCTTTCATTCTTTCTAACGAATGTTTGCAGGCATTTGAGACTCTAAAGAAGGCATTAGTGAGTGCTCCTATCCTCGTGGTACCGGATTGGTCTCAACCTTTTGAGATCATGTGTGATGCAAGTGATTATGCGGTCGGTGCTGTGTTGGGACAACGTCGTGAAAAACTCTTTCGAGCTATTTATTATGCAAGCAAAACATTGGACGGAGCCCAACAAAATTATACAACAACGGAGAAGGAAATGCTTGCCGTAGTATTTGCTTTTGATAAGTTCCGATCATACTTAATTGGGACAAAGACGATAGTACACACGGATCACGCAGCTATTAAATACTTGTTTGAGAAGAAAGACTCTAAACCTCGCTTAATTCGGTGGATTCTTCTTTTACAAGAGTTTGATGTGGAAGTCCGAGACAGAAAAGGATGTGAAAACGTGGTAGCCGACCACCTATCTCGCCTCGAATACAAAAAAGAGGAGGAACCGGAGATCGAAGGGATTAAAGAAGAATTTCCGGACGAACGACTCTTTATGGTAGAAGCTAAATTTCCGTGGTTTGCTGACATTGTTAATTTTTTGGTCGCAGGTGTGCTACCCCCGGATTTATCTCATTACCAAAATAAGAAATTCCTACATGATATTAAGTTCTATATGTGGGATGATCCATTACATTTTAAGAGATGTGCCGACATGATCGTGAGGAGATGTGTACCATAAGAGGAATGGGATGAAATTCTTCAACAATGTCATTCATCACCAACCGGAGGACATTTCGGAGCAACACGGACAACTGCAAAAGTGTTGCAAAGCGGATTTTATTGGCCTACGCTATACAAAGATTGCTATCTCTTTATTCAACAATGCGATAGATGCCAACGAGTAGGAAATATTTCAAGACGTCATGAGATGCCCCTAACCAACGTAATTGAGGTTGAACTATTTGACGTTTGGGGTATCGACTTCATGGGTCCATTCTCATCATCATTCGGAAATAAGTACATTCTCCTAGCGGTCGAGTACGTATCTCGATGGGTCGAGGCAATTTGTTCTCCAACAAATGATGCTCAAGTAGTAATGAAATTTGTAAAGAAGAACATCTTTTGCCGATTCGGAACTCCAAGAGCATTAATCAGTGACCGGGGATTGCATTTTGTCAACAAAATCATGGATAAACTTCTTCAGAAATATGGGGTCCGATCAAAGAAATCATTGGCCTATCATCCACAAGCAAATGGACAAGCCGAAGCGGCCAACAAAGAGATCAAGCTAATCTTGGAAAAGACGGTGAGTACATCTCGGAAAGATTGGTCATCCAAGCTCGATGATGCACTTTGGGCTTATCGTACGGCCTATAAAACTCCTTTGGGAACATCGCCCTATCAACTCATTTTTGGGAAATCATGTCACCTACCTTTGGAATTGGAGCATAGAGCGATGTGGGCGGTGAAAAGAATAATTTTAGATTTTGAGGCCGCCGGAAAGAAAAGATTGCTAGAGTTGAATGAATTGGAAGAATTCCGGGATGAATGCTACGAAAATTCTCGAATTTACAAAGAAAGGTCTAAAAGATGGCATGATAAGATGATCATTAAACGTGAATTTATGCCAGGACAACAAGTACTTCTCTATAATTCAAGACTGAATTGTTCCCCGGAAAATTGAAATCAAGATGGTCGGGTCCATTCGTGATTAAGAAAGTACTTCCACCTGGAATAGTCGAGCTCATGAGCAGAGACGGAGAGCTATTTAAAGTTAACGGTCAACGAGTCAAACATTACTATCATCCCTATCAAAAGGAAGCCGTATCCACAATAACTTTAATCGAGCCATAAAAGACTTTCAGATGAAAACGTCCGGCTGAAGACGTTAAACTTAGCGCTAGTTGGGAGGCAACCCAATAAATTTTATTTGCATGCTTTTAATTTTTTTTTTCTTTCTTCGCATTTTGTTGTATTTTTTTCTTGTTGTATAACTAACCGGTTCAAATTTTGGTGTTCAAATCGCAGGAAAAACACACCGAGGACAAAACTGTGTTTTCCAGGACAGCATGGCACGGGCCGTGTCAAATGACACGGTCGGATCGTGCAACCAGTCGAAATTTCACTTTCTGGCGTAGTACGGCACGGGCCGTGTCAAATGACACGGTCGGGTCCGTTAACCAGTCGAATTGAAGAATCCAAGAAGGTATGACACGGGCCGTGTCATATGACACGGTCGAGTCAAGCACTCAGGTCAATTTTCACTTTCTGGCATAGTACGGCACGGGCCGTGTCATTTGACACGGCCGGGTCAGTTGGACAGCGGCAAAAGCTTACAAACGAAGCAGGTATGACACGGGCCGTGTCATTTGACACGGGCCGTGTCGATCGGGGGGTATAAAAAGGTGCTACACGCAGAAACACTTCATCTTCTTCCCCAAAACTTTCCTCCTCCCCAAATCATAAACCCTAGTCCCGAATCTCATCAAATCCGACAAAATCAGGCAAAAATTGTATCAAATCTCACATAAAAACAACGTGTTCATTATTATCCCACAATCCTAAAGCTTCAAGGGTGAGAATCGGACAAATACATCCGGGTTGGGTCGCGATTTTTTCTAAGTTTTTCTTCAATTTTCACTCCAACTTCAAGGTATGATTCACGATTTTGGAAGGTTTAATTATTCATTGCATTCAAATTATGTGGAACATGATTTATTGAGCAACTTAGGGTTCTTGAATGGATTATATTTTTGAGATTTTGGGAAATTTATCATGAGTTAAAGGAGTTGAAATTTTGTTGGTGATTATCATACATGATGGATATATATGATTGATGTCATTACATGTTTGGGATTTTACTTACATTTGGGGTTGAAATTTATGGTTGGGATATTTTGAAGAAAACACATATTGTGGGGATACGTGTATTATCGAAAAATAATGATTCGGAGCTTGTGTGAATAAGTGATAATTGATAATTCCCTTGTAGGAAAATGGCCAGAGGACAAGGAAATGCTTAACGAGGACGAGGAAATGCCCAAGGACGAGGCGCAACTCAACGAGGAAGAGGAAGGCCCGCAACAGAGATTGAACAACCAGAGAGAATACCTACTCAAGGGGCTGTCGAGACGCCCGAGACGTATGGAATTGAGCTTCCGCCGAGTCGCCTAGCACGATGGGAGACATTGGGACAGAAAAAAATGCTCCCCACGCGATGGCCGGACGATGAATGCATGACTGCGATGGGGATAAAAGAAGATGTTATGCGGCTACTCGGACGAATAAGCTGGACGACGCTAATGACTCAACATTGGCCCACTTACCGATGTCTCACACTGGAATTTCTTAGCACACTCTCCGTTCAACGAGACCCGATTACGCATGAGCCGACCGCCTTGGCATTTCGGCTCAACAACAAAAACGAAAAATTGGGTCCGGGCGAATTAGATACTATATATGACGCTCGAAGGCACGGAGAATACCGAATCAATCGGTTTGAGTGTGAGACTTACTGGAGGACAATGATTAAGTACCCGGGGAGCGGTGCACGTCCCTACATTCCAAAATCGGCGAAAGGATCATCTCTTCGTAATCCTATTCTCCGCGATTTACACAAAGTCATCGCAAGCACTATCTTTGGGCGGAAAGAAACGGGGCCGATAACTCAGCGAGAGCTTTATGTCCTAGCTCATATACTCGACGGAACAAATCCCGCAACCGGAGCTATTATTATGGACCACTTCGAGGACGTTGCCACTAAACCAAGAGGGGAAATTTGGATAGGGGGTTTAATTACCCCTATCGCACTTCATCTTGACGTACCTCTACAAAACCGAACTCCCCTCCCGGGAAATATGCTTCTATCAATCCAAGTCATGAAGTTGATGAATATCCTGGACTACGACTCCCGAGTTATTTTTCTCCAGAATGACGGTGATCACTTCCTACTCCCGAATACAACTTTGACAACTATTTCTAGTATTCGGGACATAGGAAATCTACAAATGTACTCAGAAGCGCACAAATTGGCCCGGGAGGCAGCTGGACTAATTTCCCCGAGTGAAAGATATGTTGCCCGTAATGTCCGTCCTAGGCGTACGGAATTTGAGGATGAAAACGAGAGGATGAGAGAAGAAGAGAGAGAGGAGAGAATGGAGGAGGAATTCGAGTATGAGAGAGGCCCGGAAGAAGAAAGAGAATCGGGGGAGGAAGAAGAAAGAAGGAGAGATCGGCCCGAGTCGTCGAGGCAAGCCGAATCAAGAAGTTCCGTATCTCGAGAAGAGTTCGAGGCTTTCCGAGAGGAGACCCGTGAAAGACTAGCCGGGATGCAAGCAATTTTACAACGAATGGAAGATTGGCATGTCCAACAAGGGCATTATCCTCCGCCAAGTCATTAGAACCGGTTGTAAGTATTTCTTGACCCAAAGTTTTTCGTTGTTTAAATACTATACCCCCTTTGTGTGCATAATCTTTAATTCAAGTTTGGGGGGAGATATTGGGTCAAGAAATACCTTTGTTTGTTTGATTTTTTTTGGTGTGTTTGGATTTTTTTGGTTTGAATTGTTTACTTTGGTGTGTTTTGATTTTTATTTTATGTTTTGGTTTGATTTTTTTGTGTGTTTTATTTCGAACTTGGTGTGTTTTGATGATGATGAACTTTGATGAAACTCGTAAGAATGAACTCTTGTCTTGGATGCCTCGGGATTTATTTTGTTATTTTGATATACAAATCGAGGATAATTTGAAGAGGAAAAATTGTAGAATAATCAAAAGGGTGTGAAATTGAATAAATAGCCTAATCTCTTGGAAATATGAACAAATCTAACTTGTGAGCTTTTGAGCCTTCGTGCATCATTAAATATACAAGTTTCATTGTCGAGTGTTCCATTCATGTTTTAAGACTCTAGAACTTGCCCTGGTATCTTATTCGAAACTACAAGTGTGCTTGCAAATTAGTGAAAATGATTTAAGGCAATTTTTATTTGACAACCTTTCAAACCTTTTGGCCAACCCGAAAAATTTGTTTCCCTAGTTAGCCCGATTGAGCTTAAAGCCTATTTCTTGTTAACCACATTATGAGCTTTCCGTTTCATTATAAACTTTTGTCCCTATACTTGAGCTATTTAGAACAAATTGGCAAAAGAATGAAAAGATGTGGTAGCAATTGGGAAGATTGTTGGTTCAAAATGCAAGGAATTATCAAAATAAATTTGAAGGAGGATTGGTGTGATTTAATGATGATGTTGTCCACCACAAAAAAAAAATAAAAAAAAATAAAATAAAATGGTGGACACAAAAGAAACGAGATGTATGAAGCAATAAGGAGGAATAAGGTTGTGATTTTCACTTTCAAAAACTGCTTAGGGCCATGATATTCAAATCAAGGGGTTGAAAGAAACAAAATCCTAAGGGAATATTGAGCTTCTAAATTGAGCGAAGTGATTGAGGAGATAATGTTCTAATTTGCTCAAACTTTAAGCCATATGTATCCTACCCCGACCAAAAAACCTACATTACAACCGTTAAAGTCCTTTTTGATTCACCAAATTTGCATGCACAACTAGTGGTAGAGATGTAGACGATTGGCAAGCCTATGGGGATTCTTATTTCATTGAATGAGTTTTGAGCGTTACTTATCCCTTTATACACTTTGAGAGTGAGAGAATACACTTGACCGGCGAGGTTCATATTATTCAAGTATTAGCTATGATGTTAAGGAAGCACCCCCGAGATTTGAATACTTTATAGAACTCGACTTATTTATTTCTTGAGGCGTATTGATAAATTTTCAAAATGATCCTTTGAGGTATGTTGAGGGACGAGTTCCCTTAAGAGTGGTTATTTTAAAGTGCATTGCTCGGGACGATCAACGTTCAAGTTTGGGGGATTTTGATAACACTCATTTTTACACATATATTTACATCGATTTTAAGGTTTTAAGATCTAAAATGTGTAGAAGCGTATCGTTTATACTCGTATTATGTTTATTGGACTCGATCACGCTTGGGTACGTTTTATTGATTTTATAGGTACTTTATGGACATAAATCAAGCAAGAGCGAAGTCTCAACCCCAATACATATCAAGCAATGCGGAAGCGAGAGATCGGGCTTAAAAAGAGGCAAAGCGGTGTCAAAGCGAGCCAACACGAGCGGCCGTGTCAATCGACACGGGCGTGTCATTATCCGGCCGTGCCATATCGACCGCAGTCGGGTCTATCTCCAGGCCTTTTGTGCTTATTTTGGCGAGTATGATACGGGCGTGTCATTTGACACGGTCGTGTCATTTGCGGCCGTGTCATTTGACACGGTCGAGTCCCTGTCGGCGAGTTTTGGGCTTTTGAGCATCTTATGACACGGGCCGTGTCATTTGACACGGGCCGTGTCACTTTTCGGTGGAAATATCTCCTTTTGACATTTTTGAGAGATTTTTGTGGAAAAAGTGAATGTTTTATCTTTATAAAAGGGATATATGGGGCATGATAGGGGATAGGCTGAAAATTGGGAGATTAGAGAGAGAGAATAACAAAAGATCAAGTGACTTTCATTCCAAAAAGAAGAGGTTTTGAAGAAATTCTTGAAGAACACTTCAAGAACATTTGAAGGTTTCAACCGGGATCGATCAAGACACACCACGAGTTTTATCTTCTTCCTATCTTTTCTTCATTTTGTTGTTTTTATTAGCATGAACATGATGATTATCTATCTTCTTTTCAATTCCATGTCCGGCTAAACTCTTTAGATTCCGGGCATGGGAGTACGTTGATTTACTATGATTTTGAGGGATTGAAAATTATATTTATCTAGTGTGATTTCTTTATCAAATACTTGGTTTGATTCATGTTTAGACACTTGATCAATGTTTTTACATGTTAAACTTAATTTCTCATAATTCGAGAGAAGAGGGCATTAATAGGTTTCGAGTATTTGACGTAGTAAATTACGAGATTGAGAAATCGGTGATGAACTATGATGATATCTAATCTTATGAACATTTTTTTGGAGTTAGATAATTTATAATAGACGGAGACGTTGTTATGGGTTGTTTAATCTACATTTTAATGCATCTCGAGAGAGACTTTAGAATATTGTTGTGATCGTCGTTTTAGAAACGCACTTAGAACCTTTTGAAACCAATCCCGACTAAATTTAGTAATCAACAGAAACCTAGCCTTGGAATCTACCTTTATAAACTCTTGCAATTCGCTTCCATTCGGATATTTTCAATCGTTTTACTTTATTGTGATTATTGTATGTTATTTCATTAATCGTCCATTTTACCTTTCGATCATCTAGATAAAGTCGAGAACACTATAATCTAATACTCAACACAATAAAAATATTTAGTCTCTGTGGAATACGACCTTGCTCGCCGCTTTCTACATATTTTACGTACACTTTCGGATTGTTTAAAATTATAGCGAACAACGGGTGTTTAGGATTCCAAAACCATCAACCTTGTGGTCAAAAACCGATCGAAATGACATCGAACTAGTCGTTAGGACGGCTGGTGGTATGTGAAAACTTCATTTAAGTGGTTCACCTCCTTCCAAGTCTCCAAATGGCACCAAAATTTGTGAGAAGGTAGCCTTGGATGTTAGGAAGTATTTGTTAAAATTTCACTTTAAGACTTGGTCTAAAAAGTGGGTGAACCGACCTTTACAATGACTGGTCCGCAAGTTGGACAACCATAACTCAGGTTTCATCAACTTATCAATCATTGTCAAAGGAACAACATAACATATAAATGTTATTACTTGAGTACGACCATTTGTGAACACCATCATAGCATCATAAGCCACCCAGGCTAATACTTATGATCATGTATGTATAAGGACTCGGTGAAAAGGGAGGACTCAGCACCATGCTTATGCGAGTCGCTACATTATTCTCTTTAGCATAGGAGGGTGTCGTCTCCTAATCGTGCCAAAGAATAGGCTTAAATAAATGAACATGGCTAAGAAGGATCATCGGGGGGGTCTTTGGCGTCACACATGCTTATGAAAGCAAGACACGGATGACATAAATATCATCATCGGTCATGAGCCCTGCTCACGACTTCACCAATATACTTTGGTGTCTTTGATCCAACTAGTTTCTTTGTTCAATGATGTCCATGACAATACCGTGGTATATGGATCATCAAACTGTCCAAACTCCGGACTATTAAAGCCTAAATGTGTCAATGTCCCAATACATCTTCTGGTTATAAAAACCGATGCAAGCCGGAGCATATTGACTCATGAATATTCTTCCTTTTCACATATCCAATACAAGTGATGCATAAGATTTTATTTCTCACAAATCACAATGAGATGCTATGAGTGATACACTTTGGCATATATATCATCGAGTCATAACATGGTTCAATTATTCTGAGAACATATGTGACTAGAAAACGCCATTCGGCATTCAACAACTTGAGCATCATACCGCTCATTGATTGTGATGACCTACTCATCATAGTCACAATGGATTTATAAACCGAAATCCAAAAATATCATGTTCCTTGAAAATAGTTTAATACGCACTCAATTTCGCTTGCAAAATTTTACAATCATGAGCGTAGCGAATACTCTAACAACATAGAGATTTTATGTTTGATATGATCAAAATGATCTATCATATTGAGTGCATAACATGGCAAGGTTATATGCCTAAGGGGCAAAATTACGACACAAGCATGGTGTAACACTACCATGCACACGCTCGACCTTCTTATAAGGGTGCGTATTTTGGGCTTCCCCAAGGAAACTGTTTTTCAACATTTGAAAGATGATAGTTTACCGTATAACGCATACCAAAAATTGCATCATCTATGGCAAATTCGGCCAAAAAGAGGTTGAAAAATATGTGTCATAAGACCACTTGCAAATTTAAGATGGGAACCAAGTTGGTTGGGACAAAAGTTAGCACAATCGCTGGAAAAAAAAATTCCGCGCAGCTTGACCTTTGTTCACTAAAACAGCGATAACTCCCTTGTTAGGAAGGCTATGGACGAACGGTCAGATGTTCTGGAAACTAGACTTCCGTATCTTTCTATCCATATATTGTGCACCACACGGATCATTAAACTCAGATCAGAGTGCATGTTTTAATTGGCTGTTTAGTTTTTCCCAAGTTTAGTGAGAAAACAAGGTTGAGACCATATCCAATGGCATAAGTGTTGATGCAAAAACATGGTAATGACAGCCATATGTGTGTTTAAACGCAGCAGGGTGTTCGATTTCTTATCTCGACTAATAATCCTTTCAGTAACTCCAAGTTGGTAGACTTGCAGAGAAAGTAGGAATGTCGGTACAGCTAAGGCTGTTTAAAAACCACTGATTCCGTTTGAACTTTCAAAGCATAAACAACTACCAAGGAGGATGCGCTTAGTCATGATCAAAAGTGTAGACAAAATCCACCAAAGTGCATCGATCAACCAAGTATGTTAATTCTCAATTTGCAAGCATACGTCATAATAGCCATATTGTATGGATGCAACACGGTGCATCATAATTAAGCATTTTGAACCATGAGACATAATGAATATACCATAACCAACTCGTCTTGACCATCCAATAAGATCGACTAAACATAGTCAAATGTATAAGGCACATGCCTTTACAAATACTCGGAAAAGTATTCGGACCTATAGTCATACGAACTATAATCGAGGTCAACGAATTCATGTATTTACCGCAATATGCCATTGCTTTACATGTTAAAATTCATAAGAATTACTCGTACATTCTTTCATATATCTTATTGCAAGGAGACGGTGCATGACTACACCCACATGCAATATTTTATTTTAATAGGATGAAAGATGGAGTTTTCCAAGTATGGGATTGGGTCAAGACCAACGTGGTGGTCGCTCAATTCAACGTGACAATTCCGTCACAAATCGACTTTAACCACGATATATCCGTCGCAATCGATGTTTGTCCCATTTGTACGTCACAAATCCGTGACTAATCATGAACGAGTCATAACTTACCGTTACCGACAATGTTCATTTTTTTTTTCAATTGTTGGTTTAAAATCGACAAAACGGCGACATCAAATCGCACCCAAAGCGTGGTGTATGCAACAACCACAAATATCGACTTTCAACAATTATCCGTGACTCCCCCAGGACCGTCACACAGTTTACTTCGACATACGAGAGTGATATCACCTCTCATAGTCTCATCCACCGCAAAGTAGCGTGGGAGGTAAAGAACCCAAATACCCAATTTCCCAAAAAGAAAATTTCCCAAAAGAGAGGAATTGAAAAACGAGAACTTTAATAAAGTCTTACGTGGGTACTTGGTTCCATATTTGCTTTGATTCTTGAACGGGAGATTCTCTCCATATGAGCAACATATTTCTGTGGGTACTCCGTTATATATTTACTTTGATCCTTGAACGGGATAAATATGACTTTTTTCTCCATAACGTGCACATCATCATGAGTGACGTATTTTCCTATATACACGTAAAACATAAACATGTAAGATTCATAAGTGTACAAATTAATGAACAAATGAATAATTAATTAGGAAAAGATGGAGAGTTGAGAAATGCCCGGATAGGGCTACTGGGCTCGATAATTCGGCCGAAAAAGGACTCGAGCGCGGCGATGCAGCAACTCGGTATTGGATGAGGTCAGATCTCCAAATTTCCTCGTAAAAATCTGCTTCTGTTCGGCAGCAGATTCAGTAATCAATATTACTCAGAATCCGATCTCCACCGTTGAATATACAGATATTTGTGTTGGGAAGTTGCTGTCAAAATTTCACATCGATCCGACGGTTAACGAATCGGGTAACATAATTTTGGTACGACTGCGTTGTGCAGAAAATTTACTCGCGGAAATTTTCGTCTCTTCGAGAATAGCGACAGAAATGGGTTGAAAACGGGTCAGCAACGGACTGGACAGCGGGTCGGAAGCTAGACGGGTTTGGATTCACGAAACTCCAGGTGTAGGAATTTCAGGTCGGATTCGGCAGGCGATTTCAGATCGGGGGCTACGGGTTTTTATGCTTTGCCGTCAAGAGGGGTTCCAGCAGCTTGAGCTCATGGGTCGTTCATGGGTCGTCGGTTTGGTTTGTAGTCGTAAGCTTCTGATGAGATATGGATTCGGGCTTCCGGGCTTGAGAGCAAATCTGAGATGGTTAGGGCCGGCGGCCCGGAGCGTCTGCTTGCCCGAAGATGAGCAGCGACGGTGGCTTGGTAGCGCGCGGGTGGTTTGCGGTCGATTTCCGGTGAGTCGCGAAATTTGGAAATCGGAGGTATGAAAACCGATGTGTCACGATCTGGTGGTTTGCGGGAGTCGGTGGAATGCGGTTTGCGGTCGGTGGCGGCAGGAGGATGATGACAATGGGCGAGTCGGGAAGGCGATGGTCATGCGGCGAAAATCGATTTAGGGTTTCAAATTTTGATTTTTTTTTTTGAATTTCGAATTTGGACGAATTTTCCTACTCGGTTGAGATACTACGTCGATAACGTGTTTGAGGAGAAAGTAAAAGACAACAAATCAATTGTATTCATAATTTGATAGAGGGCCTTTATATAGGCATTCTGATAGAGTCGCCATACATGTGATTCCTAGATAAGGTAAGACATCTAATAGGATCCTACTACCTCTAGAAGGATCTGAAACCTTCCATCTATGTATCTACAATCAGTATTAGGTAAGATACATTACGGGAATAATAATTTCGGAACAAATATAAAGTTTTAGTCGGTAAAAATCCATTATGTATTAATAAATTCAGTGAAAATTCCTCAAGCACACAGTAAAACATCATTGAGGGCAACTCCTTTACTTTCGGATGGAAAAGATACTCAAATCTCATTTCTCTTACTCTCGCATTTAGTTCATTATTCATTAGGTTGAAGGATTTTACCAGAAGGCTATTGGTTGATGTACGTGAGTTGAGTGGCGGATATGTTGCATGGTTGTTGATATGTTGCGCTGTCTCGCAAGTATCTGCGTCGACATTATTGCTGTTTTTTTCGACTACATATATGATACTGGTTTTCCATGAGTTTTCCGGTTGTAGCCTCTCTAAGAGTTGCTTTGCTCTGTCAGTACAGAATACTCTTTCCGTTCACGATATAAAGTCCTATTTTGATATTTTTCAGTCAAAATTTAGAATTTTTGATTGTAAATTACGACCAAAATAAATAATTACAGTCATATAAGTACACGGTAGATTTATCTTGATGTATATTTTCAACATATAACTTACGTGATCAGGGCCGTCTTTGGCCTTGTGCAGCCTGTGCTGCTGCACAGGCCCCCCATAAATAGGGCCAGATTTTTTTTTTTTTTTGAATCAAGGGCCTATATTTTTCCTTAGTTAGTATAATAAAATGTATTTATTTTATTTATGACATCATTACAATTGTTTGTGCTTCAATTTGTAAGAACGGGGCCTTCAAAATGTCTAAGACGGCCCTGTACGTTGTTGTTACCCAAAATATTGTTCGGAATAGTTTGCTGGATATGGCTACAGGTGAGTAACAAACAAAGTGCGAGAGCACGTACGAAGGAATGTAAATAACACAAGATTTGCCGGGTTGTTAGTCCCGGACTTGAATGCTCTCGCGAGATATTATTAATAAGAATACTGCTTTGGAGTACAAATATTAATGTTAGAGTACTATTACAATGAGTGTAATGATCCTAGTTATCTAGCTCTCGAGTGCTGATGATTGCCGGAAGAACCAGAATTAATGCTCTGTGATTTCTTGTAACAAAGATGAAATGATGTGTAGAATTCTGTGTAGACAAATGTATGTGTACCACAGTCAGATCTCACTCTCGGATGTTCGATCGCTCAGATCCCTTTCCAATTGTTGGAAGTCTCCTATTTATAGGAGAGGAAGTAGTTGAGATGTCTTAATCCCAAACGGGCGATCGCCTTTTCCGTATTAAATTAATCGGGCGATCGTCTCAGCACGTGGGTCGGTTTCCTTAAAGTCCGCGGCTGCTGCTGGCAGCCAGTTGTGCGAACCAATTAGAGGACAACACGTGCCTCATGTCGCAGTCTTGGGAGGTCCCACCTAGGACCTTTCGGCGGGTCTGTCGGTAGGTGAGATGTTGTCCTTGTCACCAACCGCTGGTGATGGGCTGGAGTCAAAAAGCATTATCTCGCGGCGCCGTTTGCGGATCTGCACGTGGGTCTTTATCCCGAGATTCGGTCTTCGTATATTTGACAGATGTTGGCTTCACACGTGGCATAAGACAGTCGTTTTGGTCGAGCACTAGAGACGATCGCGTGGTGCTAAGAGGCGATCGCCCTGGAGGCCCATCGCTCAGTGCTTGGTCTTGATCTGGCATCTTCGTTTTGCAAGTTGTCTTGGTTCTTCTGACACTGGTTTTGGTCGCTCGGCCCTTGTGCCGATCGCCGTTGAGGCGTGTTAATCGCCGCACAACAATTGCCTCTAGCTCGCTCCGATGTTGAAGGCATGGGGTGAGGTGGTTTTTTTGGTGATCGTTTGAATTAAAGACGAGCGACTCAGCTTTTTATGGAACAGACGATCGTCTTCTTGAGCGGGTCAATTTTGAATTTGGACGACCTACTCGGTCGCTGAAAAGAGCGGGAAGTGGAAGCTGACTAGAGCCATCACTGGGGCACGTGTCGCGCTCCTGTTGGGGGAGTCCGACGGTTTGTTAGACTCTGTCCTTTGGTGTGCCCTCGAAACGACGCGCACGCGGGATTCGAGGGCGGCATTAAATGCGGTCTTATCCGACCCTTGCGCTTCGGGCCTTGAGGATCTGTTTATTTGCCCAGAAGCCCCTGGTCTCGCTATAAATGGGACTAGGGTTTCTGCGTTATAACCTTATTTGCATTTTGCCTGAGAAGAGACTTCGTCGGATTCCTCTGAAGCTTTGAGTTGCCGAGCGTCGTTCGACTAGACTTTTTAGGTAAGAAAAAAAGCCTTCTCTTTTTCCTTTCTTTTTCTAAAGGTGTCCAAAGAAGTACCAAAGGTGTATGAGGTGGGTAGCACTTCCGCTGCCGGGATCTCTACTGCCCGGAATGGAACCTCTGCGGAGTTCCACATGGAGACAGTCGCTGAAGCTATCCGTGTCGGGATTGAGCCTGCGGAGGTTGAAGAGCTTTTCAACGAAGCGGATGCGGCCAGGTCGGCGGAGGCGGAGAGGAAGCGCTCGCTGGCCGAAGAGGAGATGGCGGTGAAAGCCTACTGGGAGCAAAATAACGCATTCGGCAAAGCCTTTTCAGACTTTGCCGAACTCATGGAGAAGCTGGCCGGCCCGAACCCCAAGTTCAACTTCCGCGAGTACTCGGTCGCCCACCCCCATGAACCCGAGAGGCGGACGCTATTCCGAGCCGCGCGCCGCTCCCTGTGGTCCCTCGTCCAGAACAAAAGCTCGGAGACCAGGAAATACTTGGAACGGTGGAGGGCGATGTTCCATGTCCCCTCTGATGTTTCACTCTACGTGCCTGCCGAGAATGAACGTGCCTACCAACCTCCGGAGGGCATGGTCGCTGTTAGCGAGGCGATCATGGGGGCCGAACTACGGTTCCCATTGCCGTTCGCCGTTTCCTACTTGCTGGTGGCCGGGAATGTGGCGCCGCTCCCACTAACGCCGAACGCCTGGCTGCAGATCGTCAGCACCTTTACTATGTTCGGCGGTCACCGCCTGTTCCGTCTCCCTTCGCCGCTGGAGATGAACTATCTCTTTAAGCTGACGGCTCAGAAGGATTCTGTTGGCGGCTATCATATTCAAGATCGCTCGGGTCGGGTGATTCTTGGGGTGCCGAACAAGGTTCGAGGCGACCCGAAAAAGTGGTTCTGGGTCGGTGGTGCGTGGAAGTCGGACGCGAGTGACAATCCCACCGATGAGTTGGAAATCCCCACCGGCTTTCGAGAGAGGAGTCCGAGTAAGGGTTTTGACACTTCCTTCGTTCGGATATATTCTGAACTAATCTAATTTGGTTTTCTCTTTGTAGGTTTCCTTGTTCCGGCGGCGGACGAGCTAGCCTTTGATTTTGCGATCGTTTAGGAGTGAATCCGTAGTCTTCCAGATTCTCATATCGACGCTCGCGAGATCAATAACGAAACTTACTGGTTGGCCGCTCGGCTATTTCGATTCCCCCGCCACTTAAGGGTTCCAGGTACAAATTTTCCCGATCTTCCTTTGCTTGACGATCGTCCCGTAGCTGAGAAAAGTAATTAACTCTTGTCGATTGTTTCCTTCGCAGAGATCCACTTCCCCCGCTACTTAGAGCCACCGAGAGAAGTTTCCATGTCGAACCCCGAGATCATGAGTCGTCTGCGCCAAGGGAAGAAGACGAGCCGAGTCCCCGCGGCGCCGATCCGACATATCCCAGAGGCGAGACCTCTCATGAAGTCGATCATCGGCGAACCAGAGCCTCGGGAGGAGGGACAACTCCGGCTCAATCGCAAGAGGCGGAGGGCGGAGGAGCCCTCGGTCTCTGCTGCCGCTGATGCACCCACCGTGGCGCCGCCGATCACCGCGCCTCCACTCTCTGCGGTTCTAATGGCGTAGGGGTCCACGCCTTCGTCGAGCTTCCTGGAAGCCTCGGCGGTTGCCCGCGCCGAGACCCCTCGTGGGAGGCCGTTCTTTGGCCGCGACCCGGAGAAAGTCGCAAGGTGAGTTTGATTGCATTTTTGGGTTGCGATATTTCCTTGTTGGATGTAATATCCGGTATTCTCGTTTTCCGTTATCTTGAATTGTTTGTGTTTTGACGTCGGACATTTTCTTGTTGATAAGAATCGGAGTGATTTCTATCGTGATACTCTATTTGTTTCTATCGTATAGCCATTTAGTCGTGCGACTCGTTGTCGTGTGCGTTTCTTTGACTAAATGTGTGCATGTGATGTGGTATGTGATGTGTCGTTAATTGCCCGTTATTGTTTTGAATCATAGACGGTGGCGTTGTGTTGGTCGTCGTGAAACGTGTTTTCGCGCCGTATATTCCCTTGCGTTTCTTGTAACGTTTCGCCGATGGGCGAAAGTTACGCGTTTCTTGTGTATCTCGTTGAGTTTTCCTAGCGGGATATTGCTTCTCCCTACTTGTTTTAAGTTTCGGGACGAAACTTCTTTTCAGGATCGAGCCTTGGCATTTGAGATGGTTATAATGTCTACCGAGTCTGTATCGGTAGCAAAGAAGCAGAAGATCTCTGATGTCGCATCGGGAAGTGAGGGAATTGGGATTCCCACACCTCAATCCTTGTATCAGTCGAGTATGGGACCTGTTCAGTCAACTGTGGGACCTAAAAGACCCAAGCCGGTGTCTTTGAGTTCTGGTAATGCTCCTAGGTGTTTCAACTGTAACGTTCTGGGCCATGAACGCGCGCATTGTTAGAAACCGCCGGTGACTTGTTATAATTGTGGACGCGAGGGGCATCGAGTTCAATATTGAGAGGTTGTTGCAAAGATGCTAGGGAACCGGAGTTCCATCCCTACTCCTGGAGGGCCCAGTGATGTCCAGTGATGGTGTTTTCGTGCTCGTTACGCGGATTGTTTCTCGTGTAGAGATGTATTTTGTGACGTTTTTATGTTTGGAACTTGACGGCTGATATTTGTTTTGAATAAGTTTCTGTATGGTTGCTGAACCTACGGAGACGTAACAGTGGACCATATGGAGTCATGAAATTATCAATTTATTATGTGTCGCTGTGTTATTATGTATCACTGTGATAACCTTGTTTTAAGTTTCGGGACGAAACTTATTTTTAGTGGGATAGAATGTAATATCCGGTATTCTCGTTTTCCGTTATCTTGAATTGTTTGTGTTTTGACGTCGGACATTTTCTTGTTGATAAGAATCAGAGTGATTTCTATCGTGATACTCTATTTGTTTCTATCGTATAGCCATTTAGTCGGGTGCGACTCGTTGTCGTGTGTGTTTCTTTGACTAAATGTGTGCATGTGATGTGGTATGTGATGTGTCGTTAATTGCTCGTTATTGTTTTGAATCATAGCCGGTGGCGTTGTGTTGGTCGTCGTGAAACGTGTTTTCGCGCCGTATATTCCCTTGCGTTGCTTGTAGCATTTCGCCGATGGGCGAAAGTTACGCGTTTCTTGTGTATCTGTTGAGTTTTTCTGGCGGGATGTTGCTTCTCCCTACTTGTTTTAAGTTTCGGTACGAAACTTCTTTTAAGGAGGGTAGTATGTAATATCCGCAATTTCGATTTCCGGTAAATTTCCTTTTTTTTGGCGGAAGTTCATCTTAGCGACTCTGTTAAGACCGTTTCGTCATTCCGAGAATGATTAATTCTACACTTTTTGTCATCCGAGTTCGTTTTGGTATCGTTTTGTTGAGTTCCGTGTTCTTAAACGGATTTTCCGCACTTGAGTTCGATTCTTGCGAATCTCGTCCGAAACTGTTGTTTCGAGTTTCTCATAAGTTCATTTAATGTTATTATTCATGTTGCGAGCTTTGGCTTGGTGTTTCGATCGTGTATTGTGCATTTCGGACGTTTTGGGCCGTTTTCGTAATTTCCCAAAGTTTAGGGTAATTACTTTCCGTTGTCGAATTTTGAGCCTTCGGGTGGTCGGAATCGTGTGTTCTATTAGCGCTTGGATTCGTCTTTGCGAGTACTTCGTAACCGTATCTTCGATTCATATTCAGGTTCGGGTTTCGGGGTCGTCTGGGCCGTCGGAAGTGGCCACGGCCGAGTCACGACCGCACGTTTTGGAGCAGGTACTGGCCTGGCCGAGTTACGGCCGTAAGGTGTCGGTTACGGCCGTAAGTGATCGGCAGGCACAAGCCGGACGAATGCCAGTTACGGCCGTAAGGCGCGATCAGGTATAGCCATACAGGCGCTGGGAAGATTCCGGACGAATGCCGGTTACGGCCGTAAGGCGTTATCGGGTACGGCCGTAAGGGACTGGATGTGTACGATGATGTGTACGAACAGTGTGTGTGGTCCGGGTAAGGTCCGTCGAGGCTCCGGAGTTCGGTACATGATGTGTACGAACAACGATCGTATAACAATGATTGTTTGTTTGGGTAACATTTTAAATATGGGTCTCGGACTCATAATGATATCTTATCTAGTGTGTTTTGAAACGAGAATCGGGCTAAGGCCCTAATGTTTACGAAAAGGTTTTGTAAATTGGGACTTGAGGTCCAAAAGAATTTCTGCTTTAAAAATCCCCGAGATGATGTGTTCCTTTTCAAATATCTCTTGCTTGAGTTCGAAATTCTAAAACTTCTCGAGAACATTTTGATAATTGATTTCCGTATTAAATTCGTAGTTGCTATTTACTTGTTGCATTTCGTATCGTATTATACTTGCACTAGTAAAACAGTGGAGTTTTACTAACCCCCGAGTAATCGGGGGGTGGATGTCTGTTCTGCGTCCAGGTACATGCAGGTTCAGGGGAGCATTCACAGGATTGGCACAAGAGGATGACGAGCTGCGATACTAATCAAGAGTCGAGAGTTGGTAGAGTTTGGTTGTATTGTTAGAGTTGATTTCAGTCTTCCGCTGTATTGTGTTTCGACCCCTGTGTGGGTAATGTTATTTTAGTCAGTTCTGTTGATGGAGTTGACCTCATCGGTCTGTGTATTCATGTGTAAGTGACCTTAACGGTCTGTATTATTATATTGTTTGACCCTGGCCGGGCAAGCATTTGGTTGTTTATGGATGTTTAGCCTGGTAGATCCTTGTGGAAAGGGTCTACGGCGTGTAATATTCCCATACGGTTTTGGGGGTGTTACATTGGAAATATGTTAACTCTTTTGTTCTCGGTGCAGGGTCCGTCTCGCCGACCCAAACTGCTCGCCGATGGTGCTGACTTCTTATCGAGCAATGTCCCTCGCGAGGCCTGCGATGTACCTCATTATCTTGCCCGAGCAGTCGCCGCCCTGCCGAAGGCCTGGACGATCGATCTGGATGCGGTCACGCGCTGGCGATCCACAGACGCGATGCAGGCGACCCTCGCTCTGGCCCTTCAAACGACGACGATAGCTGCTCAGACCGTGAAGGATTATGAGGGACGACCCTCCACAGCTCGTCTTCAGGCGGACCTCGAGGCCACTCGCCAACAAAATGCTGAGCTCACCGACAGGCTCGTGGCGACGGAGAAGAGCTCCGTGGAGGCGGCCAAGCAGGCGATACAAGATCTCGAGTGGGCCTGGGCGGCGAACGACCGGATGCAGGATTAGATGACGGACGCCCGCAGGTCGCACACGGCCGCACAGAAGGAGGCAGCTGAGCTGTAGGCGGTTGTGGACCGGTTGACCAGCGAGCTGGTATCGTCGGAGAGATAGGTAGCTGCCAAGGTTGCCAAGCTTCAGTGTGCAAACTAGACGATCGTTGGGCTGAAGGGAAAGCTGGAGGCGACCGAGGCCGATCCCTTCCTTAATGTGGAGTACGTCAACGAGTTTGCCTATTATATGGCATATGCTGACGCAATCCGCGCCGCTAAGAAGGGAGGGCTCGAGGTCGGCCCTTTGGCTGATAACTTCAAAGCCTATGCGCTAGAGCATCCTTTGTTGCCTGTATTCTTCGTGCCGATCCTGGACCTCTCGGATCTCGGAGTCGATTTGAGCTGGTATCCGTCTCCCGACAACCTCATTCACCTGGATGCCCTAGAGGACGGCGGTGCCGGCACGCCGCGAGGAGCGCACGCCGATCCCGGCGAGTGGCGAAGGCCGAGGCAATCCGGCGGCAGTGGTGAAGGCCGAGCGAGGCGGCTGAGCTTGTTTACTTTCATTTTTGTTTTTGTTTGTAATTTCTAGGCTCCTCCTTTTTTGTAATTTGCCCTCGGGCGATTGTACTTGTATTCCCGATGAAATGAGATGAGTATTAATGAAATGAGTATCTTTCTTCTCTGATTTCTTGTTTGTATGTTCGTCTTTCCGAATTTTTTGCGTTTGACTTCATACAAAGGTGTTTGAGGGGCGATCGCCGAACGTGCATCTGAATTGATATACTTAAATTCATACTGGTAAATTTCAGAACGAAGTCGATCGTTATATGTATATTTGAACAAGGCCGATCTTCATGTGTATAGCTCCGCTTTCTCCCCCTTGTTTTTGTTTACTTGGTGAAAGAAAGGGAACAAAAATAAATCATTTAGAGAGCTATCTTCAATTTGGTTCTTGCGATCTTCAATTTTGCAGATCCCTCGAGGAAGGCCGACCATCTCGCCCTATAGGAACCGTGCACGGTCGTAGGGTTCGATGGAACCGACCTCCGCGACCATGTCTTGTGCGCGAGCGACATTCCGTCTAATGGTCTACTTCTCGCGACTCACTTAATTGTGAGGGTCCTCCGTAGGCTACGTTTTGCCTAGCAATGTAGCGATGGGGCGGATGATCTCTGCCTGTAGGAGTCCTTGCACGGGGCACCGTCGGATTAATCGACTCCTCGACCGTGGCTTGTTAGCACTTTTCTGCCTGGGACTGACTTGTTATATGACGGACCTTCGAGGGCATACGTTGTGAAGGGGGAGGGACGCGTCGCATTGTCCAGGCCCACCATGTTAGATGATGGACCTTTGAGGGCGAGCGAGCGTGTCCACAGATCTGTTTTGGAGGGTCCTTTGGCTACGCCTGCCTCGTATTTAAACGAAAGGGCGAGCAATCTCTGCCCAAAGGAACCTTGCATGGACGAGGCTGTCGGTTCCATCGACCTCCAGGACCATGGCTGCACTTTTGTACCTTGGGTCGTCATGTTAGATGGCGATCCTCGACGGTATACGTTGTGCCGTGGGAGGCGATCGCTTCCCTAGGTCCATCATGTTATATGACGAACTTTAGAGGGCGAGCGAGTCATTCTCTTTTTAGAGGCGTTGCTCAGGCAGTAGCCTTTGGTTTGACAAGGTGGAAACCGGGGAAAGACCTCCGAAGCATATAAATCCGACCGCCGTGGTTGATTAGGGGGATCGACTCGTGTGAGTCCCCCAGCTCGTCGCGCTCGATCCTGGCGACCGGTTTGGGAGGCTGACGACCGTTGTTCTGTCACCGATCGCGGCCGTCGGTCCTTTCTGTCTGGGGCTCCGGCTTAGTTATTAAATTGTCCAGCTTGCCCTCCTCGAACAATCTCCAGAGTTGTCTGAGGAGGTCGCGGCATTGGTTGGTGTTGTGGCGGGGACTTTTGTGGTAAGCACAAAGTTTATTCGCGTTCCAGATAGGGCTGTAAACGAACCGAGCTGTTCGCGAACAAAGCTCGGCTCGGCTCGTTGAGGGCTCGGTTCGGCTCGGTTCGTTAAGAACTCGAGCTCGAGCTCGAGCTCGAAAATCTGTGCGTTAAGAAAACGAGCTCGAGCCGAGCTTGGGCATATGCGGCTCGAGCTCGGCTCGAGATCGACTCGAGCTCGGTTCGGCTCGGTTTGGCTCGTTAAGCTCGATTAATAAATATATTTTTAAATTATTTTTTATAATATTTATATATTATATTATAGATTAATAATTTTTTAAATAATTTTCATATATTAAAATATTAATTTTTATATATATTTGAAAATATATAATTTTTAATGATTATTTTAAATTATTTATTTTAAATAATTCAAATATATTATTTAAATGATTTAAAAATATATAATTATTCGCGAACAGCTCGAGCTCGGCTCGAGCTCGACTCGGCTCGAGTTGTTCGCGAACAGCTCATGTGCGGCTCGATTTATTAACGAGCTCGAGCTCGAACACGATTTTTGTTCGGTAAGAAAGCTCGGCTCGGCTCGGCTCGTCAGAAAAAAATTTAAAACTCGGCTCAGTTCGATCAAAGCTCGGCTCGGCTCGGTTCGTTTGCAGCCCTAGTTCCAGATGACCGTTGTCCCTTATCGTCCTTGCCTTGCTTAGCCATTCGCGCCCCTTGATGGCGTTGAAAATACGGGCCGGAG
Source organism: Orobanche coerulescens (assembly GCA_033398695.1). Lineage (NCBI taxonomy): Eukaryota > Viridiplantae > Streptophyta > Magnoliopsida > Lamiales > Orobanchaceae > Orobanche > Orobanche coerulescens. The sequence goes on along the minus strand of CM065806.1, from coordinate 3,624,170 downwards.
ATAGATTGAGGTTGTGGAGGAGACGGTCTTCTGCCTCCTCGAAGGCCTTGAAATCACCGGGTGGCTTAGCGACCGCCTTTTTGGACTTGGCGATCGCCGTCTTTGGGATGGGAGACCGCGTCTTCCTCTCCCCGGTTGCCCCCTCGCCTAGGCGAAGGATGAGCAGCCTCCGCCTGGCCAGAAAATCGGCAGCCTTGGCGCGGAAGATAGCGTAGGTTGGGAGGATGTCCTTCGTGAGGTGCCTGAACATGGGCGAAAAACCATCGAATCCCCCCAGGGCCGAGTAGAGGGCGAGCTCGTCACTTATGGGCTCGCCGGTGAGGACTACTTCATCCACCCGATCGATGTAATCTTCGTCGGACTCGTCCTTCCCCTGCCTGATCTTCATCATGCGCTGGGGACCTTCTGGCCGAGCGACCTTAGCGGCAAAATACGACGTGAAGTCGCTCGCCAACTTCTCAAAACAGTTAATTGAGTGCGGTGGCAATGAGATGTACCACCTATGGGCGAGATTGCCCAATGTCAAAGGGAACATTCGACATTTCGTCGCGTCTGACGCCCCGCATCTAGAGATGTTAAACGGGCTCGGGCCCGAGGGGCTGGCCCATTTAACCCGCCAAAAAACCGGGTTAGGGCCGATATTTCCTAGCCCGTTTAAATCCGGGCTTTTTTGGCCTGCAGGCTGCTTAGCCCGAAGCCCGATATATATATATATATATATAGATAGATATATTGTTAATTTCAACTTACAGTAATACTATATTTATATAACATATATTAATATTATATATAATATATATTAATATTATATATGTAATATATATTAATATTATATATAATATATATTATTACTGTATTTGTTAATATAGTGTGTATATATATATATATATATATAAAAGTGTATTTTTTGATATATTTATTATAGTATATTTGTTACTATATATATAAAATATATTGTTACTATTTTTTCTTGTTTATTACTTATAAAAAATAAAAAATAGATTTTTTAAATATTTAGCCCGTTTAGCCCGAAGCCCGTTAGGGTTAGGGCCGGTATTTCCTAGCCCGTTTAAATCCGGGCTTTTTTGGCCCGGACCGTTTAGCCCGAAGCCCGCTAGGGCTAGCGCGGAACAGCTAGGGCTAGCCCGTTTAACATCTCTACCCGCATCCGGTCATGTAGATCCGTAACTTGCTTAAGTGAGTCTCGGGATCCGATCTCCCCTCATACAGAAGTCTTTGAGGAGGAGCGATCTTTGGTTGCACGGGGGCTAGCTCGATCTGGACCGTGAGCGGCTCACTCGGTCCGATGACCTTTTTCTTGGCGCCTACCCCAGTCTCTAGGAGCATTTTCATATCGTCGAGCTGACGTTGCATTGCGGCCATCGTCGTAGCCTGGCTACTCGTGGTTTGGCTCTCGGAGCGGGAGCTGAGGCGATCATGTCATGTACCGATCTCCTGGCTCCGTTGTAGGCAACGAGGTCTCTGCCGCCGAGCTCAATTTTTCGGCGAGTGGGAGCCAGATGGCTGGCCTGCTTTCCAGGAGTCGGGTATGCCGAACTCCTAGTGACGGATTCGGACTCCGACGTCTCATGGCTGGGGCCAGAATGCCCCGGTCGCCATGATGGATCACTTCCTAGGCGGCTGAAGACGGAACTATCCCGCCTCGCGAGCGCCTTTTCTCGTGAATCGGGGATTTCTGACGATTGCTCGACATATAACCCCTTGAGCCTTCGTTTGCCCGCACGGCGGATGGCCGAAGGGGTAATAGTGGGCGCAACGCATGCTCTCCGTCGCTCCCATAGGATGGCCATGGCCTCCTCGGTCTGTTCCGCGGTTTGGAACTAATCGAGTGAGAGGCTGGGGTCATCCCTCGGGGGCAGGATTGAGAGTCTTGCGTCGCCACGGCTGCTCTCCGCCGTAGGTTGGGACTCGGTCTGGGCTGGAATAAGGCGTCCGGTGGACCGTAAAGTGGCACTCTTCGAAGTGGTGGCAAATGTCATGGTTTCAAAAGTTTTTCTTTGAAGAACAGTGAGTGTTTCTTCAAGTATATGTTCTGGAGAAGAGTGAGTGTTCTTCGAAACGGACGGAGAGAAAAATAAAGGTAAAGCCCTTCTTCTAGCGCCAATTGTTGTTACCCAAAATATTATTCGGAATGGTTTGCCGGATATGTCTACGGGTGAGTAACAAACAAAATGCGAGAGCACATACGAAGGAATGTAAATAATACAAGATTTGCCGGGGTTGTTAGCCCCGGCCTTGAATGCTCTCGTGAGATACTATTAATAAGAATACTGCTTTGGAGTACAAATATTAATATTAGAGTACTATTACAATGAGTGTAATGACCCTAGTTATCTAGCTCTCGAGTGCTGATGATTGCCAGAAGAATCAGAGTTAATGCTCTGTGAGTTCTTGTAACAAAGATGAAATGATGTGAAGAATTCTGTGTAGATAACTGTATGTGTACCACTGTCAGATCTGACTCTCGGATGTTCGATTGCTGAGATCCCTTTCCAGTTGTTGGAAGTCTCCTATTTATAGGAGAGGAAGTAGTTGGGATGTCTTAATCCCAAACGAGCGATCGCCTTTTCCGTATTAAATTAATCGGGCGATCGTCTCAGCATGTGGGTAGGTTTCCTTAAAGTCCGCGGCTGCTGCTGGCAGCCAGTTGTGCGAACCAATGAGAGGACAACACGTGCCTCATGTCGCAGTCTTGGGAGGTCCCACCTAGGACCTTTCGGCGGGTCTGTCGGTAGGTGAGATGCTGTCCTTGTCACAAACCACTGGTGATGGGCTGGAGTCAAAAAGCATTATCTCGCAGCGCCGTTTGCGGATCTGCACGTGGGTCTTTATCCCGAGATTCGGTCTTCGTAGATTTGATGGATGTTGGCTTCACACGTGGCATAAGACGGTCGTCTTGGTCGGGCACTAGAGACGATCGCGTGGTGCTAAGAGGCGATCGCCCTGGAGGTCGATCGCTCGGTGCTTGGTCTTGATCTGGCATCTTCGTTTTGCAAGTTGCCTTGGTTCTTCTGACACTGGCTTTGGTCGCTCGGCCCTTGTGCCGATCGCCGTTGAGGCGTGTTAATCGCCGCACAACATACGTGACTATAATTATTCTTTATATTGGTCATAATTTACGATTAAGAGTTTTAAATGTTTACCGAAAATGTCAAAATAAGACTTTATATCGTGGACGGAAGAAGTATCATTTTGTCCAATTTAAATGTCCATATCTCATTTAGGTTCAGTTTAGTATTGGTGTCATTAGGGCTGTTCTCGGTTCGGTTCGGTTCGGGTATTGTATTCTCGGGTCTGGACGGTTAAGGTATCGAGTATTACCGGTTTCAGTCCTTATCGGTTTCGGGTCCCAACTTCAATACTTGTATCCGGACCGCTAACGTTTCGGGTGAGTTTCGGTCCTGGGTATTTCGGACGGGTTCCCGGGTATCTTGGATCATTACAAGCCATAATCACCAAAACCTCATAATCGAAACAAGAATTGAGTTTTTTTTTTCAAATGTATGCTAAGAAAATTAAGAGATAAGGTCTTTTGAACTTATTTTTTCTATATGTACTAATACCTTATACAATATTTTGTACAATGTATGTATATTAAAACCGGGTTACCGGTTTGGTTACCAGGTTACCAGTTTCGGTTCTTATCGGTTTCGGTTCTAACTTTGGTACTAGTATCCGGACCGCTAACGTTTCGGGCGGGTATCGGTCCCGGGTATTATCGGACGGTTCTCGGGCGATTCTCGAGTATACTTGGACCACTAACAGGCCTAGGTGTCATAAAGTATTGTGTTGTGAATTAAAGACCATATATTAAAAAATGTGATGATTATAGTAAAAAGCAATATGGATGTAAAATTATTTGGTAATAAGGTACTATAAAATAATATGATAATAAATAACATTTTTTATTATATTGTGGAGTGTTATGTATTAGAAACACCTTTAGGTGTTGTTAGTGTAAAGTTGTTTAATAGTTGTAGCCAAAAGTACTATGGCTTGAAAGACGCATCACCGAACTAACACCTAGTTCACTAACTACTTCATTAAGACAAGTTTATTTTTGTTACATTTCTTTCTCAAAATAATTAGCAGCAGTTGTCGGTAGCAGCAGATCATTGTCGGTAGTCATCATCGGCCAGTAGACGGACACCCACAAGTGAGCCAAAAGTTGTTTATATTGTGGAGTGTTATGTATTAGAAACACCTTTAGGTGTTGTTAGTGTAAAGTTGTTTAATAGTTGTAGCCAAAAGTATTATGGCTTGAAAGACGCATCACCGAACTAACACCCAGTTCACTAACTACTTCATTAAGACAAGTTCATTTTTGTTACATTTCTTTCTCAAAATAATTAGCAGCAGATCATTGTCGGTAGCAGCAGATCATTGTCGGTAGTCATCATCGGTCAGTAGACGGACCACCGTCACCCACAAGTGAGCCAAAAGTTGTTTATATTGTGGAGTAGAAACACCCTTAGGTGTTGTTAGTGTAAAGTTGTTTAATAGTTGTAGCCAAAAGTACTATGGCTTGAAAGACCCATCACCGAACTAACACCTAGTTCACTAACTACTTCATTAAGACAAGTTTATTTTTGTTACATTTCTTTCTCAAAATAATTAGCAGCAGATCATTGTCGGTAGTCATCATCGGCCAGTAGACGGACCACCGTCACCCACAAGTGAGCTTTTTACTGGCTCATCTGGTCAGTCATTGCCAGTTTTTGGTAGGGGTGTGCAAAAAAAACGATTAAACCGAAAAACCGCACCGCACCGTAACACCGTACCGAAAAAACCGATAAACCACTTAAACCGACATATATGGTTTTTATTTTACAAAACCGAAACTTCGGTAACGGTAGGGTATTTGACTTAAATACCAAAAAAAAAACCGTACCGTACCGTTATTTATATTAAATATTTTTATGATATATATATATATATAGTAGTTACAAACTCATATGAATATAGAAGTATAACAAATTTATTGAAGTTCAAGACACTTGTTTGTTTTATTTTTTTTTCTTTTTATCCTCCAAAATAGTTGGATGAAAACTTGAACATTAAATTAGTTATTGTCTTAAGGTTAGTGTGATTTTTTTGGTTTAACTATTAATTTGGATCAGCTATTTATGGTACCTTGTTGAATTAATTTATTCGAGTATTTTTGTCTGATTAATGCTATCAAGTATCAAGTAGAAAAACCGAAAAAATACCGTACCGATGTAAACCAAACCGAAATACCGAACTACCAAACTGAAAAAAACGTATGTTTATGGTATTAAATCATAATAAACCGAATATATTTGGTACGGTATTAGTTTTACCCTAAAACCGTACCATGCACACCCCTAGTTTTTGGCCAACCGCTAGTTACTGCTCATGCGGCCAGATGCGAATAGAGATGTTAAACGGGCTCAGGCTCGCCGGGTCAGACCGTCTAACCTGCTTAAAAACAGGATTATGGCCGTTAATTCACAACACGTTTAAATCCGGGCCTTTTTGGCCGGGATCAATTAGCCCACGGGCAAACGAGCGGGCTGCCTTGGTTGGCGGGCTGGCCCGCGGGCCAGGAAAAAAAAATATTATACACCATATTACTTTATTTTACATATATAATATATATTAATATTATATATATATATATAATATATTGTTACTGTATTTGTTAATATAGTATGTGTATATATTGTTAATATAATATATATATAATATATATATATATAATGGAATTATATACTGAATAACATACATAATATAGTGAATTTCATATTGAACTCCTTACTAAATAAAACTTTTCAAAATTTTGTAAATCTAATTTAATTGACTAATATGGTGAATATAGATTCCCATTTGGTATTATATAGCAATTTGACCTATTCTTTTAAGGAAACTCTCCGAAAAAGTCCCAATATTTTGGGCCAGTTTACTGTTTAGCCCCAAATTATTTTTTTACGAAAAAATGACAAGATACCGGATATTGTAATCACTTTAACCTTTTTTTCTGGTAATCCTTTATTTAACCGGTTTTCAAAATGGAAAATCTCCGAAAAAATACCAATATTTTGTGCTCGTTTACGGTTTACCCCAAATTAATTTTTTTTTACGAAAAATGACAAGATATAAGAGAGAACTTTATTAAGTTCTCTCATTAACATCTTATATATAAGAGGTAAACGATAATCGTATAAAGTATTACATTCAGGGTAAAATAAAAAAGTTAAATTTATTTTTTCCTATATTTTCATATATATATATATATATATAAGGATTGGTTCAAGTAGGAAATGTAAATTTCGTGGGAAATAAGAATGCATTTGAACCTTTGAATGAGTTAGATCAATGGTTGAGATTTATACTCAGTTGTGCTACATGTTTGTGCTGTGTGTGCTACGCGAACTGAAATATGTAAATTAAGTGAGGTTGTGCTACATGTTTGTGTTTTTTGTGATACGATGCGATGAAGATGTGTTAGACTTAACCTATTTAAAATCTGTGCTACGAAATAATGAAATATGTGCAATAATAATTTTGATTGTGCTACACACATATGAAAGATGTGCTGGTCGGACGTATCTTTTCATATATTCTACATTAAGAGTGTTTCTTATCAAAACCCACTCATATATATATATATATATATATATATATATATATATATATATATATATATATATATATATATATATATATATATATATATATATATATATACGAGGCCTTACGAACCCGTGCGATGCACCGGCTTTACTTTTGGTTGAATATCTACGTGTTTTGTACGTAATATTTGTGGAGATGTTTATATACTTTTTATCAAGGTTGTGTCAATATTTGTAATATAAGTTTTATATAATCAGTTATATGTAATGTATTAGGTTGTTTATTTTTTTTTTTCAATAAGTCTGTGATTTGTGTTTGTTATCACGGGATGAGACTTTAAGAACCCGTGCGATGCACCGGCTGTGTTTTGGTTTAATATCTACGTGTTTTTACGTAATGTTGGTGCAGACTCTTGGCCTTCATAATTACAGTCGTAATCATCTTTTATCACCTAACAATCTGCATCATTGTTAGAAGACGATGATGACAAATATGTAGCAACATTTGGAAAATCGATAAGACATAGAACAATAGAACTTAACTTTATCCCCCACAATTTTTTTAAGAAAACGAAATGAATGAATTTGAGTTGGCCACCCCCTCCTCATACATGAGGGGTTATAAAATCAAATACATTTTACGTGTGTATGTGTTTGCTTATATAAATATATTTTGTAAAAGAGAATGAAAGAAGACATACGGTTGTTGGCGAAGATATCATCTCCTACACCATCTTCTTTCCCAAACCTATCATGCAATAACAACAGCACATATAAGATTACTAATAATCAATCATTAACAATACAATCACAAACAAATATGTTTGCCAATGACGTTAATCATTTTGGAGCTGCTCATTACACACGACAACAATCAAAACTAAACTTAGTACCATATCACATTACCAAAAGAAACAATTCAAACAAATAAAATATACATCACAATAATTTTTCAATAACCTTCTTCATCAACGACTCATGCATGCCATGATGACTAAAATGAGATGTGTTGAACTATACTATTTATACTTTGTAATGTGTAACTATTCAGGATACAAAGAGATTGTAACTACTGAAATTGGTTACAACATTTACCTGTGATCAATATTCATAAATTGATTTCATAAAGGACTTCAATTCGAATTCCCAATATTTATTTGCAACAACAATTCGCATTCCCAATCCCAACATTTATTTGCTTACAACTCTCTGTACGAAAATGGACACTGTTCAGATTTTCTAAGCCATTGTACAATGTTGTTAAGCTTCCGATGCCAATTCCCTGATTGTGTTTCTTCAAGACTCTCACGATCGTCCCCAATGGAGCGTCGAAACTCAACAATACCTCCGCAAAATCATTGGCTTCGCATATAGTTACTTCGTTTTTGTTTATTAGTGACGACTTTCAAGTTGAACTTGACATAATTATTAGACATCTTGTATGTATAATATATATATATATATTATATATATATAAATGTTGAAAAACAACACAACTGATGATATCTGAATCTGGCCTCGGTATTTATAGATAATAGACACAGCAATAAACCAAGGGTCGGTCTCTCCAAATCACAGTAGACCCTTCATCTTCCCCAAGACTGATTGACTTCAAACTTCTTCATGCGTGTCTATTAAACTGACTTGAGAAATGTACCGAAAGTGACATATGTGACCCTTCATCTTCCCCTCATTAAGGTATTGCCCTTTGGCATGGAATTTTTATCATAATAATTGGTATCATTACCCCTCATCAATGAATTTTTTGGATGAATCTTTCAATATATATGATAAAACTAAATTATTTTTGTATTGATGAATTATCTAAAAATAAATTAAAATAAACCGAAATCAACATCTTATAAGAGATATGAGTTTATCACTGACTTTTGCATAAATTTAGCCAAAACGCCCACCAAAAATATTCTCATTATTTTAGGTGTAATTATATTATTAATTTGATAAAGGAAAAACATACTTTAATTATTTTTGTCAAGTTGCAGCAATTTGGTGCAACATTAATAGTATAGATCATAATTAATGATGGTTAGTCATGTGCTCTTAACATATTCTCGTCACGTGTAACATGCATTCCAGCATTGAAGATCCTTGAAAGGAACAAGTTGAGACATGTCGTCGTTGCCGTTGACGAGCCAATTGCCAAACAATAGGAAGGAGAAATTATTTAAACTACTCCCACCATCCACGAAAATATATTTTATTGTTAATATTTTGATCAAAATTTAAAAAATTTGATCATAAATTGCGATAAATATATAAAAAAGTCATTAAAAATATAAGTTATATTTCGAAAATACACATCCGGACAAATCTACTAAGTACTTACATTACTATAATTTTTTTTATATATTGGTTGCAATTTATGATCAAAATTTTTAAATTTTAACTAAAAAAGTAAAAACTAGAACACATTTTCGTGGATGGAGGTAGTACTAATATATAAAGACATTCAGATTCGTGCGATGCACAGGTCTTATTTTTTTTGCTTATGTCTAAAACCCAACTTTTTTAAACAAAAATTGATTAGCTTGTTCATTAATGAGCATTGTAAAGATCAATCTACTAAACATGACAGTCGGTTTTGTTCACTTATTAAAAGAGAAAATAGCTCCTCATAGGTAAAATTGGGGCGTCAAGTTGAGCCGACAACACTTATTTGATTGTTATATAAAAACTAACATACTAAATCCATATAATCTACAAATAATACTTGACTCATTTATATAAGTTACATCAAATATTGTACTACTTGAGAACATGGTTTTGTGATAATCTTCTTGTCCGTCATTGCTTGTAGCTTAGCTGATGAATGGTTTCTCTTCATATTCAGTATGCGACCATGTTCAAGTGGTAGGAGTTTTTATCTTGTTTTCGTTTGGATTAATATATTGTTTGACATGTAAACAAAACTATTTATACTAATAATATGTAGAATGTAACCCTCTATAAGAATATGAATGGTCTCTTCTAATTACTTAGTTTTGATCATAAATCTACTAATTAAGAAAGATACTTAATGTATGTGTCCAAATAAATTTGCAACCGTTTGATACTTTGATGCTTGAATGCAGATGTGTGTATAAGATTTTAGAAAATTAATTTATTGTTATAGTTTTAATAAATATTACAAAACTTATAAAAATTTACGCTAATCATTAACACGTAACATTAATTACTGGGACTCAATCTCAACCTTCGAACCTACAAACGCAATTTCACTAAAGGCATTTCCTGGTAGAAAGCATGAAAACGGGTTACAATACGGGTGTTCACCCGGTTAATATTTGTCAAAAACTTACTTTCAATAATCAAAATAATAGTTTGCACAACATAATTATTGGAAGATGTAGAACCAGTGCTACTTGCTTCACTTCATTTTGCTATTGCAAAAAACTAATATTCATAATATGACCATTAAATATGTTCGATCAAAGCACGCAAAGCCAATGATTCCTCATGTCACGTGTTGTAACAGCAGACAAACAAAAATATAATACTCAAACCAATAAACTCTTTTTTAGCTCCAACATTTTGCCTTTAGTACGTAATTGTAGTAGCACCCTTGCGATTTATATTTATTATCAATTAATAAAAATCAAGAACATATGGAAGACATCACAATCAAGATCTTGTAGCTATAAACTATCAAGCTCTATTAACAAACAACTACATCTCATTTGCTGTTATATGATCTCAATGAATTTGTTTCTCTCAATTAAAAAACAAAAAATATATACGGCGAAAGTCAAAAGTCCAATTTACCAACAAACAAAACAAAGATACATTACCCATTATAACAAAATCTAAACTTTTTTCACTTCCATAACTCCTAAACTCACATACAACCCATAAACAGAATTGTTGGGTAGGGGATCGGATAATGCGTCGTTGTGCGGAAGCGTAAATATCAAGTGCGGAAATTAAAGCACACAGAGATTTATAGAGGTTCGGCTATAAACGAGCCTACGTCCTCTCTCGGTATCTTTTTCAATAGGTTGAAGAAAAACCTCTGCATCTTTCTTCTATCGATCGAGGGATAATCGTCACAATCATGTCTTCTATTGGTCTGTGATAAACCACTCGTACTTGTCTTTGTGTCGGTCCAAGTTAAACCGTTTTCCTTTTTGTAGGACAAGGAATCAACCTCTCTAGCTTTCTATCAGTACTAGATAAACCTCACTAAGATAGCGATTGTGATTCTAACAATGCCGGATCCTTGATCTTAATAACACCGAATCTAATCGTATCTTTTCTTTTACCTCTCGTGTATAATGTTGAATGTATAAACACTCAAACTAATAATATAAGCTCAATATCACAACAACAATATAATGTATATCAATCTCTGATGAATGTATCGTTTGCTTGAAGTTGTTGTAGTGAATCAATACCATAGGAGTGGTATTTATAGCCTTCATCATCAAACTAGCCGTTAGCTCCCTGACACTTCATTACGGCCGTTATCTTCTCAGCATTACGTACGCTACACGTTTTACGTACGTTAAACCTCCTTTGTTACGTACGTTAGCTATACAGCAGATCAGTCCAGTAGCATTCGTTTCTCCCTTTAAGTACGTTAATATCCATACATTACGTACGTTATATGTAGTCAATATGTCCGTTGCATGCTGACCTATGCCATGACGTCATCTCCAACGTTCATCTCGTTTGAATTCACAAACACTTGATTACGTACGTTGTCTTGCATGAATTACGTACGTTATACTTGATATATTACGTACGTGAACATATCATCATTACATACGTTATGTTATGTTCTGGACACCTTTTTGCGTCTTTGATTTCTTCGATGATTACTTCGCCTCTTTGTTGTTTTGTTTTGCTTAGCAACTTTAATCATCAAAACACTATTAATGGATGTATGGAACAAAATGTTCCAACAATCTCCCCCTTTTGATGATTACAAAACAACACTTCGTCAATGGGATTTACCTGCAAAAATACAAATATATATATATATATATATATATATATATATATGTGTGTGTGTGTGTGTGTGTACAGACCAAAGTTTTCGACTTTGTCCGTTTCGTTAGTTTCTTCTCCCATTTATTTTTCGACTCCTTCTTTCCTTTTTCTTTTCTCATTTTTAATTTTTCATCATATTTTCGACGTCTCCTCATTTTTCTTTTCAACTTTTCTTCGATTTTCTCCCCCTTTCCGGGTTAATCCCATTATTCTCATTTTCTCCTTTCTTCTTTCTCCCCCTTTTTGTTTTCATCAAAAAGTGTAATAAAAATGAGTAATAAATACCAAATTGATAAAAATATGCGATACCAAATGATGAATATAACTATATGCAATAAGAAGTGTATAACTCCCCCTGAAAATATTATCTCCCAAAAAAATTATACTCCCCCTGAGTAAAATACAAATTAATTTTTGGGGATGCAACCTATAGTTGGTTTTTGTTTCGAAATATGGACGATGTTAGGAATAATGGTTCCCTTTGGAATCCAAATCTTTTTTATTTTTATCGTCCGTCTTGGGCTTTTGCAATTTGAAATGTGATGCCCAATCTTTAAACATTTTTCACAATGGGGTATTTTTAAATTTACGGATTCGTTTTTAGAACGTGGTTTGAATCCTAACCCCTCTTTATTCAAAGTATAATTTTGAACCGAGAGCATATTTTCAAATTTCTCGTTTCCGAGAGAAAATTTCTTTGTTAAATTTTTAAGCTCGGTTTGAATTTTAACAAGATCATCCTTTAAAATATTTTCATTTTCAATACATTTGGAATGATCGGTCTCGACAAATTTTCCCTTTTCAAGAATTTTGGAATTTTCAATTTCCAAAGATTTAATTTTAGATTTTAGGGATTTAATCTCGGATAAAGCATTTTGAAAATCCGTATGTAATAGTTCAAATGCTTCAAATAATTCATCGTGAGAATTACTTACTTAACTTTCGACGTCGCTATCGTCGAATGAACTCCGGGCCATGAGAGCGAGATTATTTTGATTGATAAAATCATCATCTTTGTCTTCATCGCTCCATGTTACAAAGAGAACCTCCTTCTTGGGTTTTGCTCGGCAATTCTTTGCAAAGTGGCCTGGTTTTCCACATAATCGACAAGAATTGCCGAATTTCTTAGATTCGCCCGAGATGTCTTTCTTTCTCTGGTTTAATAAGGTTTGAAACTTATTAATATTTTTGGCATAATATGCCGATTCTTCGTCGCTTTCATCAACTGGGATATCTCTTTTTGACATCTTAGCCTTCAAGGCTATCGATCGTTCCTTCGATTTTGGCTTGACACTTCGTGATTTTAAAACAATCTCATAATTAAATTAGCGAACCAACAAGGGCACTAAAATCAAGCGTATTGATGAGATCTTTAGATTCCATGATCGGAGTCACGGTGCCGTCCCATTCGCTAGGTAGTGATCGTAAAATTTTCTTGACTTTTTTACTACTAGATTATGGTTTACCGAACGAAGCAAGTCCATTAGTGATGACCGAAAATCGGCCGAGCATATTGGTGATAGACTCGTCACCCTTCATCATGAATAACTCGTAGTCATGAAGAAGCATATTGATCTTCGTCTCCTTGACTTGAGTTGTCCCTTCGTGTGTGATCTCAAGAATCTTCCATATCTCTTTAGCACTTTCACACGATGAGATACGATTGACCTCTTCCGGATTTAAGGCACAAAATAGAAATTGAGTAGCCTTACAATTTAGATGGTCATTTTTCCAATCCGCGTCGTTATATTCTTCGAAAGATTTAAGCGTACCGTCGGATTTGAGAGGAATTTTCGGACCAAGACATATCACCTTCCAAAGCTCGATGTCATATGTACGGATGAATATTGACATCTTTCTCTTCCATGTCATGAAGTTTGAGCCATCAAAAAATGGTGGTCGATTTAGAGCGAGACCTTCGACTGGAGCAATTTGAAACGCCATTTTGGATCTTCTCCTCGGATGTTAAGCTGTGTATTGGAGAACCTCTCCGATACCAATTGTTGGGTAGGGGATCGGATAATGCGCTGTTGTGCGGAAGCGTAAATATCAAGTGCGGAAATTAAAGCACACAGAGATTTATAGAGGTTCGGCTATAAACGAGCCTACGCCTCTCTCGGTATCTTTTTCAATAGGTTGAAGAAAAACCTCTACACCTCTCTTCTATCGGTCGAGGGATAACCGTTACAATCACGTCTTCTATTGGTCTGTGATAAACCACTCGTACTTGTCTTTGTGTCGGTCCAAGTTAAACCGTTTTCCTTTTTGTAGGACAAGGAATTAACCTCTCTAGCTTTCTATCGGTACTAGATAAACCTCACTAAGATAGCGATTGTGATTCTAACAATGCCGGATCCTTGATCCTAATAACACCGAATCCAATCGTATCTTTTCTTTTACCTCTCGTGTATAATGTTGAATGTATAAACACTCAAACTAACAATATAAGCTCAATTAAAAGTGAGTGATCAAATGTGATGAAGTTGAAAGGGGTGCAAAAATTCTTAAATACCGTATGAGTTTAGTGCTCATATATTTGGGCTTGTACTCAATTCACATTTATGTCAAAAAACTCCACAATTAATTATTAGACTTAATCTTTATATATATAAGATTAAATATTAAATAAAAATAATTCACAATTATGAATCTTCTAGCTTTGTCCATGCAGCGTATATATATACTTGAAGAAATTCTGAAGTAGGTTATGTACTCTAGTTGTGCATTTATAATCTGAGTTAAACTACCAAATCAAATATGACCAATGTATGTGTATATATGCAAACATATTAATATCATATTTATCTACATACTTATACCATTTCTGATACGAAATATTGGCACCATATTCACCGTACGTCATTCTGATTTCCTGGTACTTCATATGACATGTATGTATTATGGTGCTTCACCTGTTTATTTTGTCAACTAAAGGCATAAAAGACTGGCGCATACACTACAACTAAAAAAAATATTAAATAAAAAATGGTGTGTTGAATGAAAAATAACTGAGACAGAAAGTAAGGCAAAAAAATTGTTGTTGTATTATTCCATTGATGAGCTCTCTTTAAATAGGGAGAAATACATACAAACAGGCCTTAGCCAAACCCTAACTAGGAAAGCCCATAAACTAACAGACTTAGGCACACAATGTGTATTATTCCTTTAACACTCCCCCTTGTGCCTAGTCTACAAGCGCATGTCATGTTGCCTCGTTAAAACCTCGTCAAGCAAAAACCCAGTGGGAAAAATGTCTTGATCGTAGGGAAAAGAGTACAGCCTCTAGACACATCAACTTTAGACTTCGTCCTTTGAATCTATCCTCTCATATGATCGTTACATTTGATCATAGCGCTACTAAGGTGACCATTTCATCGATCCCTAAAATCGTACATCTTGTTACCTCGTTAAAAACCTTTCCAAGTGATAAAAACCCTGTGGGAAAAATGATCCTTGGAAGGAAAAGAGTATAACGTACGTTGTGGATGTAAGACTCCCTCTCAAGTCTACATCTCCCCCTGATTTGTACATCAATCAAGTAGTTGTTGTCTCATTAAAACTTTGCCAAGTAACAAAACCCAATGGGAGAAAATGAACCTTGGTCAAAGAAAATAGTACAACACATGTGATTAAGTTTCTTTATAAATCACCATTTCCTTGTGATCTTTACATCAATCTCGGAAGTTGGAAAACTCTACAGTTTCCCCTAATGCTTACATTCATATATCGTTGCCTCGTTAAAAACCTTGCCAAATAACAAAACTCAGTGGGAAAAATAAACCTTGATCTAAGGAAAAGAGTGCAACCTATGTGAGTATGTTCCCTTATATCTCACATATTTTCCGTTATGATCATTTCATCAATCAAGGGGATCTACAAGTTACATCATGTTCGTAAATGTAAGTATGCTCATCAGTGGCAGTACTTAACCGCTAGTTCCTCAGAAGTGTAGAATGATAGTTCTTAATCATGTACACTCACGGACTGATTCATGCAAAGTAATAATCTTGTCGTGAAGGAGGTAGCCAAGAGGGGTTTGCTTAGTTGATTTCCAAGACATAAGCAAATCATACCAACACATACTTTGTGGTAGTTGCTTCGGCACCAGCATTTACTTTAGCATTTGCCTTTTCGTAAGCAGCTTCCTTTGCCTGCTCGTAGGGAAAGAATAGTCCTAAGTCAATGGTTTCTTTTAAGTATCAAAAGATATCCTTGATACCATTCCATTGATGTTGCGTCGATGCTGAACTAAATCTAGTCAGCGAATTAACTGAGGAGTGATAGCAATTCATGTACATTGAGCTAAGTACAATAATACGCGATTACACCCAAGTAGGGAATTTTAGCTCCCAAAGCTCTTTGTCACTTTCCTTTAGACGAAATGGATTTTTCCTTTGCATCCAAATGTTCGACCTATCATGGGATGCTAGTCGGGTTTACCTTGTCCATATTAAAGTACCTAAGAATCTTCTGGACATAGCCAAACCGGTGGAATAAATTCCACAAACTCGATGTTCTATGTCAATGCCTCGACAGAACCAAGTTTTCCCAAGATCTTTCATCTCAAACTCAATTTTCAAGTATCCGGTGGTTTCTCTTATTTCATCAAGAGTGCCAATTATATTCATATCGTCGACATATACTGCGATGATCGCAAATCCGGAACTTGTTTTCTTGACAAAGACGCAAGGACATAGTTCATCGTTCTTGTATCCCTTCCCAATCAAGTATTCACTTAGACGGTTATACCACATCCTTAAGGATTGCTTCAAAACCGTAAAGTTGAGCGTTTCAATCAAATTGCAAACGCACTCCGTGGTCTAGAGTCACTTGATTTGGGTAATGAAATGACATCGGGCACTTCCGTATATATATCCGTATCTAGATCCCCATAAAGATACGTAGTAACCACATCTATTGACTACATGTCCAGTCCCTCGGAAATTACTACGCTAATCAAATAGCGAATACGTATATGTGGGAGTACATTTCGTCGTAATCTATTCCAAGGCATTGTGAGAAGCATTACTTCGTGAACCTTGTACATTAGGACTCTACTATTCTCACTAAGCTTTACGACAAAGACTCGTTTATATCCTACAGGCTTTACACTTGGTTAGGTTAGCACTACCTACACCAAATACCTGACTCTTTGTCAGAGAATCTAGTTCTACCTGGAATGTTTTTCTTATAGGCCAATCAGCTCTATGTTGATTTCGTCCAACCGAGCGAGGTTCGACATCATCGTACTTTATGATTCATGACATGTCATCAAAGTGGGTGGTTGATCAGGCCACACCCTCATAATTTCATCGAGATTCTTGATTTTCTGAATCATATCTTCGGGGCGGCCCCCTCGTCATGATTCATGGACATAATAAAATCAAGCATGATCTCATGAAACGAGTTCATTGATGGTTAACATGTGAAGTTGTGCCATACTCTACCTCTTACTTGGGTGAGTATTTAGTCGAACCATGTGGCTTCCACCCCTTCCTTCGCAGGGAGCCATGGCCTCAACCACACCTCCACCAAGTGCGGTTGCATCCCCGGTTCATTGGTGATGTGCCCCTTGGAGGGGACTTCTAACCTTACAGGCACATTTGCAGCTGTAATGTGAGATCTTGTCACTTGAACGATATCAGTAAATGCATTAGGCATTGAATCTGCTACATCCTGAAGATCGAGTGTTCTTTATGCTTCACGGTAACATTGTGAAGTTCGGGGATCATAATGAGACAAAGTGGAGACACCATGACAATTCCTGTCGTTCCCCGAGAAATTACGTTTTCTCTCCTCTCCCTAACGACGGGAAGGTTGTCTCATAAAACTGACAATCCGCAAATCGTGCGGTAAAAAGATCACTATGAAGGTTCTAAATAGCGGATAAACGTCTGGAGATTCTTATCCAATGTGAATACTTAATCGTTTCTAAAGACCGATGCGTTGTGGGGCACAGAAGGCACATAGAATGTGTAACCAAATATGCGCAATTGGCACTCAAGTCCGTCTGGGTCCAAAATACAAAAATCAGGCTATCCAGTTATCAACTGGTACGCATAAACTAATTGGTTAGCAGAGGGTCTAAGAGTGAACGATTTAAGTAAAGTTGCGTGCAATATTGCATAATCCCAAGCAAATATATGCAAATTGGTGTGCATAATCAATTACATAATCACCATACATATTCTTTCGACGGTGGTTTATGTGAGACCTTTGCATATGCACATGGACGAGATACTATTCATTAATCTCTATCATGCAATAAACATCAAGTACTTTTTGATGTGAACTCTCCAACATCATCGAGTCCTTTAGATGTGATAAGGGAGGTGAGTCCTTATAAATTATTTTGGAAGTTCTGCAGCAGTTTGAGTTGACAGGAGAGCGACATGTCGGAGAATCCATCAAAATCATAAATACATAAATGGTCCGCATATTAGGTGGATGGATCCACAAATATCTTCTTATATTCAACGTAAGAATGGAATGTTTGCTTATGTTTCTTTAGCGTAGGAAGGTCTCGCTCCTACTTTGGCTAAAGAGCAGGCTTTGCAACACTAAATGGTGGGCATTTGATATGCATCCGGTTCTTTAGATGATATAATACGATTAACATCAACATTGTTCTTTATGTTGAGTTGTTGCCACATTTTTGCTCGAAAAGTAATGATGTTCGTACAGGTTCTTTAGTATATATATCATCATACTTCGACCAGGATGACCTAGTCTATCGTGCCAAAGCCTATATGAGTCTATGTCCCAAAGTACATTGTTGGTGACAACATAGGATTTTAAAAACCTAATAATAGTGAGGTACGTCTACTAGATCGACTCATCAGTTATTCTAAAATGCGTTTACGTCCACATTCATTAGAATTAATAAAAGAAACTCTATTCCATTCTCACAGTGTGTTTCAATCTGGAAACCATTGCTACATATATTGTTGAAGCTAAGTAAGGTTTGAAGGGCTCTAGATGCATACAGAGCATCGGTAACTTAGAATACTGCCGCTTAGGCATCAAGAATTGGGCATTACCTTGCCATTTGATGAGTTGGGGGGACCCAATCATCGTGGTTACCAAGATTTTCCAGGCGACTAATTCGATGAATAGAAGCCTAATTCTAAGAACATTTAAGTTCTACTCGATTCATTCCTTAGAAGAGAGTGAAACTTCGAACCATTAGCATTCAAGCATTATTCAGTACTTTGAAATACAGCTAAGAATCTAACGTAAGCAATATTAATATCTTGTTCGTGAAACAATGTTGCATCAGGCCATTATTGAAAAGAAAACACCAACACAGTCGTCTTGAGGCAACTATACCAAATGTAAACGAGAAAGTAAACATAATACTAAGATTCAGTCTATAGACTGTGGCTCGTATGACTCAATTCGACGATTGGTGACTGTGAAAATTGACATAGGGGGACTTGTCTAGATCATATTCCTCCATATAGTGAGTTCTCCTTTCTTTGGGCTCTCTATATTTCTTGTAGTGAGATGCGACTTGCTTGCTTGCATGGCAGTTCTTGTACCATGTCCAGCATCTCCACAATGATAGCACGGTTCATTGCCAACCCGAGCCTTAGAGGCGATATGATGGGTAAGTGCTTTTTGGTTCCCTTGGCTAGTAGAGCCGGGAGCACCAAATCTTCGCATTACATTAGAAGAACCCCCACGTCCTTGACCACGAAGCCTATCATGTCCAGTCCCCTATTCATTGGGGTAGTTTCCATCCTTCACTTTGCCATAATTGGCCTTGGGAATTTTCTTTGTCCCAATCGGCCTGACATTACTGCTCACTAACACTTCGTTATGTCTCTTAGCTACTTGCAGTAGGTTGATTAGCTTACTGAAGGTAGTGATGCGTTTATTATCATACTCCAGCCTATACTGGTTCGTTAGTATAAGAGCGGAAGTAGGGAAGGTGAACAAAGTTTTATGGATCATGTCATCTTCTGCCTTTCCGCAGAAATTTAGGCGTGCCTTGAGAGAGCATATCTGTGTTGAAATCGTTGATCCGTTTATATTCAAGCAAGCGGATTTCATTCCACTGCACGATCGGTTCTGGGAGCAAAGTACACATGTTCCCAAATCGGCCCTTAAGGACATTCCACAGTTCTTTGAAGGAATTTCAACTGTAGATATTCCTATCTCAGGCTGGGTTCGATGTGACACCTAAAGAATATAAGTGCACTCGCTTTGATCTTATCAGACGGTACTTGGTCTGTGGTGTTAAGGAGCGTACCACTATATTCTTTAGTGATAAATGTGGTCTTGACGTAGGAGACCCATCTATGGTACTCAAGCTCTTTTGAGTCCAAGATATCAAATTTGAGGCGAGTTGGATAAGCTATCTTAATACAAGAAAAAGAAAAATGTTTTTTCACAGTTTACCATGAGTAATTTCCATGATAAAATTTTCAATAATGGGAGCGTTATTATTTTTCGGAACCAAGATATGGTCAAAATTACTTTCAATGCTATTGAGGATTACCAATGAATTTACTTTATCACGGTTCGAGTTGATATAGGCAGTAGAAATAAGTCATCTAAAATGTACTAGTGATGAAGCCTAATTTGCATGCCATATCTATATATGTATACAAATATATGTATATTTATAGATATAGACACATAATCCTAGGAATGTATCTATACACGTATTATGCAGTCAAGTAGGTCTCTTATGACGCAATATAATTATTAGGTCATGTGAATTAATTTTAATCCGAACTATTTAAAGCAATTCGCTTTAATTTAATTAAAGTTATTAATGCATCATACTTTAAGTTGGTTTAATTAAGCATAAACAAATTTATGAAATATAAATATGCAACTAAAGTAATTAAAGCACGTAAAATTGCACGTTGCAGATAGTAGGATTCGGGTTGGTGTACCGTATAAGAAAGATCTGATTCTTTTTTCTTAGGCATACCGTCAATTTATTTGGCAAATTGCAATCTTCATTCAATCGTCGTTTGGGCCGCCTTGATTCCTTGCAAGACACGAAAAAATAAGGATTAAGTTTGTATCTTGTAAAGACAATATTATAATCTAAATATCTAATTGCAATTGTATTAATAATATGGAAAAAGAAGTCGTCCTTTTCCTCGTCGGTTGAGGGCAAAATCCGGTTTAGTTGGATGAATATTTGTTCTGGAACCATTTTTTTTTTTTGCGGGTTGTGCAGGTCTGTAGCTTGGGATCAGTTTACTAGGCTCCGATCGGAGTTGGACTGGCAGGGCGTGAATTGGCGGACGGGGCTGGCCGACTATTGCAGCTAGTATGGAGCAGATCGGAGTTGGTGGCGGGTTGTGGATTGACCGTCGCTTGGCCATGATTTGCTGGGGTTGGTGTCGCGCGGTGTCGCGGTGGTAGGCGTGCGGACTTGATGCCAGGGGCTGGGCTGCATCACGGGTGGAGGTAGGGCTGATGGTCGGCGGCAGATTGTTGAAGAAGGTGACGGCTATTCGGAATTAGGGTTTCTGCGGGAAAAGAAATCCGATTTCTTTTCTTTTTTTTTTCTTTCGGGATTTTCAGAAAGAGAACGATTTTTTTTTGGGGATTTTGCAGAAAAAACGGGAATGATTTTTTTTTTCTTGCTCAGTTGGGAACTACATGCTGATAACGTGTTGAAGGAAAAATAACTGAGACAGAAAGTAGGGCAAAAAGGTTGTTGTTGTATTATTCCATTGATGAGCTCCCTTTAAATAGGGAGAAATACATACAAACAGGCCTTAGCCAAACCCTAACTAGGAAAGCCCATAAACTAACAGACTTAGGCACACAATGGGTATTATTCCTTTAACATGGTGGTTGTTTTGGACTCGATTTTATATTGTGCTGTTTAAGTCTCAATTGCATCCCCACAACGTATAAACATTGATCCTCAACCAAGGCTTGGAATATATATTGGGATTGAGTCACCTTTAATTATAAGGTGTTTTTGAATCTTTTACATGTGATTTATTTACTACACATTTGTCATTTTGATGGAATAACATACCAAAAATTAAGTGAGCCAGAACTATATCTAGGGATGTGTAAGGATACATGTTTAAATGAAAAAAACCAGTCACATTTTGATCTACAGAATAGTCAGTATGCATAAGAAGTTGAAAACATCGTTCACTTACAAAAGGTTGCGACTCAACCACATCATGGTTTTGTTGACAAGAAAAGTGACAAAATCATACATAACTGCTGCAAGTGCTCCAGCCAAAACTGATGTCCATGTAGCACAAGTAGTGGGAGTAGCAAATGAATCTAAAATATACCACAAGCGTGGTCGACCAATTAGTTCAACAGATTATGTACCGAGTAAAATAAAGGCGCAAGATAAGGACCAAACAAGAATGATGATTGATCAATCAAATGAAGGTACTTGCTAGTTTTCGGTCCATCATTCTGCGTGTATAAGCTTAAAATTATGCGAGGCATGGTTTGCATCTCGACAAGTGAGATATGTGCTAGGGTAGGAAGTGGTTAAATAAATTGATATGGACTACTCATATCAACAAGATGCATTTTCTTTTCAGGTAGCCATCTCATATAAACTTCATAGTTAAACGTGTTTCGCTTGGCGTAGCCATGGGTGTTCTTAGGATGCGCGTGAGTAAGAACAAAACGTGCTAGAAAAGCCTTGTGTTGGTACAAGAAGATTAATCTTCATCATTTTAGGGACCAACATTAATGTAGTTCGTGAAGAGTTAGGCTTTGTTCTTTTGGACTTAATGAATCTGAACTGAACTGAACTGAACTGAAATATATATTAAGAATAAATAATAATTATAAAATAATAATATTATAATAAATATTAAAAATAATAAAATAAGAATAAAATTAAATAAATAATAATATATAATGTAATAATAATATAATTAATTATAATCATAATAACAAAAAATAATAATACTAATAAATATGCTCCAAATGTCCAGAATGTCACAAAAGTATTGAATGTCACATATAATAATAATAGTAATAATAATAACAATGATAATAATGATAAATAATAATAATAATAATAATAATAATAATAGTAATCAACAATAATAATAAATATTATTACTAATAATAGTAAATATTATTAGTAATAATAATAGTAATCAACAACAACAACAATAATAATAATAATAATAATAATAATAATAATAATAATAATAACTGAATTGGACTGAATGGACCTGAAGTGAATGGACCTGAACTGAACTGAACTGAAATGAACTGAAAAACTGAAAAATAAGTCCAAAAGAATAGGGCCTTACAAGTATCTGAAAATAATGAGACCAAAAAAGTATTCATCTTCTAGTAAACTATTGGAGGGAGAAAATGTCATTGTGGATTGCATATTTGCCTTTAATATGGCTCTTGAAGTTTCAAATGAGGATCCGGAATCAAAGAGACTAGAAATAAAAATGATTGGCCAAAACAGAGAAAATTCATAGATGTTGAATTAAATTTCTTGAAAAAACAAAATGTGTTAGACCTATAGTTCAAACTCCAAAAATATTATTCGGTTGATGGGTCTTTGTTAGAAAGAGAAACAAATATAATAAAATTACGAGATATAAAGCAAGACTCATAGCACAAAGTTTCTCTCAAATACCAGGAATTGACTCATAGAGAACCAGTAGTTTTAGCCTACTGGCCACTAGGGTTTTCCCTTTTATGGACACCG
Source organism: Orobanche coerulescens (assembly GCA_033398695.1). Taxonomy (NCBI): domain Eukaryota; kingdom Viridiplantae; phylum Streptophyta; class Magnoliopsida; order Lamiales; family Orobanchaceae; genus Orobanche; species Orobanche coerulescens. Next base: position 3,600,857 of record CM065806.1, on the reverse strand, counting down.
TGGTTTGATTTTCTTTGGTGATGTATTAAGAACTTATAAGGTGGCTTGATGGTAAGAGTTTTGAAGTTAAGAAGTCTTAGAGTATTCAGTTGATGAAATAACTACTAACAACTAACAAATTACTAACACTTACTGATGAAAAAAAGATTCCTAAGAGACGTACTCTCCAATAATGAGTACAACTACTTTTAGATTTTTGATTAGTATGACTATGTCACAAAAACTTGATTGCGCCTCATAGATATAATAACTCTATATATGTATGCTCCATAAGAGAGCATATACATGAAAATATCTGAAGGATTTATACTGCCATAACTAATAGATTCATACCCCAAAAATATGTACTCAATTAAGCTGCAAAATCGTTATATGGGTTAAAATAATCTGGACCAATGTGATACAATAAATTTAGAATACAATATTTGTTAGTATAATAATCAAAAAAATTCAGAAATCATAATCCAAAAAAAAATGAGTAATACTACACACAAAAAAAAATACACACCCCTACTTTGTAGGGTTGTACCGGGTGCTTTATAGGTAGGGGTACCTATAAAGCACCCAGTACAACCCCTACAAAGTAGGGGTGTACATTTTTGTGTGTGTAGTATTACTAAAAAAAATATGAATCTCGACACTCCATTTCTGGACAGAAAAATCAAGATGTGGACTACTTCCCGACATCAGATGGGCATGAAATATAGCAAATAGTGTTGGAAATTGGTTTTAGAAAAATGAGTTTTAACTCAAAACCAATTTAATAATGATTAAATATTTAATTCTTGGGAATTAAATAATAAATTGTGAATCTACGCTTCGAGAAGATGAACGTAGGATTTTTATTTTCTCAAAACCGATTTCCGGTGAGTGAGAAATAAATGATTAAAGCTGACCATTTAATTGAAAAGGTGAAGAGTTAACGAGGTTTGAAAACCCATCTGATATTTGGGCTGAAAGCTGTCTGATCTGGAACCTATCTGATTTGGAAGCTGTCTGATCTGGAAGCTGTCTGATCTGGAAGCTGTTTGATCTGATAGTTGGGCTGAAAAGTCATCGATCGATATTTGTCTGAACCCATCGATCGATATTTGAAATTTGAACCTATCGATCGATATTTGGGGGTGAACCTATCCGATCTGATATTTGGGGCAGAACTCATCTGATCTGATATTTGGTCTCGTCTGAAATGAAGCAGGTTGAGAACTTAGCTTCTGGAATATGACTCTTCACATTCCATAATGTAACGTCCGAATTAAATGATAATATTTATGGAGCTTTAGTTTGTTGTAACTCCCCAACTTATGGAGCTTAAATTTGTTGTAACTCTTGAGCTGGAGGATTAAAGAGAATTAATGGCACTTTAATTTGTTGTAACTCCCCACTTGATGGAGTGGAATTGGACCCTATAAAAGGGGGTCTTATGCATTTCATCTCATACAATCAGAACATAGAAAAAATACAATCATACCTTATATTGCAGCATATTTCCCTCTTGTTTCGTGCTCAGTTTCCAGCACTTGAACGTTCGCCGGAGTTATGAGTTTTGGAGAGCACCTAACTCAGAAACATATAGCAGTTGTATCTTAGGGACATATTGCCTGAGCCGTCTGCTCTCATACGGGGGCAAAATTATCTTATGGAAAGAGTTATCTCGCCTCTGCTAAAGTTGTAATTTTTAATTCAGTTTTTTTAATTTATTAAGATTGTAATAGGTTGTCTTTCTTTGTAATTTTTATTGTAATTACATTATTGGAAATTTCACAGAGGACCAACAATCGTAAGACAATTTGTATTTATATTCTCTGTAATTTCCAATGGCGACCGATGCTGATGCTGCCGCTGCCAAAGCTGTTGCACCTACCATTGCAGTTCAGGCTGAGAAAACCGAGAAATTTTCGGGTGTTGATTTTAAGAGATGGCAGCAAAATATGCTGTTTTATCTCACTACCCTGGGGCTTGCTGTTTACCTCAAGGATGATCCTCATGTGGTCATTGAGACGGAAACTGATCGTACGAAGCATTTTGCTTACGGTCAATAGTTTAACGGCGACTTTATGTGTCGTAATACAATATTGAATGGGCTGATTGATTCTCTGTACAACGTGTACAGTCAAATTAAGACTTCCAAAGAGCTCTGGAATTCTTTGGAGAAAAAGTATAAAACCGATGATGCTAGTGCCAAGAAATTTGTGATCGGACGCTACCTGGATTTTCAGATGACGGACTACAAAACCGTTATCGAACAAGTCCAACAATTTCAATTGATTGTGCATGAAATCAATGCTGAAGGAATGATCCTTCCTGAACTGTTTGTTGTGGGAACGGTAATTGAGAAGTTGCCTCCTAGTTGGAAGGACTTCAAAAATTACCTAAAACACAAACGAATGGAAATGAGCTTAGAGGATTCAGAATTGAGGAAGACAACCCAAAATCTGATTCTAAGTTTAAGAGAGGTCCTATCACTACACCATATATGGCTTTCAACAACATTTTTTTGATGTTACAAGCAAAAGTGTAGCCTTAAATGCCTTAAAATTGGTCAAGTTTGATTTAAGGCTACACATTTTTCTAGCGTTGTTATTGATATAAATTAGTGTTACCATAGACTAAATTGAATATCTACGCTAACACAAAATTTGGTGTAGCCATTGCTATTTAAAAAAGTGTAACTAAACACTAAAAGAAATAGGCGGGTTTGCGGTCCAGATAAATTATTTTCAATTTTCACCCATCTCTTCACCTCGCTCCTCACGTTCTCTCCCAACATTCAACTCTCTACCTCCAAACCTCCTCCCGTTCTCCCTCCCTCTGTTCAATTCTCTCTGCAAATTCTTCTTTCTTTCTATCTCTTGTTCTCTCTTTGTTTAAAACCCTCACCCAGACACACCAACAAGAATAATATGATCCCATCTCCTTCACTGTCTCCAAATATCGCATGAATTTAGATGAGAAGCGATGGGTGGTGGTTCGAAGGGCACACGACTGTGATGTAGACTAGGGTTACGTGTTTGGAGGTATCGCATCCCACTTCTCAGTGGTCTCACGGCAGGATGACGTTGGTTAATGAGGTGAGTTGGGTTTGCTGACTTTATATCTAGGTTTGGTTCAGGGCTGAGAAATGGCCGTATTAGCCTGATTAGTAATGGTCTCGGGTGAAAGCTTATTTTTTTATATTGGTAAGGATCAGATGGAAATCAACGGGGTAATATAAAGGAAATTAGCTTTCATTATAGTGGTCACTGTTTGTGGAAATTTATTTTTCTGATTTGAATATGTTTGGGTTCGCCGTTGGAACCGGTTGAGGTTAGGTTATGTAAAGCTTGTTCAGGGGCTGTAGTATGTGGTCAAAGGATTTTAGTTTTGCACCTATGTCATGGTTTATCATTAGATATTCAGATGCAATCATGTCAAGGTTGGATTTGCAGAGCCTAGTAGGTATGACTTCCAAACATCCGTTATTACCCTTAAGTAGGTATGTCAAGGTTTAGCATAATGCTAGCCATTAGTTTGTATATGTTGTATGTAAACTGTAGATAGCATAATACTTAATTGATGATTATATATTGGAATTTTGTTAAACTTGGATAGATTCGGCTACTTTTGTTATTAATGTGCTGATTTTGTTGAATATTGCAACTATAATGGTAGCTTGTTTTATAACTATGTAATGTGCTTGTGTTGGCAGCAGGGTGAATTTGTTGTATGTTTAGATTTTATGGCTTTGTACTATTTTGTTTGTGTAGATATGTTGGCTTTGTGAATCTACATTGTTATGAATAAGTTGTTATGTACATAAAGTTGCTATATAGTTTGATCATATTTGATAAGGATTAGGTGCAGCAGTTGGTTTATGTTTACCTTTTATTTTCATAGAGAAAAGCAACTCCCTCAGAAGATGATTTTCTCATCAAGAACTTTAATAGACGATCAGATTTATATAAAACCCTCCCCGTTTGTGCGAACATATAGTGCCAATAAGTGTATCTTGTGGATTGTGTTAATTGTGATTTTTGTTTTTTAGGATTAAGACTTTGGATTAGAAGTACTTGGATTTCCCTTTACACACTTAGTTATTTGAATTTGATCAGCCATGCTCCTGAAGAGGAATTCTCAAAGATTTCCCCATTTCGCATATTAAGCTTTGACATTCAGTGTGCCGGGAGAAAAGGCCTTTTTCCTGAGCCCACGTATTTATTTCTCACGTCTCTGTTCCTGATCCTCAAAATTTTGTTTTTAGTCAGGGAATCTTCCAAATCAGCTCATAATTATCTAGCATTGGGTTTAGATATCTTTTAGTGAGTCTATCCTAATGTTTTATTATATGAGTAAAATTGATCGAGATTTTTCTATTGTACCACCTCTGATTGATTGAACAATTGAGCTCACCATCCATTGTTGACTTGAACATATAACTCAGTTAGATGTTAAGAAATTTAAAGATCAAAGACGTTTTTATTCGTCTGTATAATTCTTGATGAAAAAGCATTCTTTACCATATGTCTTTGCATTTACTTTCCCCATATTCATTTGAAATTGGGTTTTATTTGCTGGGAGGGCATGCCCTGTATCTGGGACCTGATGATATTCAAATGGGTAAGCGGGAGGAAACTCGTGATGTTGCTCGTGTTCTTTCTCGCTATAATGATATCATTATGGCACGAGTTTTTGCTCATCAGGTATGCTGGTGAGTTCTCAATTAATGACATCACAACTTTTGAATGCACTGAACTTTTAACTGCAACCTGACAGCAATATTCTTCCTTTTATCTCCTTTCCTTTTTCTTTTTCAAATTTTCAGGACATTCTAAATCTTGCTAAGTATGCCACTGTCCCCGTGATCAATGGCTTGACTGACTTTAATCACCCTTGTCAAATTATGGCTAATGCACTCACAATAATTGAACACATTGGTCAACTGGAGGGGGCAAAGGTAAACCTATTTGCAGCATCTATGTTGATAAAACTCTACCATCCATTATTGCTAGAGTTTCAAGTTATCTGATATTTTGAGGTTCTATGTTGGCAAATGTTCAGGTCGTATACATTGGGGACGGGAACAATATAATGCATTCCTGGCTGTTGTTGGCATCTGTCATTCTTTTCCACTTCGTTTGTGCCTGCCCGAGAGGTTTTGAACCTGATGCAAGGACAGCTAAAAGGGCAATAAAGGCTGGAGTCGGCAAAATAGAAATAACCAATGATCCAAAAGAAGCTGTAAAGGGAGCTGATGTTGTTTATTCAGATGTCTGGGCTAGTATGGAAGAACGAGGAATTGCACTTAGGCTCCGATTTTAACGCACACAGTACATTGGAAGAGAAAAATAATTCTAATCTTTATGCCATATAAGATTGTATTTGTAATATCATTACCCATTATATGTTGAATGTTGTATCACATAGCCCCTAACATTTTCTATTTCACTAACCCATATGCAGAAGCACTAAAACTTACAGCTCTAAGCAACATCCACTACATAAACTGTTGAAGCTTAGATAGTAAATTCAGTGGTGTACATGTAACCCCCTCACCCCACCCCACCCCCATCCTTATTTCTGTCCACCTTGGCTGTGTTGTGGTTCCTGGTATATTTGGTGGACAAAATATTTGTGCACTCGATGTCATGAAATCATTGATTTTTTTTTTGTAGTTCTTACTTCATAACTTGTTGCTAAGTCTACTGACTTATGCTTTTGGAGCTGCAAACAATTATGCACCAGGGAAAGTAAAGAAGTTGCAATTGAGGGGAGAGTTCAATTTGATTTGCTGCAGGTTTCCTCCCAACATGGAACTGTCATGATATTCTTTGCATTAATAATGATACCAGAAATATTCTTTTGATGACCACTTTCTGGTTCTTGCAGGCTGTGCAAAGGGATTACAAGTTAAGCTCTTACTCGCTCAATTCTGTTTCTGCGCACTTTCTTAACGAGCATGTGAGTTTTGTTCATATTTATTCAGAATCATTACTTTATTTGTTCTGATTTACTTTTGAGATCTTCGTGAATTCACCATGTAGATTATGCCTTTATATATATATGAAATACTTCAGACAACTTTCATTATGTTTTGCGATACAGTTTTGGGATTTAATTTACTTCACATTATTGGTGTGATACTTTTGTCCATTACGGTTGTTCTATTTTCTCTTTTTTTGGCGATCAAGTTGGTACTTTCTCTATCCCTTTCGTGTCTATTTCACATGCCTCTCTTTCATGCTTTTCAACTGAATTTTTTTTTCCTTGTAATTAATGGTTGGTTTGACCTAGATCTGGCATCCAGCCTCCAGGCGTCACCTAACAGGCTTAGGTGTTGCTCAAGCGATGACTTGTCCGCCTTGCTCGGTTTCAGGTGATGTTCAGCCTCCTGGTTGGCTGGCTAGACCGCCCAGCTGAGAAGGCGACACCATGATATGACAGCATCTAATTCCGCTTTTCCAGTACTTCACAAAATTGGGGCTTCTCTCTAATCTTTGAATATTATAGTGGAACATGTATATTAAGATAATTAACAAAATTGTGGCTTCTCTCCATCTGTTTACTTATGAAACAGGAATTAAGATAATTTTCCATTATTGTTATTGTTTGTATTTTATGTTTCTGTTGATTATCTGAGGGAAAGACTGGATACTTTTATTTACAGGCTGATGTTAAGAAAGCTCTTGAAACTGAAGGTGTTGAGGCTGCTAACAAATTGATTCATGATGGCAAAGAACACTGACCATCTTATCTAATTGGGAGAATTATTCATAAAAATGAACCAAAGTCGAAGTCTTCAGCATCACCATCCGTTCAAGTTGTTGATCAGTACGTGGCGGACCTAACTCTAAGGTTAGGGCTCAATTTCAACAAGACATGGATGGAAAACTTGACCAAAAAGTTCGAGAAATTATGAATGGCATTTTAAGTTAGATTTTGGATGTTGGGATACGTAAGTGCATTTGGTTGTTTGATTATATATTGAATATTTTGCAGTCATGTATTTTGGATGTTGTTATGGTTGACAGTGTTTAATGGTATTGATTGTTTTATGGTAATATCTATTTTCCAATATAACATGTTGCTTTTTACCATGAAAATATAGGTAAAAACCTGCGAAAATGTAGCCATAGACTAATTTATAATTCTTCTTGTTGGCAAAATATAAAAATTGTGTTGGCAAAAGGTAGAACTGTTCATATATAAGTGTAGCCATAGTGTTAAAGTTGTTGGTAAAGATGTCAAAGTGTTCCACAATTTAATGTTACACTAGATCTCATGAGTGTTAGCATAGGCCTACATATACACAAACATTTGTGTCACTAAATATATAAAAGTGTGGCCTTAAGTCTACAGCAACACAAAATCTAGTGTAGGCACAGACAAGAAAAGTGTTACCTTAGACCCCTATGGTTGCGGCCATTTTTGTAACACCTTCAAATTTGGTCAAAGTGTAGCCGTAGCCTGTTTTTTTGCCTTCAGAAACACTTTTTGGACTTTTGAACACAGTTTTCCAGGTGTTGCTGAAACCCATATATGGTGTAGTGTATGGAGGCCAAAGTAAATTTGCTTGAACATGGGTCCTCTAGCAAAAAGAGGAAACTGAACCATGTTCAGGATAAAGGGAAAAAGTTGTTTAAGGCAAAGAAATTCACTGGAAATTGCCACAACTGTGGTAAACCAAACCATAAGGCAAAAGACTGTTGCTTGCCAATAAGTTCAACTGGTCAGCGAAACAAAGGCAAACGAGTTTCCAATCTGGTTGAACATGGCGATGTTGACATGCCAGATCTGGAGCTGTCAGCTATGGTTGAGGAGCTGGACGCGGAGGTCTCAGTCATGCTTATTGAAACCAATATGGTGGAGAATCACCGCGCCTGGTACGTTGATACTGGGGCTACTCGTCATGTTTGTTCTGAAAAAGACATGTTCTCTTCCTACACTGTTACTGATGATAGGAAATTGCATATGGCAAACTCTGCTTCTTCTGTGATTACAGGTGTGGGGAACGTGGTCTTAAAGCTGACCTCTGGAAAGGAGCTCCTTCTTAAGGATGTGCTGCATGTCCCAGACGTCTGAAGAAATTTAGTTTCAAGCTCGTTACTAGTTAGTCATGGGTTTAGGCTAGTTTTTGAGTCTGAAAAATTTATTATGAGCAAGTTTGGAATGTTCTTTGGTCGAGGTTATCTTGACAGATGATTATTCAAAATGAATGTGATGCCTGTAAGCCGTGAAGGCAAGAACAAAAATAATAATAATAATGCTCCTTCTTCTGTTTACTTGCTCGAGTGTTCAGATTTATAGCATTCTAGATTGGGACATGTTGGTCTAAAATCAATTAAAAGACTAATTAATCTAGAATTAATTCCAAAAACCCATGTTGAACTTAAAAAGAAATGCGAAGTATGTGTTGAAGCAAAAATGGCTAAATTTCCTTTTCATTCAGTGGAAAGGAATACTACTCCTCTAGAATTAATTCACACTGATGTGTGTCACTTAAAATTTGTACAAACTAGAGGAGGTAAAAAATACTTCATCACTTTTATAGATGGTTGCACAAGATATTGCTATGTATTTCTTTTGAGAAGCAAAGATGAAGCAATCGAGGCATTTAAGATGTATAAAAATGAAGTTGAAAATCAACTTAACTGTAAAATAAAAGCAGTCCGAAGTGAAAGCGGAGGTGAGTATGTGTAACACCCCCAAAACCATATGGGAATATTACACGCCGTAGATCCTTTCCACAAGGATCTACCAGGCTAAACATTGATGAACAACCAAATATTTGCCCGGCAAGGGTCAAACAATAATATAATACAGACCGTTAAGGTCAATTACCAGTAACTACACGGACCGATGAGGTCGCACAACTCAATCAACAGAAACTAACTTTATACAACATTGACCCCACAAGGGTCGAAATACAATACAGTGGAAGACTGAATATGACTCTTAGCAATACAAATTAACTCTTCCAGCTCTCAACCTTTGATTAGTATCGTAGCCCGTCAACTCCGGTACCGATCCTGTAACTGTTCCCCGAACCTGCAAACACCTGGACACAAAACAGACATCCACCCCCCGATTGCTCGGGGGTTAGCAAAATTCCACTATTTTGCTAGTGAAAGTATAATACGATACGAGATGCAACAAGTAAATAGCAACTATGAATTTACGATGGAAATCAATTATCAAAATGTTCCCGAGATGTTTTAGAATTTCGAACTCAAGCAAGAATTATTTGAAAAGGAACTCATCATCTCGGGGATTTTTAAAGTAGAAATTCTTTTGGACCTCGAGTCCCAATTTACAAAACCTTTTCGAAAATATTAGGGCCTCAGTCCGATTCTCGTTTTAAAACGCACTAGTTAAGATATCATTATGAGTCTGCGACCCAACTTTAAAACATTATCCAAACAATCACTATTATACAATCATTGTTCGTACACATCATGTACCGAACTCCAGAGGCCTCGTCGGACCTTACCCGGACCACACGTACTGTTCGCACACATTATGTACCGAAATCCGGAGGCCTCGACGGACCCTACCCGGACCACAAATATCGTTCGTACACATCATGTACCGAACTCCAGAGGCCTCGTCGGACCCTACTTGGATCACACACCTTGTTCGTACACGTCATGTACCGAACTCCAGAGGCCTCGTCAGACCTCACCTGGAACACATACATCGTCACGACACAACTCATAATCATCAATTGTCAAGCCATTCCACAATGCACCGAAATGTATATCCAAGTATGTACACCAAAACGACACAAATATCAAATCATCACGATAACTTAGCAATGACCAACCACACACGGCACAAACTTAGATGATTAACACAACCAACACAATTCCACGACGTTAGCTAAGTGAGGGTATTATCGCTACCATCAATCGTTCATAATAATCAATTCATAAGAAGCATATTCACGAAAGTAAACCAAATCATCATAACCATAACATGAAGTCCCTATTTACAAGACACAAATCGTATAGCAAGATACTTGCCTCGATAGTCGGCACCCGGATATTCCTACGAACACGGCACACCCCGAAAAATCCCGAACACCTACAATCCTCCGTGAAATCCAATGAAAACACGATTACTACGAGAATAACAATTGAAAACAATGGAAAACACGTTCAAGAATCAAAGAGAACCCTTTGAGACATTTAATCGGATATTAAATGTTCAAGGTTTCCTTAGAATACCAAAGATCCTGATTGGGTTCCAACGAATTCGAAATATGGGTATACAATCCGTAGAACACGATCATTAATGATCAATAACAACAACCAATTCATCAAAATCGGACGAACAATGAAAATCAAGAAGGAAATCCCGAAAGTCAACCCTAGGAGATTTCAAGAAATTACCTCGATCCGACGAAGAACAGGGATTAGATGTTGTTATAATCGACACAAGCCTTCCAAAACCACTTGAATTTGAGTGGAATCGACCAAGAGTTGATGTTTCCACTTCACTCGTCCGGCAGCCGCGGGAGGGAGAAGGGAAATGAAGAAAATGGGAAAAATCCCGTCGCCCAGGCTTAATATAGGCACACTCATTATGGCCATAATCGACAGGTACTTACGGCCGTAACTCGGACCTTACAGCCGTAATCGGCAGGATCTTACTGCCGTAATTGGGTTCCCAGACCTCACTGTTCGAAAAACGAAAGGGTGTTACGGCCGTAACTGGCAAGGCATTACGACCGTAACTCGGCAGCCTTACGGCCGTAACTAAAGATGACTTACGGCCGTAACTCAGCCAGACCTCCCGTCTAAAACTCGATCGATCCGACAGTTCGGTTAGGCGTTCGACAACGTTTCGATCACACTAACGCACCGGCTAAGATTCAAAGCAATAACGAGCAATTTACGAAACAAAACATACCACATCACACGCTCACATATAGTCGAAGAAACGTACAGGACGACAAGTCTCGCTCGTCAAACACTACACAAAGTATATCAACCCATTCCTAACAGAAAAACAAATTCTATATAATCATAACGGCACGAAATAACCGATACCAACCGACACATAGTTCAAGGCAAGCGAAATAAAAATCTCGGGTATTACATTCTACCCCTCTAAAAATAAGTTTCCTCCCGAAACTTAAAACAAGGTCATCATAGCGATACATAACAAAACACAACGACACAAAATAAATTACTAATTCATGACCCCATGGTCCACTGACACGTCTCCGTAGGCCCAGCAACCATACGGGAACTTATTCAAAACAAAATATCATTCAACAAGTTCCAAACGTAAAAACGTCACAAAATACATCTCTACACGAGAAACAATCCGCGCAACGAGCACAAAAACACCATCACTGGACATCACTGGCCCCTCCAGAAGTGGATTGGATCTCCGGTCTCCTATTATCTTGGCAACAATCTCGCAGTACTGAACTCGATGCCCCTCGTGTCCACAATTATAACAAGTCACTGGCGGTTTCTTACAATGCGCGCGTTCATGGCCCAGAACGTTACAGTTGAAACACCTAGGAGCATTACGAGAACTCAAAGACACCGACTTGGGTCTTTTAGGTTCCACAGTTGACCGAAGAGGTCCCATACTCGACTGATACGAGGGTTGAGGTGTGGGAATCCCAATTCCCTCACTTCCCGATGCATCATCAGAGATCTTCTGCTTCTTCGCTACCGATACGGACTCGGTAGACATTATAGCCATCTCAAATGCCAAGGCTAGATCCTGATAGTCCTTCAACGTTGTACACATAAAAGGAGCCATACACTGCCGAACCTGAGGTTTCATACGCATATCGAAATAACGGACCTTATCCGCCTCACTTCGTACTTGATCCCGAACATAACACAGCTGTCGATTGTAATTGACTATTGCTTGAGATACCGACACGTCTCGGGGCGTAGCCGAGAAAAACTCGACAATCCTGCGCTCTTTAACAGGCGGCGGACAATACTCGGCCTCCATGGAAATCTTGAATTCGGTCCAAGTAGCTGTATGATCACTAGGCGCTACGGCCTCCCACCAGTGTGCAGCTTCCCTGTCGAGCAGGTATTGGGTGATGGGTACTCTTCTTTCCTCGGGACAACCTACAACATCCAATGTCCTGTCCAACTGGAAGAACCAGTTCTCCCAGCCTAACGAGTCCGAAGAACCTACAAAACGGGGCGGATGCATTCTCATCACACCTCGTAACCACTTACTAGCTCCGTTATCCTCATCCGGAATCCCGTCCCGGTGTACGGTCTGATTCATATGCGCCAACTGGTCAGCCACCTGACGAAGGATGGTGGCGGCGCCAATGTCAACATTACCTCTGGATGATTGCCGCTGATCACGTGATTGGTCATCATGACCGTCTGTACTGAGCTGATTGGCACTCGACAACGAGCGAGTCACCAGACTAATACCGGTTGGAGAACCTCTTGTACTCGCACTCAACATTTCCACAGATTAACTACCACATCCGTATAATAACATACAATAGCACGATCAAATCACATTATGCAGTCACAACATTGAAGTGTACAACCAAGATTTCTAGCAAGGATAGTAACGTTCAACAACACGTCAATGATACCTATACAGGGTAACCAGCCGAGTGCGACATTACCGATAAAATAGTCAAAATTCACATTCGTCGTTGTCGGACCATACGACTATGTCTACTAAAATCAAAAGATTGATAGAGGGTGCGGATACAACTATAACAACAAGGTTACCTCCGGGGCATTCAAAAGCTTACGGCCGTAACAACATGTTGTTTACGGCCGTAACATCCATGAACTTACGGCCGTAACATCTATGGGCTTACGGCCGTAATGGGAAACATCTTACGGCCGTAATCACTAGCTGCAGGACAGCAGAATTGTCCCGGCATCCCCAACACGGCTCTAGAGGTTAAGGATCGACTCCTAACAATGTACTCCGACATGTGGAAAACACTGCGACATTCTCCGACAAGTATAACAACGTAACAAACTTGTCGCAACGACTAAGTCTTCAACACACAAACACATAACATTATAAATTCCGAAGACCAAAGTCGTTTTGCAAAACAGAAATTTTCCCAAAATCCTTTCGATCACGACAAAAATCGGCCGTAGTATTTTCCAAGACTCATAAAATCATTTGACAAACTGTCATAAAATATTCAGGGCCAAAATACCAAAACTCGATTTAGGGAATCAGTTTTATGAAATAAAACTCAGTTTGCAAAATATCGAAAGTCATTTGAAAGAACTCACGCAGCGGATAAAATACAGTTGGAAAATACATTTTCCAATTACCGTATAATGGTGCTTTTTGATAATACATGACCGTTTGTCAAAATTCGACCGACTTCAAGATCCACACAAACCGTTGTTTAACCGCACCATCAAAATATAAAAAAAAATGATTTCTACAAAAATGCTCAAACCAATAGAGTCCTTCAGAAAAACGTTTTCAAATCTATTCGCAACGGGCATAATTACAGTATTCCAAGACAATTGAACTTAAACCACGTGCCCAAACGGTAAACAGGATCACCAATTCAATCAAATGCATCTCGTGGGCACCAAGTTTAAAAATACAACAAAACCATCTATCTAAGTTTCTCACAGACGCTACTGTCAATACTATTTCCGAAACGATCAAAGTTCACAACTTTCACATCATACCACCCCACACGGTGGTTCAAAGGCAAAACATCAATACGTCCAGTTCTATACACATACAGTGTGTCACAAGTATCAAATACAACTTCATTACACAACACCGTGCAAATAAAGTTATGCACCACTAATATCGCACATAAAAGAAATCATGAAACACAGATACTAAGCATAAAAGAGGAGACTTACGTCCACAGGCCGCACGGAGATGACGGTCGCCCACGATACTAATTCTCATCCAACAACATAACTGACACGTTGTGACTACGCACAACTCAACTTGCCACCTGACGACTCGAATGACAAGACAACACCTTACTCGACAAATCACGACTCGACTTGACCCAACAACCTAGGTTTCCGCAACCTAAGCTCCGATACCATAAATGTAACATCCCCAAAACCATATGGGAATATTACACGCCGTAGATCCTTTCCACAAGGATCTACCAGGCTAAACATCGATGAACAACCAAATATTTGCCCGGCAAGGGTCAAACAATAATATAATACAGACCGTTAAGGTCAATTACCAATAACTACACGGACCGATGAGGTCGCACAACTCAATCAACAGAAACTAACTTTATACAACATTGACCCCGCAAGGGTCGAAATACAATACAACGGAAGACTGATTATGACTCTTAGCAATACAAATTAACTCTACCAACTCTCAACCTTTGATTAGTATCGTAGCCCGTCAACTCCGGTACCGATCCTGTAACTGTTCCCCGAACCTGCAAACACCTGGACACAAAACAGACATCCACCCCCCGATTACTCGGGGGTTAGCAAAATTCCACTATTTTGCTAGTGTAAATATAATACGATACGAGATGCAACAAGTAAATAGCAACTATGAATTTACTACGGAAATCAATTATCAAAATGTTCCCAAGAAGTTTTAGAATTTCGAACTCAAGCAAGAATTATTTGAAAAGGAACTCATCATCTCGGGGATTTTTAAAGTAGAAATTCTTTTGGACCTCGAGTCCCAATTTACAAAACCTTTTCGAAAATGTTAGGGCCTCAGCCCGATTCTTGTTTTAAAACGCACTAGTAAGATATCATTATGAGTCTGCGACCCAACTTTAAAACGTTATCCAAACAATCACTATTATACAATCATTGTTCGTACACATCATGTACCGAACTCCGGAGGCCTCGTCGGACCTTACCTGGACCACACGCACTGTTCGTACACATCATGTACCGAACTCCGGAGGCCTCGACGGACCCTACCCGGACCACAAACATCGTTCGTACACATCATGTACCGAACTCCAAAGGCCTCGTCGGACCCTACCTGGATCACACACCTTGTTCGTACACGTCATGTACCGAACTCCAGAGGCCTCGTCAGACCTTACCTGGAACACACACATCGTCACGAAACAACTCATAATCATCAATTGTCAAGCCATTCCACAATACACCGAAATTTATATCCAAGTATGTACATCAAAACGACACTAATATCAAATCATCACGACAACTTAGCAATGACCAACCACACACGGCACAAACTTAGATGATTAACACAACCAACACAATTCCACGACGTTAGCTAAGTGAGGGTATTATCGCTACCATCAATCGTTCATAATAATCAATTCATAAGAAGCATATTCACGAAAGTAAACCAATTCATCATAACCATAACATGAAGTCCCTATTCACAAGACACAAATCGTATAGCAAGATACTTGCCTCGATAGTCGGCACCCGGATATTCCTACGAACACGGCACACCCCAAAAAATCCCGAACACCTACAATCCTCCGTGAAATCCAATGAAAACACGATTACTACAAGAATAACAATTGAAAACAACGGAAAACACGTTCAAGAATCGAAGAGAACCCTTTGAGACATTTAATCGGATATTAAATGTTCAAGATTTCCTTAGAATACCAAATATCCTGATTGGGTTCCAACGAATTCGAAATACGGGTATACAATCCATAAAACACGATCATTAATGCTCAATAACAACAACTGATTCATCAAAATCGGACGAACAATGAAAATCAAAAAGGAAATCCCGAAAGTCAACCCTAGGAGATTTCAAGAAATTACCTCGATCCGACGAATAACAAGGATTAGATGTTGTTATAATCGACATAATACTTCCAAAACCCCTTGGATTTGAGTGGAATCGACCAAGAGTTGATGTTTCCACTTCACTCGTCCGGCAGCCGCGAGAGGGAGAAGGGAAATGAAGAAAATGGGAAAAATCCCGTCGCCCAGGCTTAATATAGGCACACTCGTTACGAACGTAATCGACAGGTACTTACGGCCGTAACTCGGACCTTACGGCCGTAATCGGCAGGATCTTACGGCCGTAATCGGGTTCCGAGACCTCACTGTCCAAAAAACGAAAGGGTGTTACGGCCGTAACCGGCAAGGCATTACGGCCATAACTCGGCAGCCTTACGGTCATAACTAAAGATGCCTTACGACCGTAACTCAGCCAGACCTCCCAACTGAAACTTGATCGATCCGACAGTCCGGTTAGGCATTTAACAACGTCTCGATCACACTAACGTACCGGCTAAGATTCAAAGCAATAACGAGCAATTTACGAAACAAAACATACCACATCACATGCTCACATATAGTCGAAGAAACATACAGGACGACAAGTCTCGCTCGTCAAACACTACACAAAGTATATCAATACGTTCCTAACAGAAAAACAAATTCTATATAATCATAACGGCACGAAATAACCGACACCAACCGACACATAGTTCAAGGCAAGCGAAATAAAAATCTCGGGTATTATAGTAAGTAGCACCATTTGGACAGTAATGTGTTGATTCAGGCATAATTCATCAAACGACTGTTCCTTATGCTCCACAGTCAAATGGAGTTGCCGAAAGGAAAAATCGAACCCTGAAAGAAATGTTGAATGCTTTATTAATAAGCTCAGGGTTGCCGCAGAACATGTGGGGGGAAGCTATTCTTACAGATAACCACATTCTGAATAAAGTGCCACACAAAGGGAAAGATAAAACTTCGTATGAGTTATGAAAAGGGCGCAAGCCTTCTTTCAAATATCTTAAAGTGTGGGGGTGCTTGGCAAAGTTTCAAGTACCTGAACCAAAACAAGTAAGAATCGCTCCAAAGACAGTTGATTACATATTCATAGGTTATGCATACAACAGTAGTACATATCGATTTCTGATTCATAAATCTGAAATTCCTAATATGCATGAAGGAACTGTCATTGAATCAAGAAATGCCATTTTCTTTGAAAATGTTTATCCTTGTAAAGAGAGGAATGTGACAAACTTAAACAAAAGAACTCTTGAAACTGCAAGTAGTTCAAATCCTATAAATGAAAAGCCAAGAAAGAGTAAGAGAGCTCGAAAGGCTAAGTCATTTGGTCCTGACTTTGAGACTTTTGCAATTGACGATGATCCAAAGACTATACAGGAAGCTTATGCTAGTCCTGATGCTCCTTTTTGGAAGGGAGCTATTTATAGTGAAATGGATTCCATCATACAAAATTCTACTTGGGAACTGGTTGAACTTCCGCCAGGATATAATCCTTTACGATGTAAATGGATCCTAAAGAGGAAATACAAAGATGACTGGTCAATAGATAAGTTTAAGGCCCAGCTTGTTGTCAAAGGGTTTAAACAGAAAGAAGGTTATGATTTCTTCGATACATATTCGCCAGTAACCAGAATTACTTCCATTCGAGTTCTTATTGCTATTGCTGCATTCCTTAATCTTGAAATTCATCAAATGGATGTGAAAACTGCATTCTTGAATGGTGAACTAGAAGAAGAAATTTATATGGAACAACCTGAAGGTTTCATTACACCTGGTCAGGAAAAGAAAGTGTGTAAACTGTTGAAGTCATTATATGGACTAAAACAAGCTCCTAAACAATGACATATGAAGTTTGACACAATTATGTTGGAAAATGGATTCAAGATCAATGAATAAGACAAATGTGTATATATTAAAGGCACACATGAGTCATTTGTCATAGTTTATCTATATGTAGATGATATGTTGATCATGGGTAGTAGTAATGAAGTAATTGTGAATACAAAAAGGATGTTAAGTAGAAACTTCGACATGAAGGATTTGGATTTAGCTGATTATATCTTGGAATTAAAATTATCAGAAAGTCAGAAGGTATCTTCTTATCACAATCTCATTATGTTGAGAAAGTGCTCAAGAAGTTTAATGCTTTTGACAGCCCACCTGTTAAAATACCTGTTGATACTAGTATTCACTTAAGTAAGAACAGAGGTGATCCAGTGGCTCAAGTCGAATATTCAAGAGTAATCGGAAGGCTGATGTACATTACGAATTGTACACGACCAGACTTGGCATTTGCTGTAAACAAGTTGAGCAGGTTCATGAGTAATCCGAGTAAAGAGCACTGGAATGCACTGACCAGGATTTTAAGATACTTAAAGTACACCCTATGTTATGGGCTATTTTATAGTAATTATCCTGCAGTTTTGGAAGGATATACTGATGCTAATTGGATTTCAGACACGAAAGACTCTCACTTTACAAGTGGGTATGTATTTACTATTGGGGGTGGAGCTATATCTTGGAAATCAAGCAAGCAGACTTGTATAGCCCGATCCACCATGGAATCGGAATTTATAGCTCTAGATAAAGCTGGAGAAGAAGCTGAATGGCTCCATAACTTTCTTGAGGATATTCCATGCTGGAAAAAGCCTGTGCCTAGTGTTATGATCCATTGCGATATACAAGCTGCAATTGGAAGAGCACAGAGCCTTATGTATAATGGTAAGTCTCAACACATTCGTCGGAGACATAATACCGTGCGACAATTGATCAAAAATGGAGTTATATCTATTGATTATGTGAGATCAAATGTTAATTTGGCGGAGCCACTCACAAAAGGTCTGAATAGAGATCAATTTCATAAACTGCTAGAGGGAATGTGACTAAAAATCCACATCTTGAAAGAACAATCATAGTGGTAACCCAACCTTGAAGACTGGAGATCCCAGAAACTTGGTTCAATGGGAACACAAAATTATGAAAGTTCTATTGAAAAGCGCTTATAATAAATCCATCCCTATAGAGAAGAATAAGTGCTAAGTCTTGTGATTGTGGTGAGGTTAAGTCTCCGGATTTTTAATGGTTCCTTGTCCTTGGAAAGGAGAAGTATTGCAGGGTACTTTATAAAAGGAGACCACCTATCTAAGCGTGAGGACGGGCCGACTCGAATAAACACTTAGGAAACCAAGATGTTGTCCATGGCCAAAACGGACACAACTATGAGAACGGAAGGTGTTCAGACATTGTTGTGTAAGTGTCGTTGACTCGGTATACACCAAGAAGGATTAGTTCAAGGCACAATGTCCACTAAGCCGCCGATATATTGGACGAAATTTTACTAAGGAAGGTTCAAAGCCACAAACTACCTTTCCCCATGCAGCGGTGTTTTACGAAAACTGGGTATGTGAGTCTGCATTCATGCATGCATTTATTTCCACTCATGTGGTGGATTGTTGGAAATTGGTTTTAGAAAAATGAGTTTTAACTCAAACCAATTTAATAATGATAAAATATTTAATTCTTGGGAATTAATAATAAATTGTGAATCTACGCTTCGAGAAGATGAACGTAGGATTTTTATATTCTCAAAACCGATTTTCAGTGAGTGAGAAATAAATGATTAAAGCTGGCCATTTAATTGAAAAGGTGAAGAGTTAACGAGGTTTGAAAACCCATCTGATATTTGGGCTGAAAGCTGTCTGATCTGGAACCTGTTTGATTTGGAACCTATCTGATCTGGAACCTGTCTGATCTGGAAGCTGTCTGATCTGGAAGCTGTCTGATCTAGAAGCTGTCTGATCAGATAGTTGGGCTGAAAGCTGTCTGATCTGATATTTGGGGTTGAACCAATCTGATCTGATATTTGGGGCTGAACCTATCTGATCTGATATTTGGGGCAGAACCCATCTGATCTGATATTTGGTCTCGTCTGAAATGAAGCAGGTTAAAACTTAGCTTCTGGAATATGACTCTTCACTTTCCATAATGTAACGTCGAATTAAATGAGAATATTTATGGAGTTTTAATTTGTTGTAACTCCCCAACTTATGGAGCTTTAATTTGTTATAACTCTTGAGCTAGAGGATTAAAGAGAATTAATGGCCCCACTTGATGGAGTGGAATTGGACCCTATAAAAGGGGGTCTTACGCATTTCATTTCATACAATTAGAACATAGAAAAAATACAATCATACCTTATATTGCAGCATATTTCCCTCTTGTTTCGTGCTCAATTTCCAGCACTTGAACGCTCGCCGGAGTTTTGAGTTTTGGAGAGCACCTAACTCAGAAACATACAGCAGTTGTATCTTAGGGACATATTGCCTGGGCCGTCTGCTCTCATACGGGGGCAAAATTATCTTACGGAAAGAGTTATCTCGCCTCTGCTAAAGTTGTAATTTTTAATTCAGCTTTTTTAATTTATTAAGATTGTAATAGGTTGTCTTTCTTTGTAATTTTTATTGTAATTACATTGTTGGAAATTTCACAGAGGACCAACAAATAGAGTGCTCATTGGAGACTAGAGTAGCATTGGGCATGAAATATTTTTTAAAAGAAAATGGATGTGGTGTTTAAATCATTCAATGTTTAAGTCATGTTTAAATGTAGTTCATTATATCGCTCGACATAAGAGCATTGTAGAATTCGGAACGCTATTTTAATACCGCTCTGCTCATTTGATCGACCTACATCAGTATATTATATGAGTAAAATACTACTTATGTTATGCGAGTACAATAATATTCATTTGGCTGAGTACATGAATACTTGTGTACTCATTTGACTAAATGTATGTGTACTAGAATACTCAAAATTCGTAAGCACGGTTTAAGCACAGGAAACTTAAGCACTAGATTCTTTCTCATCTTTACAAATGCTATATTTCAATAAATATCATCAATCACATTTAAGTAATAACACTTTCGTATTCCATATCCACCATAAAATAAGCATTGGTATATTTTATTTTTTAAATGACATCACGTACTGATTATCAATACTTATGAAATTTATAAATCTAATTTTTACTTAATATATCAATTTATTTGAAAATATTGCAATTGAGTTGGGATGGAAGGAGAATAAATAAATAGACTTCTTTTAATTCTTTTTTATAAAATAAACATAATTGAGATATTGACACCAACAAAACCATGGGGTGGGATCACTGCACAAGACTGTACGCAGACCGGTCTTGTCTGATGCAAGATATACACACACACCGCATCTGTGCATGCGGAGTGTGTGATCGGAACAAGAGTGCGGCGTAGTCTTGTCAGACTGTAGTGATCCCTGCCCCAAAACCATGTTCAAAAGAACACGCAGCTACCCTTTAAGAATGTCTTTTGTCGCAATTTTTGAATGTGGGATTTGTCTGCAGATGAAAAGTTCATCTATATAAAAATCAGCGCTTTATTTTTGTATATATTTTAGTTTTGCCCCCCACCAAATTACTATTATTATATGATCCCCGTTTCTGTTGGTTGTAGAGTCATCCATAACTTAATATTATTAAATAATGCCTCGTTAGAGCCACTCAAGTTATTGTTCTTAGTTAGTCCACGTTATTAGTCAAAATTATTTTAACACTATTTCTTTAAAAAATGGAGGGTGACGTGTTTTTTTGGCTCCGTCCATCGAGCATTCCACGTACTGCATCCCCTGCTGGATGTACGACACGTGACGTGTATGTGGGTGCTCTACTTAGTACATCAATCTGCATCACACATACACGCCACGCGTAGTGCATCCAACATGGGATGCACTACGTGGGATGCTCCATGGACGGAACCATTTTTTGGGTCAGTTTGGTATTATTGCGATTAACAAACTAATTTAAGCCACTTATCTTAAGTTTTATTGTTTTAGTCCACTAATTAAAGATGGGTATTACTAAACACCAGCATAATTACTAGAAACCGTCCTTAAAAATTACTTTTTTGCCCATTTGACAATCTTTCATTATTTCTACACAACCCACAATTCTTTACCAACACACAAGTTTTTCGAATTGAAATCTAGTAGCAATTTTTCATTTATTCTACCCAACACAATCAAATATATATCGTCAATATTATCGACAACCACGAAAATAGGCGAGAATTCACATCTAGAGGTAATTTTTTTGGAGAAAATGACGCAGGCGTCTGAATATTCCGCCTGTCCCATGGCCCGGGCGTCCACATATTCCGCTTAGACCATGGTACAGGCGTCTGCAACGGACGCTCAGTCCTTGGTCTAGGCGTCTAGACCAGACGCTTGGGCCACTAGCTGGGCGTCCGATTCAGACGCATGTACCTAGGTCAGGCGTCCACGCCAGACGCCTCTGCCACGGTCCAGGCGCAATTTCTGGACGCCTGGTTGCTTTTTTTGCATGATTTTAAATTTTAATAATATTAATCTTGGTATTATTATTAACATTCTGTCAATTAAAAATTTCAGGTTTTATTGGAAGAATTTGAAGGTGACGGCGTTGATTATAGTGGTTATTTCGTCAATGATGAAATATAGTGATTGTGATGCGATTGGTTGGGCGAAAAAAATTGCTCTTCAAATTGGTTTCGAGTTGATCATTTCGTCGTACAAGAATAAAGGAAAGACAAAGCTATTGAGATGTAACCGTGGTGAACGGTACAGAGGGGTATTAAGAGATTTGGATGTCGCTGCTCGAAAGGACACAAAGACGAAAGCATGCAAGTGTACATTTCAGATAAAGGCCGAACAATTGCATGACTTGAGTGGTTGGATAATCAGACCGATGTCTGGGAGTAAGGGTATGCACAATCACTCATTTATTGTATATCCGGAAGGGCATCGTCAAATGAGTGGACGGAGTAAATCGGCCAAACAAGTTGTTCGTGAGATGAGTGCTGCTCAAGCCAAGCCGTGTGCCATCTTGGCGGCCATTCAGAATAAATTTCCCGAGGACAAACCGAGACGACACATCTATAACTATAGAGACCACTTTAGGAAGCATGATTTTGAAGAAAGAGATGTCGTCGGTCAGTTTCACCATTTGGCTGTGACGAATAACTACATACATTGGACGCAGGCCGTCCCGAATACAAATGTTGTTACCCACGTGTTCATGGCACATCCAACATCAATCAACTTAATCCGGACCTACACATGGTTCATTGGCATGGATTTTACTTACAAAACGAATAAGTATAAGATGCCATTCCTCGAGATAGTCGGGATGACTCCATGTAACAAGAACTTCCTAATCGCCTATGCAATTATGAAAGATGAGACCGAATCGAGCTATGCGTGGGTGTTGGAGAAGTAGAAAATTTTGCTTGGGTTTGATGTTCATCCGATGGCTATTGTTACGGATCGCGAGTTGCGATTAATGCGTCCTATTGAAGAGATATTTCAACAGAGTGCCCACTTGCTTTGTACATGGCATATTAATAAGGATGATGAAGACAAGGTCTACAGAATTTGTGAAAAAGATAAAGAAATGGGCCAAAAGTTTAAAAATGGGAAATGGAAAAAAATCATGGAAGCGGCGACCGAAGAGGAATAGGATCAAGCGGTGCAACTCATGAAGGATACATGGAGATGGAATCCTAAGGTGATATCCTACGTTGAGGGTACATGGCTAAAATACAAGGAGATGTTCGTTGTTGCGTGGACGAATAAAGTGCTTCATTTTGGAAACACAACCACTTGTAGAGTAGAGAGTGCACATGCCGAGTTAAAGCAATGGCTTAACTCTTCCACCGGAGCCCTCGAAACCGTCTGGACCAAAGTGAACCAGGAGATTGAATCACAACTAACGCAGATCAGATACACACTTGAATAGTCTAGGTGTCGTACAGGCGTGGTGTACTCTGGTTTTCCATTCAAATACTTGCGCTGTCATGTTTCCTATCATCGTCTGCAATTACTGTTGAATGAATTGACACGTATGAGAGAATTAAGTGATCAAGTTTACCATCGTTGCGGTTGTCCACTCCAAACCCCCGATCAGATTCCTTGTGCGTGTGAGCTCAAGAGAGTTATGGAATCGCGGACCCCATGTAGTGTTAATCGTCTTCACATATTTTGGCAAACACTTATTATTGGTGATGGTGTGGACACGACCGAATTTGTCGATCCTTCTACTGGTGCTGAATCGGAGGACCAGTGGTACTTCCAAGCTCTTGTCGATGAGGTCAGACAGGGCGATCCTGCAGTTGTCCGTAACATATCACTTATTATCCACGATCATCTTCACCCTGATCAAACGCGTTACGTTGAACCACAAGTGAATACGTCAGTTAAGGGTCGACCAAGAGGAAGTTCATCGACTAGACGCGATCCTAGTGGTTGGGAGTATAGCCAAAGGGGTCGTGGCCGTTCCCGGTCATCCAGTGGTCGTGGCCGCAGCTCTTTTGCATCAGTCCACAATGCCTCTTCATCGTGTATGAACAAATTTATTAATACTCGTGATATGCTTTTTAAGTTTGATATTGTTACGATAATATGTAATATATTGAATAATGTAATCATCGGCACATGCAGCCTGATCATGAGTAGCAGCCTGATAGTCAGCGAGAGGAAGCCTGTATGCGCCCAGAAACATCATCCAAGCATCAGATGACATCCGAATGGGATACTCAACTTGGTACAATCTGCTCGTCCACACCCGAACCGCTTTCTCCGGTCTGGTGATCGGGAAAGGGATTGTCTGCACATAACCAAGCTGCCGTAATGCCCGACCAGGCATGTATGGCTCGATAATATCCCGATATCGTAGCCATCCAATGAATATGGTCCTCGAGACATCCCTCACTGGATCAGGTCCATAAGGCAACCATTGTATCTGCGTACTTATAATCAACAAATTAAACAAGTTATTTTTAAATGAATTGTGAGATTGTTAGAAGGAATCGTTATACCTCTGCGGCTGTCAACTGATCAATGCGGCGACGCAAAGACTGGAGTTAGTGCTCGTCCTTACCCTCAACCTGGACACTCCATGTAGAAGCTCGAGGTTGCGTGGACTCAACAATCATACGCTCTCGATGAGTTCGGAAGCAGAGAAAATACTCATAAATCCAAGCCTAAACGAGGGTAAGACATCCACAAATACCCATGGAGTCACCGCGACTAGCGATACCGAGCTGACGGTACATGAAATCCAATGCAGCCGAACCCCATGAATACTGACTGGTCGTATCCATACCGTCCCTCACCTCCAATAAGCAGGACGGCCTAATCCGGTTACCACTCTTGTCAACAAACAAGGTGGATCCAAATAACAACCACATCCAAGCTACGGCCTGGGTGCCCTCCACTCGACCTCCATCGCGGCATGACATAAAAATCGAGTCCATAAGTACGCCGCCACCCCCCAGTGAGTACTCAGTAGCTCCAATCGCGATACTCCAAGAACCTCCATCACATCCACCTGCAACTGTGTAGATGTGCTATCGGCATCAACCAATCGCTCCTCGACAGGAATGCGAAGGATCTGCCACACATCATGCAACATGATGGTCATCTCTCCGAACGGCATGCGAAAAGAGTTCGTACCGGGCTGCCATCGCTCAACGAACGCAGAAATCAACGGGGACTCAATGTGTCTGAACATGGCATCGGTCAGGTGGGATAACCCAGTCCCACTGATCCGGCTCACTAAAGAGGGTGACATCACTGAGCGCCACTGACTCAAGCTCTGACAAGCAGCAATCCTGCTGTGACACTTCAGCAGACCTCTCATCTAGAGGTGGCCAAAAAAACCGGAACCGGGAATCGAACCGTGAAACCGGACCGTATAGATTTGCTTCGAACCGAATGTTAGACGGTTCCGAACCGAATCAAACCGTGTCCAGACGGTTGATTCCTTCAGAAAATGTAACCGGCGGTTCTTCGGAATCAGAATCAACCGTGGAACCGCGAACTGCTCGAATCGCTGTTCACACGGTTGGCAAACCGGAACCGTTGAAAAAAATGGAACCAGCCAAGCACATGGGAACCGTTGAAAAAGGAACCGTTGAAATTTTGAGAAAAACTTTGCAGTAGAATTTTGAGAAAAAGGAACCGGTCAAGCACATGGCAGTAGAATTTTTTATTTTTTTTTGAAACCACCTGCACGCTGCTTCCATGGAAGGTGGCCACGGAATTTTTTATTTTTTCAAATTTCAAATTTGAATTTCAAATTTAATTTTCTCCCAATTTTACCTCTAATTTCTCCCTATAAATACCATCCCAATCCACCGAAGGCGGAGACTTCGACGATGACTTCGACTTCGACATGTAGAAGACTTTATTATTAGGATTATCATTAGTAATTTCTGAAATTTAATGTATTTTTTAAAAGAGTTTAATACTCCTTCATGGGTTTTCTTTTCGGTTCTTTCCCATGACGTCTTTATTGAACCGACATGACTTAGTTATAAATACCACAAACTTTTATCTAAGGAATAATAAGAAATAGTTGCCCTAATCTCTTCTATTTCTTTTCGGTTATTTTTCAAAATTGTTTCTTTTATTTTATATTGATTATTTCATTATAAAAACAATTAAAGTGGACTAAAAAAAAAAAAGGTTCGGACGGTTCGAGCGAACCGCCGATTGGGCCGAATCGAACCGCCGGTTCCCGGTTCGAACCGAAACCGCCGGTTCCCGGTTCGAACCGAAACCGTAGCAATAAGTTACCGGTTCGGTTCCGGTTCCCATTTCCGGAACCGTGGAACCGGCGGTTCGGTTCCGGTTCGAACCGGAACCGGAACCGTGGCCATCTCTACTCTCATCTCTCCAGTCCAGATATGCGCGGCCACATGCCCACCGAAACTCGGGATAACGCTGCCGTCGATAGGGCCACAAGGCATCTCCTCAGTAACCATCCATGATGTGTCATTCTCTGCCCTACGTCGCTTACTACTGGTAGACCCAGAAGTGACAAACCTCCCCCCTTCCAAACCCGGCACAAAACGTCAGAAGAATCATCACCGCCCTCGTTCATGTCCTGATCGTCGTCCTCGTCGTGCGAATAATACTCGCTTGAATCCTCAGTACCAAAGTCAGTATAAGGTACGTGATCCCTACGCTCTGCCTCCCGCTGTCTACGAACGGAAGCATCAACACCACGAGCTCTCGTGTGACGCGTTCCAGAACCCATCAACTCTGTGACTAGCGGCATAGATTTGCCCGCCCCTCCTCTCATCTGCATTTAGCAAACAATACAACTAATGAGTAATAATCATACAAACAATACACATTATCAATTTTAATTTTTTTCGAAAAAAGGGCCGGGGTGTCCGGTCAGGACGTCTGCACCAAGGCAGGGGCGTCTGGTCTGGACGCCAGGACCGTGGTCAGGGCGTCCAATGAGGACGCCGATTCCAGTGCATAGGCATCCGATCTGGACGCTTGTCCATGGTTCAGACGTCCGACCAGGACGTTTATACTAGGGGTGTTCAAAAATATCCGATATCCGATATCCGATCCGAAATATCCAAAAATCCGAAGTTCCGGATATCCGAAAATTCGGATATCCGATAATTCGGATATCCGAAGTTCGGATATCCGGAACTTCGGATTCGGATATCGAATAGTAGTTTTTAGAAAAGTCGGTTATTCGGATATCCAAATATCCAAAATCCTAAAATTTTTATTTTTTTATATTTTAAATAATAAAAAGTATTCGGATATTCGGATATCCGATATCCATATCCGAAGTTTTTTCGGATATTCGGATATCCGATATCCAAATCCGAATATTTTTTTCGAATATAAGGATATCCGAATAAAATTTTTATTTATTTCAGGATATTCGGATATCCGATATCCGTATCCGAAATTTCGGATATCCGAAACCTATATCCGAAATTTCGGATACGGATATCGGATATCAAAATCTACTATCCGAATTTTCGGATATCCGAAATTTCGGATATCCGAAAGTCCGGATATCCGGTTTTGAACACCCCTAGTTTATACCATGGATGGTGCGTCTGGTCTGGACGCCTGCACCACGGACAGGCGGAATCGGCGAACGCCTGCGCCATGGACAGGCGGAATCGGCGGACGCCTGTGAAAAAATTCGACCGCCGCATCCGTCGTGCACTACGACACGGCGGCCGGCGATTCCGGCGGTCACAAAGTAGCAGAAACCCGAAAAAAATAATTACCGGAGCTTTTCCTTTTCCAGACATGGCGACGGACGGCGGCAGTGTGGCGACTGTATTGCAGGGTAGGTCGAGAGAGAAAAGAAAATTGCAGGGTATTTTATAAATCCGTTGAATATGTCAAATGGGCAAAAATGTAATTTTCAAGGGCGGTGACTAGTAATTTAGGACGGTGTTTAGTAATCCAGTTAAAGATTAATGAGTTCAACGAGTTGATTATATATAGCTAATTACTACAACATTCTATGAGATAGAGAAAGGGAGAGATCCGTGTGGGTTCGATTCGGGAGGAGGACTTCATGTTCTCTTTACCTGAGAGGATCCGGTTGTACGTCAGCAGACATGAGTTAGGTGTGAAAGCGGAGCTGTTACCCTCAGACATAGTTAGGTGTAAGCCTAAAAACTGGGTTATCAAAAAAAAAAGAGAAAGGGAGAGAGATTAAATCCTTTTTCTCTTTTTGAATATTAAAACATTAGTTAAGTACTCCTATTTTAAATAAATTTTAATTTAGCTTGGTGCATATAAATTAAGAATATTCTTTTATATCAAAAGTTATCTCGAATAAAAGATGAATTGAAATTAACAAAAAGTGAAGAATGTGAGTTTTAGGTGGATTAATTAGGGTATTAATAGAATTAAGAAATAAAATAGTTGAAAGGATTGGGATCCTCTGCAGCACAGCACCCTGCTGTGCTGCATCCCAACCGTCGGATTACACACACCCGCACGGGTGTGTGTGTGTGCGTGTCAAATTCGACGGTGCAGTGCAGCACAGCAGGGTGCTGCACTGCAGAGGATCCCTGCCGTAGTTGAAATGACACCCATTTGACAACTAATTAACTGGACTAGACTTTCAACTATCATAAACTCACAATGCAGTTGGACCATATTATTTTTGTGCTTGAAAAATACTATATATGCAATCATATAAAATCAACAGTAGTGATAACAAATAAAAATCATATAAAATCAACAATAGTGATAACAAATAAAAAACAAAAACAAAAACAGGTCTGTCCATATCCACCTTCTTTTCCATTTTTCATCACATCGTCCATTGTTGTAGCAAAAGGCGAAATTCCTCGCCCTTAGGGCCCTTCACATCGTCCATTCTTACACTAGAACAAAGTTGTTTCTTCATCGATGCTTTAAAAAACGAAGCGAAAAAAAAAATCACGCAACAAACCAGATTCCCCTATTCCCATTCAAAGAATAAAAATCACAGATAAATTTCGAGTAAGTTTTTTTTTTTTTTTTTTTAAAAAAATCTTCCCACCCTCTTCCCTTATAATGAGAATCGAACCAAGGACCTCTAAGTCTCTGGAAGGTTCCCTAACCACTAAGCCATTCGATTTTCTCTAAATTTCGAGTAAGTTAAGTTCAAACAAAAATACTGCGGGCAGAGAAACCAAAAGGAAAAGAAATCGTCTAAAAAGGGAAAATTATATTATAAGCCACTAAAATAGCATCGATTCTCTTAACCGTCCAACCAATATTGGGTGGTACTCCCTCTGTCCCGGCCAAAGGTTGACAGAGGGTGTATATTTGATGTATTTTAGGTAATGATTGGTATAAGTAATGATTATTAAATGTGTGGTGGAGATTAAAAAGTAAAAAGTATTGATGATGAATGAGTGGTGGAGATTAAAAAGTAAAAAGTGATTGTTTGATTTGATTGTAAAAAGTGATATATGTAAACTTACTAAAGGGACTACTTTTTGATAGAAATGTAAACCTTTGAGCGGGACGGGGGGAGTATTTATTACTTGTAAACCGCTAGTGCCCTCTAACCTCATGGTAATTAACAATAAAGCAAAGCCTATCATTTGGCAAATTAACAATGTATAGGACCTTGGTTCTTACTTTTAAAGAATGACCTTAGTTCACTTGCCAGAAGACTTTCACTTCAAGTGAGAGACTTGAGTTCGAGTTACTCTGAAGACAAGAATTTTCAAGGGTTTATGACCTTTTAATCTATAATTAAACAAGAGACCCTTGTCCTCTGAGGTACGCTGGTGGAACAATTAAATATTAAGGGTTTCAAGTGCAGTGTGGGAGGCCAGATATCGGTGGGACCATGCAGTTGGATTTGAGGTAGTGATGGAAGAATTACTGAGGGACGACTCTCATGCAGAATCGAGGATATTTAAGAATTTGGGAGCCAGGATACACATCTCGCGATTTAATTGGTGAATAATTCATGGGGATCGTTATCCTTAACTAAGAAATAAACCTCGATAACAAAAAAAATTATGAAATTTATATTTATCATATTTAATTATTCTACTTAAATGTATTAATTTTTAATTAAATTTAATAATTCTCTTAAATACACTAATTTCGATGAAATTTAGCAATTGAGGTGGGAATTAAAAGCAGCAGTACGTTTTAAGAGGTGGACAATTTTAATTTTTATTTGCTTAAATTTTTGTGTCGTTTCCCTCAGGTATCCAACACGTGGATTTTCATCCCCACATTTTCGCTCTATATATACAAAAATTAACGTCTTTCTCTCTCATCAAAACACACACACACACGTCTTTCTTTCTCTCTCTACAAAAGCAGCAGCAAAAATCAGAAAGAACACACACACATAACACACACCCGAGTCCCTCCAAATAAAGCTGCCATGGCCGCTTTAACTGCTTGTAGAGGTTCTTGGTTTAACCCCAAATACAAAACCAAATTAAACTCCACCAGATGCACTCTCCAGACCCCCACAATCCCCTTTTCCGATCAGTCAAATTATCAAACACCTTCAACCACCAGCAGAAAACCTGATTCTACTCCTCCTCCTTCTTCTCCGACCAAGCCACGATGGAATCTACTTCAGCAAGGTGCATCAATGGCGCTGGACGCTCTGGAGATCGCATTGACGGCCCACGAGCTCCAGCGCCCTCTCCCGAAAACAGCGGACCCCAACGTCCAGATCGCCGGAAATTTTTCTCCGGTGCTGGAGCATCCCGTCAGGCACAGACTTCCGGTGGTCGGGGAAATACCCAAATCCATCCAGGGTGTGTACGTCAGGAACGGCGCTAATCCGCTCTTCGAGCCGCAAGCCGGCCACCACCTCTTCGACGGAGACGGCATGATTCACGCCGTGAAATTCGAAGACGGCTCGGCGAGCTACGCATGCCGGTTTACTGAAACACAGAGGCTGAAACAGGAACGGGCTTTGGGCCGGCCGGTTTTCCCCAAAGCCATCGGCGAGCTACACGGCCACTCAGGGATCGCACGGTTGCTGGTATTTTACGCACGCGGGCTGTTTAAGCTCGTCGATCACGGCCAAGGCACCGGCGTCGCAAACGCCGGCTTGGTTTATTTCAACAACCGTCTATTAGCTATGTCTGAAGATGATCTGCCGTACCATGTCCGCGTGACTCCCAAAGGTGACCTGAAAACTGTAGATAGATATAATTTCAACGGACAGTTGAAATCCACCATGATCGCTCATCCCAAGGTCGACCCAGTTTCCGGCGAACTCTTTTCTCTGAGCTACGACGTCGTTCGGAAGCCTTATTTAAAGTACTCCCGGTTTTCAAAAACCGGCAAAAAATCAAAAGACCTCGAAATCCCGATTTCCGAGCCAACAATGATGCATGACTTCGCCATAACTGAGAATTACGTCGTCGTCCCCGATCAGCAGGTGGTTTTCAAACTCTCTGAGATGATCCGCGGCGGCTCTCCGGTGGTGTACGACAAAAATAAAATTTCCCGGTTCGGCGTCCTGAACAAACACGCCATAAACGGTTCGGAAATAAAATGGATTGAGGTACCTGATTGCTTCTGCTTCCATCTATGGAACGCATGGGAAGAGCCCGACAGAGACGAAATCGTGGTCGTCGGATCGTGTATGACTCCGGCCGACTCGATTTTCAACGAATGCGACGAGGGACTAAAGAGCGTCCTGTCGGAAATCCGGTTAAATTTAAAAACCGGCGAGTCGAAAAGAAGTCCCATCCTTTCCGACGACAATCAGGTTAATTTAGAGGCCGGCATGGTGAATCGGAACATGCTTGGCCGAAAGACACGGTTCGGTTACCTCGCGATCGTCGAGCCATGGCCAAAAGTGTCCGGTTTTGCGAAGGTCGATTTTTTCACCGGCCATGTTAGGAAATTTATGTACGGCGGTGAAAAATATGGCGGGGAGCCTATGTTTTTACCCCGAGGCGGAAATTCCGAAAATGGAGAAGACGATGGTTATGTTCTGGCTTTTACCCACGACGAGAAGGCATGGAAATCCGAGGTACAAATTGTTAATGCCATGACTATGGAATTGGAGGGCACTGTAAAATTACCATCAAGAGTTCCTTATGGTTTTCATGGCACCTTCATCGGGGCTAAAGAGTTGGCAAATCAGGCTTGATTCTGAAACTAAGGTGTGGTAAAAAAAATCCCTTTTTTTTACAGTGGAGAATTACCAGAGGGATTGTTAGGTATACATCCCCGGGAATCTCAGCTGTTTATGGGTACGGTAAATAATTTGTATGTGGGAGGTTTTACTGGACCGGCTTGTAGCTTTTGGGATGTAGGTAGAAAATGAAAGCTCAGCTGGTTTCTGCTTACACTTTCACATACTGTGTGACATTAGTTACTACTGTGTGGCAATATAAGTACCTATATAATGAATGTATGTAATGAATGCATTCAATGTCAATGTGACTAAAAATTATCGAGATAATTTTATCGTCCAGGCGATTTTGAGACGGTCCATGTCGAAATCGATACGAATGACTCTCTCGAAGACCTTATTTGTCCCCGATATAGAATGATGGTAAATTGTAAGGTGATTGGGGTGGAAACACTCCGAAATCGCGGGTTCGGATCCGTGTGATGACAATACTTTGCTGGAATATTGCAAGGTTTATTGCTGGGTTCGTATCTCGTTGATCCTCTCCCTTGCAGGGCTGCCATTAATGCACATCCCTCGATTTAACACCCACCTGGTCAAGAGACCTTTGATACAGGTGGAGGAATTTTTCCGTATCTCCCTCAAAAAAAAAGACCTTATTTATAATTTATCCATGCACCTACCTTATCTACTTTTATACTCAAATATATTTTCAACTTTTATGTATGTGTGTATATATATACATACATACAATGTGACTTTATGACTGCGTAGCAGATATGTAATTTTATATTCCCTCCGTACACGAAACAAGTTCCCATTGGCCTCTAAATTTTTGTCCACAAAACAAGTTCCCACTCTGCTTTTTGGACATATTTACTCTCCCTTGCTTTTAAAATTATTATACTTTACCAATTTGACCTACCTTTAACACTACCATTTTAGTCTTTTACCACATTTACACCACTTTTTTCGGCTTTCTTAATTTCCGTGTCGAGCACCAACTGTGAACTTATTTCGTGGACGGAGGGAGTATTTACTTTTATTAACTATTCATCATTAATTATGTTTATATATCTGGTAGAATATTACTCCCTCCGTCCCGGCGATCTTGAGATGTATTGATTTTTTACGGTCAATAATTTTCAAGTTTGACTACAAATTAATCTCAAATTATAATGGTAAAATATTTTATTAAATTATATTATGAAACTTCACAATAAAAGTTTGATAATAAAATTTTATTGCACATTTTATCATTATATTTTGAGATTAATTTGTGATCAAACTTAAAAAATTGTTGACCACAAAAAATCAATAGATTTCAAACGGATGGAGTATAATTTTTCTTGCCTTTTCTTTTTTTAAAAACATAAATTCTTTACAAGGAATATCAATTATATCTGCAAGCGGGTATGAAATGGAGATAATGGGTGGGACAGAGAACATAGTAACAATTGGCATGAGAATCTCTGTAAAATTTACTGGAAGATGACAAAATTTGGGGTAGCCTAATCCCCTTCTTTTGCTAATCACCCTCTCCACAAAAAAGATCAAAATATCTTTTTTATTCCTCCAACTTTTTAAAAACACACACACACACATATATATATATATATATATAATACTTTAAATTTTTTCAATTTTTACTGATATTTTTCAGATAATTTTTTTACTATTTTATAAATTTATTTCTATGCAATATATTTATATTTAAAAAAAAATATTTAGAAAATATGTTCGAACGAATCTAGATTCAACCGATCTAAGAATTTCAAGAAAATTTAGAGAAAACTTCAATTCATTGAACGTATGGAATAAAAGTCTTACACACATATATATACCCTATGGAAGATAGACTTAAAATCACGGCAATTAATAACCACACAAACTTTTAGAAAATTACAATTAAGTCCCTAAAAACAGAAAAAAGCAAAATCGAAGGCCTAAACGTCGTTTTTTGGCCAAAAAGCGACGGACCTCACCGCACAGCCGTGACTCTTATTCAGTGGGTCGATTCCGATAAGAAAAGACCGAGTTTATCCCAAAATTCACCAACAAACATTTTCCATATATTTCAAAAACAACACTTTTCCAAATAACAAATTGCAATATCCTCCACTACATCAATAGTCATCTATACAAATAATATATATATATATTATTCAGATTATATATTATTATCTTGATATATATTAATATTATTATTAGCTACCAATTGGGTTGTCATTTCAAAGTCTTTCAACAAAATAGTTCCCTAACCTATATCTACCTATTGAATTGTCATTTCAAAGTCTTTCACCAAAATAGTTCCCTAATCTATACTACCTATCGAATTGTCATGTCAATTATTTTTATTATTTAGTAGTCTTGTTGGGCTATAAATAGGGAGTGAATAAGAAATATAACTCATCATCTCTCTATATTTTCTTCTTAAATTTCTCATGTAATATCACTTATTTGTTCACATTTCTGAAACACTATCCTGTTTATAATAAATGGAAGAATATAATTCAGCAAATAATGGGAACATGCCGTGTGAATTTACCACTGATCAGGTACGACTTCGTGTAAATATCTTTTTTTCGTGTTTCGTCATTTTTTTGGTGTATATATATATATTGCTCTTTTTTCGTATAAATATTTTTTTTTTGTTTTGCTCTTTTCATTTAA